>JABTXL010001072.1:5185496-5242790 GCA_025134845.1 Neodon shergylaensis
AGGGGAAAATAAAATCACCATCAATTTTTTGTTTGCTTGTTTTTTTTTTATTTTTTTGTTTTTTCAAACAGCGTCTCTCTGAAATATTCTGGCTGTCCCGGAACTCTGTAGACCAGGCTGGTCTTGAACTCAGAAAGAAGCCTCCATGTGTCCCCCACTGATTTGCTGGGATTAAAAGGCGTGGGCTGTCACAACCCAGCTCGCTATCAATTATTAAAAAAAAAATGGAGAGGGAAAGAAAAAACTTTTCTGCCAGACAAGTCCTGGCAGGTCTCAGCAATACTATGTAGGCATCATACAGCATGAACTAGCTTAACTGGCCTGGAATTTATATTTTGCTGCTGTTGTTGTTAGTTTGTGTGTTTGCTTGGTTTTGTTGCTTTTGTTTTGTTCCCTCCCTCATAGCAGGAATAACCCAATATCAAAGGTTCCTTCATGGGGAAAAATTAAAATATGCCCAACTTCAAGTACAGGAACAAATACAATTAGGACGTAAGTAAGGCACCTAAGCAAATGCTGTTTAATATCCTGAGGCACAGGACATTCATTTTATGGAGGATGTTAGCTTTCTCTGAGCAGCTATTCGATACCTAAAAAAAAAAAATGCTGAACTTTCATGGCAAATAAACTAAAAGAGTAAAATTTAAAATGTTGGGTCATATCGTTGCATATATTTTTATCTATTCATCCCTACTAAGGATTTGTTTCTTCTTTTTATGTTGCTTTCTGGAATCTCAGTTAAGTTCTATAAAAAAAGGTAACAGCTGAAAGAGAACGGATTGTTAGCTTATTAAATGATGTTGCTGCTAAAGCAGTATCTCATAGAATTAGTCCCTTACTGGTTAAAAGCCTACAGAAATTATTGCTCCACTAAATAAAATAGAGGTTGAATATTTGTCCATACAGATAATGATCATCAGGCCACATTTATGTGGTACACAGGGTCTATAAATAATAGCTACCCAAAATTTTTAGGATTTCTTGGGGAATATTATTTTCAGGTGTGTGACTTTTGTTTACTCTGTATTTGTTTAATTCTGTGTAGCTGTGTTACTGTGCCTGTCTAAAACACCTGATTGGAGCATGATTAATAAAAACTCAGGGTCATAAATTGGGGTTCAACCTGAAGATTCAAATAGCAAAATAGCCAGCTACTGACTCTTACCTTGACCTCAGTCTGCATTGGTAATCCTGCCTCCAGGAATCTCAGAAGGAGACTGTCTTTTGAGAGCTGTTTCCTACCATTTTATAATCCTCTCTAGGGCTGGGATTTAATGTGTACACTACTTGGATTAAAGGCATGTACCAGCCGATTTCAATCGCAACTAGTGTGGCTACTGGGATTAAAGGTGTGTGATACCATAACCCGGTCTGTAAGGCTGACCAGTGGTACTGTTTTACTCTCTGAACATTCAGGCAGTCTTTATTCCATTTTACACCTGTAAGAAAGGCCGAGATCAAAAACTGATGACAATTTATGCTAGAGAGTTTGTGGGGTAAAAGGAATACTTCTGTATTGCTGGTGGGAATAAAACTGGTACAGCCTTTTTGGATATCAGTGTGGCAATTTCTCAGAAAATTAGGAAACAACCTTCCTCAGGACTCAGTAATAACATTTTTGGGTATATACTGAAAGGATGCTCAGTGTGCCATAAGGACATGTGCTCAACTATGTTCATAGCAGCTTTGTTTTTCATAGCCAGAACCTGGAAACAACCTAAATGCCTTTCGACCAAAGAATGGATAAGGAAATGTGGTGCATTTACACAATGGAGTACTACACAGCAAAAAATACCGACATCTTCAATTTTACAGGAAAATGGATGGACCTAGAAAACATCATTTTGAGTGAGGTAACCCAGACAGAGAAAGACAATTATTTCATATACTCACTCATATGCGGCTTTTAAACATAACACAAAGAAAACCAGCCCACAAATCACAGTCCCAGAGAACTTAGACAACAATGAGGACCCTAAAAGAGACATACATCTATCTAATCTACATGGGAAGTAGAAAAAGACAAGATCTCCTGAGTAAATTGGGAGCATGGGGACCTTGGGGAAGGACTGAAGGGGGTGGGGGGTGAGGAAGGAAGGAGAGCATAGAAAAATATAGAGCTCAATAAAAATCAACAAAAAATACAATTAAAAAGCCACTACACCTGATGATCCTAATAAAGAGATGAATGGCCAATAGCGAGGTAGGTGCAAAGATAGGTGGGGCTAGAAGGCAGAGAGAATAAATAGGAAGAACAAGAAACAAGAGAAGGAGAGGAGGACATCAGGGGCCAGCCACCCAGCAAGCCACAGAGTAAGAGTAAAAGTAAGACATATGGAAGTAAGAGAAAGGTAAAAGCCCAAAGGCAAAAAGGTAGACATGTTAACATAAGTTAAAAGCTGGAAAGAAGCAAGCCAAGCAAAAGTCAGATATCCATTACTAAGAACAAGACTCCATGTAGAAACTGTGAAGCAGATACCCTTAAAGAACCAAAAGATTAAAAACAAATCACTCAACAATGATTTTTGTTAAAGATACTCCATGGGTATTGCCTAAAATTACATCCAAATATCCTATAGAGTTTGTTTTTATACTTTTATACATGGCTCTTCTAAAAGAAAAGCAGTATATATTTTATATACAAATCCCACATGCTCCACAAATTGTACCCACCCCAGGTTGTAGAATTCATAAGTCTAAACTTGCTATAATCAATCATCTTTTTTTAGATATTTCTCAGCCACTGAATATTTTACCTGACCTCGTGTATAAATTATTGCATGGAAGATAGAGCTATCTTATATTCTATATAAACTCTTTATCTCAGGATTTATGAATTCAGTGGGTATGGATTAAAACATCTGTAAAATTCATAATACAATTAGCTTAGAATTTGTAATAAAGGGCTGATAATTAAATTCCATATACAATTATAATTTACCAAAGTAAAGTACATATACAAGTCAACTCTTGTTTAGGAAAATAAGAGTACTGTGTGAAATAAGATGCTTTTGACTGGCAAGCATATGGCTTGCTCCATCATCCCTGATATCCCATCAGGGTGGAAAATACCGTGACTTGGCAGTCATATTTACTAAGATTAACGAAGACATGCCATATAACTTCACCACCATCTAAGAATGAGTACGTGATATAAACCAACCAGACCAGCATATGATTAGAAAAGTTTCATTTCATTTCAATGCTAAGGGACAGTTCAAATTTTTAAGGCCCAAACTTAACGAGGATAAAACTGTAAAATCCTACTCTTAAAAAAGCTACTGGCTTATAAACTATTAAGAATAATCAGGACATGCAAGTTAACTGTCAGTCATCTTATAAATGTTCAAATTTTCTAATATGCTCAAAACTCTATTAATTTATGAGCACAAGTTTATTTAGCTTCTGTACATACTTTCAAAGTTAAGCCTATAGGAAGTAGCTAAAAAACATTAAAGATTTTAAAAATCAGGTATATTTAATAAATGATTTCAAACTTCTAAGAGCTCTGCTGAATATGACATTTAAAATACTTAATAAAAATATTTCCTCTGTCACTTGGAAAATACTTCATGCTTTAATTTATTTATCTTTATTAGCTCTCTGATTATCCTGATTGTAACTAAAGATTTCTCTCCCTCCTGCCAGTTCCTGAATAACCACTCTGAGGCTTAATAGTAATTATAAACTGTTTGGTCTATTAGTTCAGGCTTATTATGAACAGCTCTTACAACTTAAACTAACCCCCCCCCCCTTTTTTTTTTGTATTTTCGAAACAGAGTTTCTCCGTAGCTTTTGGTTCCTGTCCTGGAACTAGCTCTTGTAGACCAGGCTGGCCTCGAACTCACATAGATCCACCTGCCTCTGCCTCCCGAGTGCTGGGATTAAAGGCGTGCGCCACCACCGCCCGTTCTAAACTAACCCATTTCTATTATTCCATATTTTACCACAAGGCTCGTGGTTTGTTAACTCATATCTTGCTTCTCTGGCATCTGCTGTCATCTCTCTGACCCTGCCTTCTTTCTCCCTCTCTCTACTTAGATTTCCTGTCCAGCTCTATTCTGCTCTGTCATAGTCCAAAGCAGCTTAATATTAATTAGCCCGTGGTAGTAAAACATATTCACAGTATATAGAGTAGCATCCCACAACAATTGATAGTTAACAATAACCTTATAAATTTAATATTAACATAATAAGAAATTAGGTTTTATCTTTTATTACTATACCTTCATATTTACTTATATTTTGATACATGATGAAAAATTTTTAAGAAGCAATATAAATAGACTTGAGATGTATTTGAAAGTTATTAAATTAAGAATAAATTGACAAAACCTGAGAGGTGGCTCAGAGGTTAAGAACACTGACTGAGGTTCAATTCCCAGCATCCCCAGGTCAGCTCACAACTGTCTGTGACTCCAGTTCCAGGGGATCTGATACCCTCACACAGACATACATAAAGGTTAAAAAAGAAAAGATTAAAAAAAATTTAAAAATGTAGTAAAAAAGGTTTTTCAATATTTTTTCTGGGTTGTACAATGGCTACAAAATAGAAACATAATTGCATGTTTCTTAATTTTTTTTGAAAATCAAAAGGAATTTAACCAAAAGTACAATTATGAAAAGTGAACTTATCTTAAAATTTTCACCCAAAATTATTTTGATACATCTTGAAAATTTGTTTTATTAGACTGTTTACAAAATATAATTAAAATTAGAGCCTTCCAACAAGTTTTTCCTCTGCAAAACTTTTACACTTTTATATTGTTCACATTTCTGTTTCATTTACAGTATCAGCTGAATATAGACTTTCATACTTACATGGAAAAACTCAGTCATTTTCTGTAGGACTTTCTGTGGTTATTTCTAAAGTAGTGCAGAGTATCATGTCACCTAATAAAATCTTATTGATTTTAAAATTAAAATTGTCCTAAATCCTGAAGATCCCAGATTTTAAGTTAATAAAGCCATAGGTTTAAGTTTTTTAAAAATTAGTTGCCATTGTTAATTAGATAGATTTTTTAAAAAAAATTATGCCTGCCATTGGTCTGACACATGATCAGGCACTGATAGGCATAAGTTTTTTTGGTTTTTTTTTTTTTAAGGATTTTTTTTATTGAAAAAAAAAATCCCTGCTTCCTCCCAGCCTCCCATTTCCCTCCCCCTCCTCCCGCCCCTCTCCCCCTCCCTCCATTCCTCTCCCCCTCCGTCTTCAGTCTGAAGAGCAGTCAGGGTTCCCTGCCCTGTGGAACCAGTTTGGATGTTCACCTTCCTAGACCTGGATGGAGGGGAGAAGGCATAAGTTTTTGAAAGTATAAAGACATTATTTTATTCCAAGCTTCTGTCAAACTGATAAATGGACATCAGTTTGACATCTGAAACTACAGCTGTCTATGTATGAGACCTTCTCTACTCTCAGGTATGTAAAGATCTGTGCTAAAGTTTACTACAGGTTTGTATAGTGCCCTTCCCTAACTCTTCAGCTACAGAGACCAGCTTCAGGCACAGCATGAGGCTCAGGGAGCTCCAGGAAAATACCGTTATATCTTATCTGGAACTTGACTTTGTTAAACGACTCTACACATAACCTTCCTAGGACTCTCTTCACAACTGAATCCTAATAATGTTTCTGCTTAATCTGGCAAATAATTTAGGAAATATTACTATTAATCATGGCAGTAAAATGCCTTACTATACACAGCGTAAAGCTTTTATAAAAAAAAGAAAAAAATCAAACACTTAATTGGCAAATTAAAAGCAGGGTTTGGTGGCTATACCCACCTGTATCCCCACATACTATGCTATTTTACTTGTCCTGACTCTTTTTTTTTTAAAAATCACTTTAATGATAATCTTTCTTCTGCTGCCCCAAAGCATTTTGTCCTGAATGAGACAAACCTAATGCATATGTTAAATGAAAAGATCTTGAAAATAATCAATGAAAAGGAAGTAGTATTAACATCAGAGCAAGATAATGCTTCTGTCCTTCCAGAAGATGAATGAAGTCCCTGATGGCTCTCACTTCGATACACCTTACCAGGACAACATCCCAGAAATCACCAGACAAGGAAACATATAAAGATGGACAACAAAATCATCAAGAGGAGATGCCCCAATAGGAGGAGCAAACCGTTGACTTGAGGATGCATCATGACTCTGACTCATCAAGTTTCCTGATTTTGGGAAAACAACAATGATACAATAGGGCTGACTCAAAAATGATGATGTTATGATTACTGGCTACATTGTATGTTAACTCTCAGCTTGTAAAGGCAGAATCCATTGACATTTTCTGTCAAGGGGATAAAAGGAACATCTATAATAGGAGACAGTTTGGTATTGCTTGTTCAGAAGAAGGATTATCTTTATATTTTAGGTCCAGTTGTCTGGGAAAAAAAAGATGATACACAAATATTTAGTCATATGAATGGTAGATATTTTTGTTGGACTAATATAGTCAGTCCAAACACAGTA
This sequence comes from Neodon shergylaensis, assembly GCA_025134845.1. Lineage (NCBI taxonomy): Eukaryota > Metazoa > Chordata > Mammalia > Rodentia > Cricetidae > Neodon > Neodon shergylaensis. Next base: position 5,191,971 of record JABTXL010001072.1, read on the forward strand.
ATAATTTTTGGGATAATTAATCACTTTTTAGAAGGTTCACATAGTGGAACTATATTTATATAAAGATGAAGAAAGGAATACCTGATGTATTGCATACATACCAAAGATGCTATGATTGTACCTAGAATAGCAGTAATTGTTGCCAGAAGTTTAGAAAATAACCCCGGGTTTATGACAGTCAAGAGAAACAATCTTTTTGTATCAGGGAAGACCCGTCAAGTCCAGAGTCCTTAAAAAGAAATTTATATAAAGTCACCCAGAAGCCCTGTGCACAAATAACAGGGACAACATAGAACTCACCTGCACCGATATTCATAGGGTTTCTGCTGATATTCTCATCAATGGTGTTTTTCTATCACACTGTTTGTGCTTTACACGAACCTAAGTCCCCTTCTATTTACTTCTAATTCCACTTCTATTTACAACTCTCTGTCTCTGGTGAACAACTGCCTTTGGGATAGACTTTTTCTTTTTTGTGAAAATGCTATTTATTCTACCTTTACAGCGGGTTATGAGTTTATGTGTAATAGGCCATATTACACCATTTTGCTAAGTAAATAGTTGCAATAAATCAGTAGAATTAAGAGAGCTGTACCTGAGAATTGTGATGATTCTTTACTTATATAGGATCCTCTAACTATTGCAGCCACAATGATTTTGTATTGCCTATTCCAGGAATACAAAAATAGGTCTCCAAAATGATCTGTATATTTAGTAAGAAATACTAACATTACAACAAAGATATTAGCAGAATCAACCAGGAAATTCACGAGTTGAGGACCACAGTATTACAAAATAGAGCTACTATTTGTTGATCAAACATAATCTAGTTGTCAACAATTTCCTGGCGTGTGTTGCTTTAATTTGTCAGACTTTTCCCCACACTATTGATGGGCAAAGTAATGATCTACATAAAATGAGAGAGACAATCTATCTCTCAAGTGATCTTTGAATGGTTCTCTTGAATACTGTGGCTTTTCCCTTTCCTTGGACCTCTGTTAACCATTTTTATAATTCTTTTTTGCTTGCATATATTAGTTAGAATGGCCATAGAGGCAATGCATTCAGCCATGGCCTTTCTTTCACCCTTCAATTTTTCCTTAAAAATCATAAATGGAAAGATGTAGGAATCACAGCTTAAATTCAGCATTGGATAAATCAGAACTGTTAATCACACAGGCGTGTTTTCTTCAATTGAAGGAAATGAGCAATGCCTGGTCACAGGATTGTTGGAGTGAATGTCCAAACAACCTGGTGATTGTTTGTTCTTTTATTAGGAGGCAGCCTTTTTCAGAATTTCCCCAAATCCTGAGAAGTGTCTAGGCCCTAATGCTGGGTTTTCTTTCAGTGACTAGAACTTGTCATTACGAAAGCGAACTCATGTTTTTTGCATCCTCCTTCATAAGAACTCATGCTTATGCTTACCCCCAGTCCTTCCTGTAGGCCCTAGCACTGAGCACTGTTGATCAGCCAATAAACCTCACTTTTATTGTAAAGATCACAGTGCTTTGCTCCTTTGCAAGGGAAATTTTGATGTAGTTATCCCTGAAGCACTGTTATGAGCACTGACTCATGAAGAACTTTATTCTTCAAAGTTTGACTGTATCTAAATGTGGAAGAGAATTAAACCATGGTTTTAGGACTCTCTAGAACTTTTGATCCACTCTGACTGACAAAGTCTAGTTTTATTCTGACCTTTTTGTGGTTTCTCTGCAGATTGTGAAACCTGAAGCGACTCCAAAACAGGAGGAAGTGTGTCACTTTGAGGTTTTAAAAGTTCAAGCCAGGGTCAGTTTCTCTCTCTTTCTGCTGCAGGCAGATCTGGATGAGGAAAGCTCAGTCACTTCTCTATCCCCAAGTCTGCGTGCATGCCACCATGCTTCCCACAAAGGTGATATTGAACTAAAGCCCCGAAACTGTAAGCAAGCCTCAATAAAATGCTTTCTTTTATAAGAGTTGTCATGACCCTGGTGTCTCTTCACAGTGATAGTACACTGACATACACAGGGACTGGTGTTCAGGACACACTCTGGGTACAAAAACCTGGGACATGTGAGTTCTTATCTAAACTAGGATTTTACTTGTACACAACTTAAGGACATCTTATAAAACATAGGTGTAGAAAGCAGAAGAAACTTTGAGTGAGTGAAATATGGAGTGAATGTGTGTTTTGATATGGGCATAGCCTGTCTAGGACTTCAACACTAATTGACCATAGGAAATTAGAAAAGCTATTACCAATGTGGTCCATATTCATGAGAAACAGCAAAGCTTTGGGGGGGGATCTGGGTATGAGTATTTATGAACAACTGATCTGTGTGCACAGATGTAGTTGTTAAATACATCAGCTTCCTCCTTCCGGGTTTTTATAGTTTGGAACTGCTCATCTACAGAGATTTCCTCCTGAGACTAGCTAAATCCTTCCCCATGCTGTACCTAATACATATATGAAGTTCTGAACTAGGGCAGTTAGAGAACTCTGATTGATCCTAGTTTCATTGTATCTGGATCTGTGTGTCTTTCCTTTCCTCATTCCCTCACTGTCCCTAGCCTGTGGACTCAAGCCACCAGGAGAGGACAAGTAGAAACACATGTATTTGTTCAGTTCAAAGACAATTTTTTCTTACATATATTTCTACTGAGGTTTTCTAAATTTATAGATATAGAACCTATAGATTCAAGTAGCTGACTGTACTTTGTTATAGCAATTGCAACACCTAATAAAGAAGATGTAGGGAACTTGGGGAGGAAGAGAATTGTTGGCAGACTAGTTGTAGAAGACATGGTATCCAGTTCTTTCATTATAAACATTTTCATCAGTTCAGACTTTAATAATAATTAATAGATTCACAATGAACATGTCTGTCTTTGGTGTAGTATAGGACTAAGAAAATGTATATGTTATAGGATTCTTAGGAACTTAGGAGCATTTTCTGTATTGTCTTAATAAGATCCTACTTGTTAGGTGGTATGGCCTCCCACTCCTGTGTCTCTGACTGTATCTTTAGCATCATTTATTCTCAGGTTTATGTTTCTAAATCATTTTAGTTTTGACTTATTTTCTGTTCTCATGTTCCATGTGGTTTCTATTGTCTATCTATTCCTTCATATCTTTAATCGAATTCTATCTTTTCATAAGTACTTATTTGGCCAGAGTATATTTCAAATTATAATTGTCCCTCTTTTTTCCTTACAGAAATATAAGTAAATAAAAATACAGATTGGTGATAGATAAATCTGTGGGATCCAAACTTAAAAACAAAAATTAATTTTAAATAAAAGATATATGGTGGCTGTAAAACTAATTCAATATCTAAACAGAATAAAATTGGACATTGAAATATAAAACATTTGTTTTTTTAAAGCTTAACAATGTGATAACAAAAATATATCATTTTTTATAACAAGGAAAAATTTTCCTTCCATTCCATATTCTATTCATCAAAGAGACAGCAGAGCAGTTGGCACTCTGGAGCACAGGGGACCAGGTTTCCATAAGCTGTGGAATACAACATCAGAACCTGTGAGTTTCAGATCTTAGTAGTATCCCTTCTTCTTGCCTTTACCAGAGAAACTTATTGACCTTCTTGTTGCCTGATAATCTCAGAGAAGCAGCCTGCTAATCAACACCTTCCAATGAATCAACTAGAAATGCCATTAACGGGAAGCTACACACCATAGACCACCAGAAGGAGAATTTTGTCAAATGTAGCATTTTCATTCCTCGTACACAGTGTGAATTTTGAAGAAACTAATTCTTGAGAAATCAGGTCCTAAGCTTCATGACGTCAAGGGACACTTGCTGGAAGCACCACAGTCCCTTTTTGCTTCTGTTTACAGCAATATTAATGTTTAAAGAAAGGCTTCATTTTCATATGTACATAAGCAAAATAGTATTTATTCTATTTTTATCTTTTTAATGTGGTAAAAAATGATATTCTTCATTTCCTAAAACAATATGGTAAACAGGCTGTGTGTATTTAAGGATCCATTACTAGATAATGGATGGGTCTTGTCATTCCCCTTGAGTACAGGAGCTATTTCTGTCCTTTATCTGCATCATCAGTTCTAGCCAGAATTGTTGCTGTGCCACTCCCTGAGTAGTAAGCTAGCCACAGATTAGTCATTTCAGCTGATAATCAAATATAGATAGGACCACAATCACATCTGGTACCATTAGTTCATTCATAATTGTCGAGATCTACCATACAGAGTTGTACTCAGCTGCTCAGTTTTTGCAGCTTGTCAATCTTATTCTTTTAATTACCAACATAATAAATAGCATATTTTCGGTCCATTCATATATTCTGGTGTATAATTTTCTTTTGAAAATACATGTTACTAAGGAGTATTGGTTCTTTTGTTTGTATTTGTGTTTCTAAGAGTTTATACTGTCTAATGTTTCTAGAGAGATATGTGAGGGGTGTGGTTGTTCAAATGACAACTACCCCCATAGTCTCTTAAATTTGCATACTTATTTCCCAAATGGTGGAATCTTTTGAGTAGAATTGTGAGATGTAGCTGGAGTACATAAATAACAAAGGGTAGGTTTTGGAAGTTTAAAGACTCATGTTATCTCTAGTTTATGTTTGTAGTTAAGGATGTGATCTCACAACTTTCTGTTCCAGTTATTCCTGCTGTTTGCTGCCACATTTCTTCACCATTTTACGTTCTTAATCCACTGGAACTATGAACCCAAGTAAATTCCTTTTTCTGTAAGTATCTTGGTCACAGTGTTTTATCACAGCCACAGAAATTTGACTACTACTGGGGAAAAGATGAAATCAATGTATAATAATCACCTCAGTTAATAACAAGTACTGGAAAAATTGAACTTATATGTACAATTTTAAAGCCAACAAAAGAGGATGAGATGAGTTACTTAGCTCTGGTTTTGTTCAAAGTACTATTCTAGACACAGGGAATTAGAAAACAATAGAATTCCTGTCTTGATAGAGCTTACAATCCAAAAGCATTAATAGAGAAAGAAAAGGAAAATATATTATTGATAATTATCATGATGGAGATTAAGTAAAACATATCTAGAAGTTGTAAGAACTTCTCACTATATTAAACGATCTGGGTATGAATGGATGGTTAAGATTTGATAATGGAAACTAGTTGGAACTTCAGTAATAAGAAGAATAAAGCATTTTATAGGAAGATGCACTTATTGTTTACTTAGGTAATATATCCTTTTGGAGTCTTTGAAGTTGAAGAAACATAGTTATGCTTATAAAAGATAGATTAAATATAAAATTTTAGACTCAAAACAATAGGATAGATGAAAGAGTATTTTTCTTAATTTTATAAATGTAAATGGACTAAATATTGTAACTATAATTTTTGCTTGATAACTGTTTTGTTGTATGTAGCTTTGCTATGTTAAACTTAAAACCTTCCTTTTAATTAGAAAGAAATGGGGCGGTGATGTGAGATTCCCCTCTGTATGTTGTGAATACGTATTATTGCCATTGATTAATAAAGAAGCTGCTTTTAGCCAATGGCTTAACAGAGTAAAGGCAGGCAGAAAATCCAAACACAGATGTAGAGAGAAAGTAGGCAGAATCAAGGAGACACCATGTAACTGACGAAGGAGAAAGATGCCAGAACTTTACCTGGTAAAACGCAGCCTTGTTGCAATACATTGAATAATAGAAATGGTTTATTTTAGATGTAAGAGTTAGTTAATAAGAAGCCCAAGCTAATAGGCCAAGCAGTGTATTAATAAATATAGTTTCTGTGTGATTATTTTGGGTCTGGGTGGCCAGGAAACAAACAAGTGGTCTCCACCAACTGGATATCTACATCTCTTTCTGGAGTCATGTTTTACACCTGAAGAGATATTTTCAACATCCAGGAAGTATATTTTATGCATAGAGTTATAATCATTAAGAGTTTATAGTTTAGAAAGGAAAAAAATAAAGGATAATCTCAGGAGCGATGAAAAGAAAGAAGTTAGAGTCCAACATAAATCTGAACCTTTAGGTACATCATACAACCAAGGACAGTATTTGAAAAATAAGGAAGATGTATACAGAGAAGAAGGCTAAGAAAATAAGAGTTGGGAATTAGAGTCAAGGAGAAGATAGATAGGCAATACACATTTCCAAGACAAGCAATTATAATAAAATCAGAGAGCTCCTAGAGGACCAAGAAAAGCTATGTCTTTATAATAGAAACTTACCTTTACCTATCTGATTGAAGTTAGAATTTATTTATTTATTTTTTTATTGAGCACAACTAAAATATTGCCTCAGGGAATTTGAAACTCTCCACTGTTTTTTTTTTTTTTTTATTAATTTTTTATTGAGAAAAAAAAAAACGTTTCCCCCGCCTCCCCGCCTCCCATTTCCCTCCCCCTCCTTCCACCCTTCTCCCCCTCCCCCCACTCCTCTCCCCCTCCCTCTCCAGTCCAAGGAGCAGTCAGGGTTCCCTGCCCTGTGGAAAGTCCAAGGTGCTCCCCCCTTCGTCCATGTCTAGGAAGGTGAACATCCAAACTGGCTAGGCTCCCACAAAGCCAGAACTTGAAGTAGGATCAAAACCCAGGGCCATTGTCCTTGGCTTCTCATCAGCCCCCATTGTTCGCCATGATCAGAGAGTCCGGTTTTATCCCATGCTTCTTCCGTCTCAGTCTCCACTGTTTGAGAAACTGGGAAGCTATTCTGGGTTTCTTGCTTTGAAAGCAATAATAAAAATTGTTGCACAGAAAAGAAATAAAAATAAAAGTAAAGAAAGACTGCATAAAAGGGAAGGTGGAAGACAGGACAAAACAAGCACATTTTAAAAATACAAATGCTTGATTTTTTTTTCAGTAATTTGAAGTTTAAAGGGAAGAAGGAAAATGTTATAATACAACTACTTGCCTTATGGCATTTTCATAAAAGAGAAAGTACCATGGTTCTTGAAAAGAAACATATTTGTAAGTATAAATGTCAAAGGAAAATACTTTAATTCTTTTTAATTACATTTTGTCTTTAATTAAACAATGAACAGCACTCTCAACGACATTCTGTTTGAAAATGGCGTGGTAGGGGTGTAGTTTAATGGTAGAAAACTTGCCTAGTTAGCTCAATGCTCTGGGTAAAAGCCTCAACCCTGAAAACCTTTTATTTAAAAAAAAATCCATATTTTTTAATTTCATATTGTTCTTTTATATAATATTCTATTTTTGATGAAAAATAATATAGCATACACAGATCCATAGTCTTTTAAAATAATGAGAAGAACGTAAAAAATATGTATTTTAGTTTTTTTTCCTAATTTCTACTGTCAAGAAAGGGGAGTTTGGGGTAAAATTTTTAAGAATGTCTCTCTGTTTCTCCCAGTTTATAACATATTTTTTAATGTTAAAGAATTTCATGCATGCATATAATGTGTTTTTAATAAAATTCACCCCCATTCCCTTACCTCCAATTCTTCACTTACCCTCCTCTACTACTTCTCCTTCCCAAGTTCGTAAATGTTGTGTTTTTGAACCCACTGATTCCACTACTGCTGCCTGCTTATGCATGCACACATGTAAGGTTATCAGCTGGAATATTAGTAGACAGACTACTGGGGAAATATCTCTGAAGGAAACTGACTCTCCTTCATCAGTTATCAATTGTTTTTATTAAAAGTATCTTATAAATACAAATATGTGTGTTCATGTAATATGGAAATCTGTTCTAAAAAAACCTCTATTTAAAAAATAATGTTCGCCATGTTCAGAAAGTCCGGTTCATCCCATGCTTATTCAGTCCCAGTCCCGCTGATGAGAAGCCCAGGACAATGGCACTAGGTTTCGATCCTAATACATGAACTGGCTTTGTGGGAGCCTAGCCTGTTTGGATGCTCACCTTCCTAAACCTGGATAGAAGAGGGAAGACCTTGGACTTCCCGCAAGGCAGGGAATCTGGACTGCTCTTCATTCTGGAGAGGGAGGGGGAAAGGAGTGGGGGGGAGGGAACAGGGGGAGGGGAGTAAGGGTAGGGGGGGAAGGGAAATGGGAAACGGGGAGGAGGTGGCAATTTTTTTTTCAACAACTAAAAAAGAAATAAACAAAAAATAATAATAAAAAATAAAAAAATAATGTTATCCAATTTTGAAAGAATCTCACATTGGGAGATAGATATTCAAACATTTGAAAATAAGTATCATTTCTACATGAAGTTATCAAATAAAATAGCAAAATAGTAGAACGGAAAAGATTTGATACTCAAGGGTGGTAGATGGGCAAACATCACAATGAACAGACCAAATAAATTATCTCATGAACAGTAAGCATCTTAATCATATTTAAATTTACTCAACTATGTATTATTTTCAAGACAAAATCAGTGTCCTGATATTTGGAGATTACCTATAAATGTTCACTAGAACTGCAATTAAAAGTGTAAAAGAATATATCAAATTATGTGGCTTTCTTTGTCACTCTTTCTCCATATATTATGATGTGTCTCTATCACACACACACACACATATGTATATATGAAACATAATACTATGCTATATATAGTATGATTTATATACTAAACCAATTAACTTATAACTATTTTAGTTTGCAAATAGATATAATTATATACTGAATGAATCCTCACATCTCATTAGGAATGATATTATGAAATACCAGCATTAAAAATAAACAAATATCAATTTTATTATCCAAATGTACTTAGAAAAATAATGAGAATATATCACATTTAAACTATTTGTATCAGAATTGCTCGGAATATGCTAAGAAACTTAAATGAATATTTAACTTTTAACAAATTCCCAATAGAGTGGTACAAAGCTCCATAAAACAAACCACACACACACACACACAAACAAATACACAAGAATTTTCCTGTGTGACCATCTCTCTCCAAGAAGAATGTACTGATAGAAAACCCAGTGTTTCATTGTTTGCCTAAAGAACAATAACTGAACAAGTTGCTAGCTTTAAAAAAAGAGTTGATCAAGCAATCACTTTCATTCAATTTGAAACAAAGGTTATTTAACACTGGTGATGCCTAGAATGTTCAGCTAACCTGTCTAGTTTCTAAGAATTTAAACACAATATATGTCCATTGCTTCTATCTGTTCAATATTAATTGAGACCAGGCTTCCTTAGGGAAAGCAGATTTACAGCTACTGAAAGCACTCATTCAATTCTCTAAGTTTAGTCCTCTGTCGTTAAAGATTCTGCATTAGGAGCTTCTGATGTTAGGTTTTATTCAAGCTTACCATAGTAATTTTGGTACTTTTTGTTAAAAATATCACTAAAGATTGTATTGAGAGTATTTATGACTGACATCTTGTCAGATAATAATACCATTTCCATGGATTCTAGTGAATTTCATTTTGTTTCCTTTCAACAGTATTTACGACAGAAATACATAAGGCACTATGATGCTTTGATTAAAGAGATAATAGTGAAAGGTTGTATCATGACCAATTTCTCTGACAGGTTTCGAAATTTTAACATGAGCAATTGTGTGATAGTAAGCCTGATATCTGACAGCTCTTATGAGAAAGTCCATATTCTCAAATGGATGTACAACATCCTGAAGACTAGTGTACATTCATTACTCTTCAGGCATAATTGCCTTACACAGTCCTATATAGCAACTGCTAATTCAGTGGGTTATATTTTGAGTATTTATACTTTCTAGAATGCAATAGAGGTGCTTTTCTCATGTTTCTTTAATATAGTTGATTTAGTAACTAATTTTAGTTTCAAAACATGTGTCTGCTTGCACACTTGAATCAGTATAGTAAATGAAATAGTAGGAGTAAATTTCTGTTAAAGTAGTATTACATTTAAAGTTCTTAGGTATAATATTAGGCATTCATCTCAGATAAAAAGCAAGAGTTTATAAGTTCACAAAGTATTTGCCAAAATTAATACTATGTTTGTCAAAAAAATTACATCAACATTTTAAATCTAGGGAAGGAGAGATTTTTCAGTTAAGGGAGCCGGCTGTTCTAACAGTTGGTTCAGATTCAGTTCCCAACACCAGCATTGCAACAGATAACCTAGGATAACTTCACTTCTGGGGGATCTAATGACATTTTCTGGTCTACACACATACCATGCACACTTGTGATGGATAGACATACATGAAGAAAAAAACATCCTTATACATAGCATAAAGGAAAATGAAATAAAGTTTAATTGTGTCCCCAAGTTGTTAGGTGAAATATAATATATTTCTTTAAATTTTCTTTATGTAATATGAGATACTTTTCTATACCTCATTTGAAATTGAATTATTAGTTTGTTTTTGATAGCTAGTTTCTTGAGTTCTTTATATATTTTGGATATTAGTACTCTATAGGATGTGGAGTTGATTAAAAAAATACTTTCCTAATTCTGTAGGCTATCAGTTTGTCCAACTGATAGTGTTGGTCACCTTACAGAAGCTTTTCAGTTTCACAAGGTCCAATTTACTCAGTGTTTGTCTAAGTGCCTGTACTATTTATTAGTGTTTTGTTTAGAGAGTTGTTTCCTGTACCAATGAGTTTGAGGCTATTTCTCAATTTCTCTTCTAAAAGGATCATTATATCTGGTTTATTTTGGGATCTTTGATCAATTTGGCATTGAGTTTGTGCATGGTGATAAGTATGGGTCTGTTTGTATTCTTTTATGTCCAGAGATCCAGTTTAACTAGCAGCATTTGCTGAATATGCTATCTTTCTTCAAATGTATATTGGCTTCTTTATCAAAAAACAGCTGTTCGTTGTTGTGTGGACTTTTGTTTTTATCTTTTTCAATTCCACTGATCAATTTGCCTGTTTTTGTGCCAAAACAATATGGTTCTTTTTACTATAACTTTGTGGTACAACTTGGAATTGGGAATGGTAGGCTATTCAGAAGTTGTTTTATTGTTCAGGATTGTTTCAGTTATCCTGAAATTTTGTTTTTCCATATGATGTTAGGATTTTCTTCTTTTTGATGGGGGTTGCTTTGAATCCAGAGATTGCTTTTGTTAGGATGACCATTTTTATTATATTAATCCTTACAATGATGGACATGGGAGATCTTTCTATGTTCTGTTATCCTCTTCAAATTCTTTCTTCAAAGACTAAGCTTTTATTATACAAGTCTTTCACTTGCTTGGTAAGAGTTGCCCCAAATATTTTATATTGTTTGAGGTTATTATAAATAAAAGGTGCTGTTTTTCTGATTTCGTTCTTAGTTCATTTGTCATTTAAATATAAGAGGGCTATACTTTTGAGTTTATTTTGTATCCAGCCACTTTGCTTAAAAAGTTTATCAGCTGTAGGTGTTCTCTGTTGGACTTTTTAGAGTATTTTATGAATATACTATCACAATATTGGCAAGTAATGGTACTTTGACTTCTTCCTTTTCAATTTATATCCACTTGATCTCCTTCAATTTCTCATTCCTCTAACCAAGTGTTCAAGAACTATATTAAATAGATAGGAAGAGAGTTGATAGTTTTGTGTTGTTCCTGATTTTAGTGAAATTGGTTTGATTCTCTCTAATTTGATGTTGGCAATAGGCTTGCTGTAAATGCCTTTATTATGTTGGGTATATACCTTTCATCCCTAATATCCCCAGGACTTTAATCCAGAAGGGGTTTTCCCCAGGACCTTAATCCAGAAGGGGTGCTAGATTTTTGTTAAAGACCTTTTGAGCATCTCATGAAAAGATCACATTGATTTTTCCTCCAGATTTGTTTTTACAGGGTAGATTATATTTGTAAACTTTTGTATATTGAATAATCCCTACATTTCTAAGAGGAAACTGATTTGTGATAGATGAGCATCTTTAGATGTTCTGGGATTCAGTTTGCAAGTATTTTACTGAATATTTTGGCATCTATGTTCGTAAGGAAATTGGTCTCTAGTTTGCTTTCTTTGCTGAGTCCTTATGTGTTTTGAATATCAGGATAACTGTGTTTTCATAAAATAAATTTGACAATGTCCTCCTGTGTTACATGGAGAGAGGGCCTGTTTTTGGTCCCGGCCGCCTGGCTAGCATACACCCGAAATAACCACACAGAAATTGTAATAATTAAATTACTGCTTGGACCATTATCTCTAGCCTCTTATTGGCTAACTCTCACATCTTTATTTAACCCATTTCTATTAATATGTATCACCACATGGCAGTGGCCTACTAGGAAGGAGTTGGCATGTCTGTCTCTGGCAGCTCCATGGCAGTTCTCTGACTCTGCTTTCTTCCTCCCAGAATTCAGTTTTGTCTTCTCCACCTACCTAAGTTCTGCCCTATCAGCCCAAGCAGTTTATTAATTAACCAATAAAGTCAACACATAAACAAAAGGACCTCCTACACCATTATTTTCTTGTTTCTATTTTGTGGAATAATTTGAGAAATATTGGCGTTAACTTTTGTTGACAGTCTGGTACAATTCTGTGCTAAAACCACCTGGCCCTGGGCTTTTATTGGCTGGGAGACTTTTGCTTGATGCTTCTATTTCACCAGAAGTTAAAGGTCTCTTTAAATTGTTGTTCTGATCTAGATTTAAATTTGGTAAGTGAAAAGACTTATGCACTTCTTTTAGATTTTCAAATTTGGTGAAGTATAAGTTATTAAAGTATGTCCTTATGATTTTCTGGATTTCTTCAATATCTGTTTTTATGTCCCCATTTTCATTTCTGATTTTGTAAATTTATATATTCCTAATACTTTTAGTCTTTGACTTTTCATAATGTCCTTGATTTTCTGTCAGGAGTTTTTTTTATTATACTTAATATTTCTTTGACCAATATATCTATTTATTCTATCATATTGTCAATGATTGAGATTCTTTATTCTGCGTGTTGTGTTCTGTTGGTGAAACTTGCTGCTGTCATTCTTGCTTGAATTCCTAAATTTTTCATTTTCAGATTCCACCAGTTTGAATTTTCTTTACTGATTCTATTTCTTTTTTCAGGTCTTAAACTGTCTTTTTTTTTCTTTAGCTGTTTGTTTATATTTTAGGGAATTTATTCATTCCCTCCTTAAGGGCCTCTATCATATTCATATAATTAGTTTAAGAACTTCTTCTGCTGCTTAGGTATTTGAGAATATTCAGGGCCTGCTTTGGTTGGATAACCTGGCTCTAGTTCTAGTGGAGACATATTGTGCTTGCCATTATTGGTTGTATTTTTATGCAGACATATAGATATTTGAGTTTAGAAGATCTAGGTACAATGGAAACATGAATGCTATGAAGATAACCAGCAATGCTCTTATTGATTTGAGAAGATTTTTAGTTATGGAAAATTAATGTGGGAGTCCACTCTGTGTGCTGTCATTAGCATTAATGAATAAAGAAACTTCTTGGCCTGTTTATAGGGCAGAACTTAGGAAGACAGGGAAGACAGAACTGAATGTTGGGAGAAAAAAAGGGTAGAGTCAGAGAGACACCATGGATCTGCCACCAGAGATAGATGTGCTGGAACTTTGCTGGTAGGCCATGACCTCTTGGTGATACAAAGATTAATAAATATGAGTTAACTTAAGATGTAAGAGTTAGCCAATAAGAAGTTAGAGCTAATGTGCCAAGCAGTGATTTAATTAATACAATTTCTGTGTGGTTATTTTGGCTCTGGGCAGCCAGGACAAACAGGTGGGCCCTCCTCCTACAGAAAATAGCCTCACAATGAAATAGATGACATTTTTGTCTGTCTTCTAGATGGTTTTAATAATAAAGTTGATTGTAGCCAAAAAGCAGAAAAGCAATTAGTTTTAGTACTAGAATGATACAGAAATTGAGATAAAAGGATTTCTGCTCATATTGTTAATATTGACAAATACATTTTTGTGTTACTTTAAGACAAGACCTTGTTTTATAATGAAACTTATAGTTAGACCTAATAAGTCAGATATGTGGAAATTAGAAGTGTGATCTATGGACATAAATTAATGAACAATACTTATATAGTACTGATAAATGCAAGATTATTAAAGAGATAACAATGTGAAAAGATTTGAGTTCAGTCATTAGAAGGAAAAGTAACATTGGTGTTGTCTACTTACACTAAAAGTTAAATGTTGTTTTCTAAACAATAATCTTATTCATTAATTAATAATTCTAACATTTATTTATTTTGTAAATTTATAATTTTGCACATCAATTTACTTTATAATTACAAATATATTCAGAAAAATTAAAAGGTCATTAATTCTAAGTATTTGTTGGACTAACAATGTATCTAAAGTTGGGTTATGTCATTTGTGTTTTTTTTTTTTTCATAACTTTTTTGAAAAACTAACTTTTCACTTTACATACCAACCCCAGTTCCTTCTCCCTCCCCTTCTCAAACCCCCTCCCATCCCCCACCCATTCCTGTGAATGTGGTGACAGTTATGTGACTTGCTCTATTGGTTTTGTTTATTTAATTGAGGACATTTCATTTTTATTGGTGAAATGTTTGGTGTGCCAGGTTTTATATCTGGAATCCAGACCAATTTTGATATAAAAGGAGGGTTGGGGAAAACATGACCCATTTTATATAAATATGCATCTGAGAACTAATAACCATGTCAACAAGCAAATTCTTATAGCATAAAGATTTTTTCTTTTTTCCTTTTTTTCTTTTTTTCTTCTTTTTTTTTTTGTTATCCATCTGTCCCTATCAGCACTAGACATGACTCTTAGGCATAGTCAGGCCTATGGATTTAGCTGAACAATAGAGTTATAAAAATTCTATGATACTGGCAATGAACTCTTGATACTACTTATTGGAGGTGAGGAAAGATGACAAGACCCTCAGTTTAGATTCCAATCAAAATTCCTATTTCCCAGGAACATATGGTCTGTCTGTGTGTGTGTGTCTGTGTGAATGTTTTTCTGTATATGTCTGTGTAGGAGTGATGGGGTACACAACAAATAGAAGATTAACTCAATTTTAACTCATTTCAGTATTTCATAATCCAGCTTCTATGAAGTTACCATCCATGATGAATTTGAACTCTGCAATGATATAAATGCTGTGATTCATCCAGGCTTGTATTTATCCAGGCTATATATTATTTAACTCTACTATATATTTATACTACTATAAGTAATCCCAGTAAACTCATATGTATAATTCTTACCTTGGTTTGGTTTTGGTACCCCATCTAGGTTGAAAGACATTTGTACACATAATTTGAGGAAATGTAATAGAATAAAATTGAATTAAAAATGAGGCACAAAGCTTGTCAAATAATTTTTTTTGACAAGGGATTTTTTAAATACAAGGGATCAAAACATCTTGGGACATTAAAAGTAAGAGAGGGATCAAACTTTTGCTAATAAGGTACAAGATTAGTGAATGACAGGAAATTTACAACCAAAATGATTGCATGCTTTCGTAAAGCTGTCACAGCTTCACTCCAGGGAAAACCACCACGTTTCAGGGAAGCCTTCAATTTTAAAAAGATTTTCTATCAATTGTTTTCATCTTATTTTATTTTCCCTGACAAATGCCTTTGCCTTTTAATGGCAGGAACAGCTTTATAGTAGCAATTAAAAAAGTATAATGGACAAAAGTTGATGATAAGATACTTTATTTTTTTAATTTTGAGCAATGTCTTTTCATTATATATTTAGTTTCCTAATAGAAAACATTGGCATGTATAAATCCAATAGAACGCCTAATAAAGTCATGGTATTTAACTGGTAATATCCTACCGTGAAATCCATTAAGTTTTTCAATACAAGGCATTGATAGTGAGAAAAGCCCAAACTTGATTTTGGCACATTAAATTACCTTAAATAGTTGTGTGATTTGAACTATCATCCCATTTTCTTCTATTTAATATTTCTATTTTGCTAGCCCCATAATGGCTACCTCAATCAAGATATCTCTTTCCTTGTTCTTCCTCTCTGTCCTTTTCCCATCTCAGCCATTCTCATGTTGCTCTCTTCTCTTCCCTTCTTTCCTCCCCCTCTCCTTCTGCCTTCCCTTCTCCCTCTCCCCCCATTTTCTCAGTAGATCTTGTCTAATTCTCCTTCCTGGGATATCCTTGTGTGTCTCTATTAGGGTTCTCTTTGTTACCTAGCTTCCTTGTGGTCAGGGACTATAGGTTGGTTATCCTTTGCTTTAGGTCTAATATTCATATATGAGTACACACTATGCTTGTCTTTTTGGGTCTCGGTTACCTTACTCAGGATGTTTTTTTTTTCTAGTTCCATCCATTTGCATGCAAATTTCAAGATGTCATTTTTTTTAATCACTGAGTAGTATTCCAATGTGAAAATGTAGCATATTTTCTTTTTCCATTCTTTGGTTGAAAGGCACCTAGGTTGGTTCCAGGTTCTGCATATTAGAAATAATGCTGCTATGAACACAATTGAACAAATGACCTTGTGGTATGAGCGTACAGCTTTTGGGCACAAGCCTAAGAGTGGCATTGTTGGTTCTTGGGGTAGATTGATTCCCAATTTTCTGAGAAACCGCTATACTGATTTCCAAAGTGGTTGTACAATTTCATATTTAGTTCATCATCATTCCTCTAAATATATAACATCTGCCACATTTTCATACAATGGTATTCTGTTCTGTCATTACCTCACCAAAAATGTGAATTTAGTACCTTTGGTAAGTGGTTAGTTAGGCTGAAACTGATATTGTGCTTCTGTCATATACCAGGAGATATTCTGTGTCATGTAATAATGGAAGTCTTAGTAGAGCAAAAACAGAAAATAATTTTAACGTGTCTTTTTCTTAGATTCCAATCAAAACAAATACATTTAGAAGAGCACTAAGTTTAAAAAGTATACTATTTAATTATATTATATTTGGAATTTCCAATATGCAGTTTGCTGCATTTTGTGGGATAATAATGACATTTAGAGTTTTGAAGGGTTTCAGTGAAAGTAGTGAGACTTTTCCCAACAATTTAAATCATTACTGAGGAAAGAATTGAGACCATTTTAGAGAACTAAAGTTCATAACATACTTATGAACTAACAAGTGATTTTGCCTTGGTTTCATGGTTATTGGCAGAGCTCATAACCTCCTGGGTCAGAGACAAATTATTCTATTAAAATTAACACAGCAGGCAGCCTGAGGAGTGGGATGTCTAAGGCAGTTTGGGAAGCAGCATGAAGAATCTGAATGGAAGAGAGCATGGATGGCAGGTTCCATCACAAAAACAAACAGGGTTTAGAAAGCAATTTCATTGTGCTGGATAGCAGGCAGGCTTGCATCCCCTTGCTTCTTAGTATAAATGATATACTATGCTCATCACACATTTATTCTAGAGGCACAAAGTCCCATGTCTTCTAAGCATGTTCACTGTAGAAAATGTCCTTGAAAAATGATTCAATCAGAAGGCATCCTATCTCTTTGCTCATAATTCATTGCAAAAATTTTATAGTCTCATAAAGTATTATCTTCAAGCAATATTTTGATATTAGTATTTGCATCATACATTTATAAATAGTAGGAGGACATTAGAAATCTAAGTTGAATTTGTATTCTGAATGTGTGTAAATGAGTCTTCCTCTGTGAAGAAACAGTATAAATTAAGATAAAATGAAAACTGTGTAATGACTGTATTTCATATGTGGATCCATTTCTCTTATATGCAGGCTCTCATTTGAGATAAATAAACTGATCAAACAAAGTTCAACAATTTTTTTTCTTATCATTTCAAAGGTTTGTCTTATGCTTTGTTGGCTTCGTTGCTTTAGGTCTATGTAAAAGTGGAAATCTCAGAGCAAAACAACATGATAGAGGAATGTTGTGGAACTCCTTCCGGCAGTAGCCTTTAAGATACCAGCCCACTTGGGCATAGCTTCTAATAGTATAAATGCCAACATAAAGCGCTGCTGATTCTCTCTCCTGGGTTATTGATTCGGTTCCTGTTCCCTGTTTATTCAGAGGACTGTGATCTGTGAGTCTACCCCTAAATAAATAACCCCTTATTATACTCAATTATGAGCTACTATGGGATTATTTTATAGTGACCCTCATCAGAGAAAGGTTACTTCATGGAAGACAGGACAGAGAACCCAGAGAAAAACAGTAGGAAATCTTCAAAGACAAGACCAGGAACTAACTGCCACCAAGAAGTTTCCACATCCTCTGTGCATTTTTCTGTGAACTATCCACATCTCAGTGGTACAAGGTGCTGGATATTAACCCTATACACTTGCACTTCATTATCCACTGGGACATTCCAGTCTCCAAACCACAATAATTTGCAAACAACTTGACATTCTTTTACTTTTGAATTTTTGCTTCATCTATGAAAGAGTTTTGTTAGGGTTAATCAAACTATTTACTGATATATAATGGCCTATATTTGAATCTTAGCTCGAAATCTTATTAAGGCAAAGGTATAGGACAATTATTTTTAATATTTGGGATTGTCATCTACAGAATATTACCTTGAGTCCATTTTTTCAATTAAATGAACTAATACTTATAAATAACTTAATATCTATCTATCCACAGACATAATGTACACTGTTAATTTAAATTTAAATTAAATTGTGTTATACTATATTTTGGAGAGTTTTGGGTAAGTATAAAATAAATCTGAAAATTATTACAATATAGAATTTATAAAGCAATGGTGAAGGCATAACTGAACTAACATTTAGGTATATATTTGGGGTCTATATATAAGCACATATCCATGCAAACAATATTTTTACAAAAATGGTGAAAAGGAAAGCAAGAGACATCCAAAATAATGATACTGGAGAGACTAGCACACACCTCTACTACCTCAACTAACCAAGATGGCACTCTATTCACTAAATACCACCCAGGAGAAACCTCAAACATCCATTAAAGCCTATATGGCAATACAGTGGAGAAGCATAAGAAAGAATTACATGGAAGTGATAGAAGTTGACAAAGTTGATGATGGCATATCTGAAATTCTACATTCAGCTAGAAGCCAAAGGTAAATTTAAATGGAACTAAACAGTATCAGTCATAAAGAAGACACCATTGTGGACCACAGTTGTCTACCCAAAAGAGGACACTCATAAGTCATCCCTCTAAGTATATAGTAGCATTTCTGCTAGATAAGAGATACATAGGTTCACAGTCTAAACCCATCCAGTAGCTGGCCACTGTTGTGTCATGTCATCAACATATTGAAATCTCCCCTAACTAGGGAGTTGCGTCACTACCCTGTTGTCTATTTTCCAAACTCAGCTGCTGGGAATGTTAATGATACCACCCACATTTCAGAAACCACAGAAATTTCCATAGCAAACTAGTTGGTATTTTAAACCTTGAGCTAGAATTCAACTGTTTTTAATGGAACAGTAAGAGTCAGTTCAAAAACCACAGGTAGAAACTACCCAGACACTGTAGCAACTCCAGGTCTACTGGTGCCTGAGTGCTCTTTCTAGAAGTCTCAGAAATTCCAGAAATCTCTGCTCCTAAAATGAAATTAAGCAGAAGAGTGACAGGACTCTACACCTGGTACTAATATCACGACTGCACTGAACCCCAGAGCTACATTCTCTTTATAAATTTCCTTGCATTGGATGTCATCTCTGTGGTGACATCACTGTTATCATTCTTTAGATACCAGTGTCACCACTTCTAATTGTCCTGCAAGCCAGGCCCAGATCCAGGAGGGATATCCTCAGTTGCAAATCCTCATGCAGTGAGAAGAAGAGATTAAGAGGAATAAAGCAGTCATTGCCAATGAAAACCCCCACAACTAATGAGTGCTACCCCTCTGGACATCTGTAGCGTTGGCAGTTGAAAACCCTTGCAGTCTGCCAACACCATCCTTGCATAGATTCTGAACAGCTGCCTTTGCTGGTATCTGACCATTGCATGCAGCCAACCCTTAAATGCTTTTACATTATCTCATCATGCCTCCGTATGGAAACTTCTTTGCACAGCGAAAATAACATAAAATCTGGAAGAGGTTATTTCATCAAATGCCTAGGCATCAATATAAGACAAGAAGAACCATAAAAAATGAACAAGGAAAGACCACATCAGTGCAAAACACAGCAATTTTCAAGTAGTTGACCCTAATTGAGTGCAAATATATAAGTTGTTTGATGAAGTTCAAAAATGCTTGTTTTAAGGATGCTGAATTATACATAGAAACAATCAAATAAAATTAAAAAATAAGGTTGAAATATGACTTATGGGTGTAGGACTTACATAGTATCCTGTCATGTTTAATCACATTGGGGTGTGTCCCAGAATTGCCAATTAAAAAAAAAAGTCAAGACCAAGTCAACTGTATGAAATTTTTGACATTGATAAAGTTGTCTTTAAAATCTTGACCAAAAAAAGAAAACCTTGAAAAAAGAGAATATAATAAATAGCATCAAAGATATGTTTGAGAAAAAGAAATTGCATATCTGAATATAAATTATTTGAAAATATATAACCATCAGCAGATTACATATTCGATTTAGAATTTAAGGTGAGTAATGGAAGGAGATAATGGCACAAAACTTCCAAAACTTTGGACCAGTCATAACTAACTGGGACAGAATTTTGCAATTTCAAAAATAATATAAATAAGACTACATCAAGACGAATCATAATCAAACTGTCAAAAATCAGAGATAAGGCAAGAATCATAAATGTAGCAAGAGAAGAAAGCAAATCACAGATAAAGGAATTCCAGTAAGATTATCAATGAATTTGTTTGTCAGTGAAAACTTGAAATATGCATAGTATATGCAGAATGTGTAACAGATTTAAAGAACACAAGAAAAAGTTGATTAAAAATGCACCAGAAACCATCATTTATCAAAGGAAAGCAAATAAATTGATAATAGCTACATGAAAAACATCTTAGCATCATTAATCATTAGTAAGATGCAAAGTAGAACTATAAAAGTTCATTGTAGCACCATCTTATACTTACTTGGAAAGCTATTCTCAAAGAGATAGCAAATGTCAGAAAAGATGTGGACAAAATGAGGGCCTTGTACACCATCATTAGGTATATAAATCAATGCGGCCATTATTAAATTTCTGAAAAATTAAAATATGAATTTGTAGCAAATATATATTCAAGGGACATAAAATCATTTTTTGAAGAAATACTCTTAGTCTCATATTCCATACAGACTTTAGAAAGACTAAACTATAGATTCAAACTAAATGTCTACAAAGAATAAATGAATAATTATGTCACTCAACTTACTATAAAACCTAGATTCTGCCACTTGTCATCAGCATGTGAAGGTAGCTTTGAGGTAATCATATGGGTCAGAGTCAAAACACACGACGTTCAAAGTACAGGACAATGATACCCATTGTAAGTCATAGGATCTACAGGTAACATAAACACACTGTATACTGACAAATGGGAAGAGCAGATTTTTATTATCATATGGAGAGACACAAAAGGATCAGTATATGAAGAAAACTTCATGTTAGTCCGATTAATCTATTCTAATAGGTGGGTGTACCTCAAAATATCATAGTTCATGTAAGTATATATAAGTGGTAAAATGTAAATTTTGTTCTGTGTGTGTGCACATGCAAGCGTGTGTGTACATGTTCGGAAAGATTATAAGGAAAAAGAGGAAGATGGGGGGATGTAAAGGACAAGAATAAACAAGTGTGATGGCTAATAATGATTGTCAACTTGACTACACAGAAATCAAATAAAAGTCAAGTGGCTGGGCATGCCTATGAGGGATTTTCCTGACTGGATCATTTGAGATAGGAAGACCCAGCCTAAATCTGAGATGTATAAGAAGAAAGGAAGCTTCGCTTTCTACCTGTTTGTCCGGACTGTCACGGGCAAGTTTATCTCTCCTGTTGCGGAGACATTATTTACCTGTTTTATAACTAAATTCAGGACACCCACATAGGTAGGATATTATCAGCTCCCCAGAAACATTCTAGTACTAGAAAAAAGAGACAAATTGGAGTGCTGAGATAGTCAGTCTTGGAGAATGAACAGCTCCTGGATTGTCAGCCTTTCCTTCAGGAGATAGCTCTTGTTGATCTACTTAGACCACAGACTGAAAACTGGTCTAAAATTCATTCATAATATAATATTAAGTCATATATATTTGTGTGTGTATATGTACATATATATGCATATATATATATATATATTCATCTTATATCAGTTATGTTCCTTTAGGGAAGAAATGTAAAATAGCAGAAACTAGATAAAATTTTATTTCAATTTATGAAACAAATACAAGATATAAATTAAAAACAAAATAATTTAAAATATACATTGTTAATTAGATATATGCTTATAAGCAGAAAAATATTATCTAATTTATTTTGCTAGTTTGGAAATAGAAGTATAAGTACCACCATTCTATTTTAAAGCAAGTGGATTCCTTTGAAAAGTAAATTGTTGATATTATTTTTCCTGAATTAGTTGCACACTGTGGTCATAACATTTATATACTCATTTTTCCATTCGTAGCTCATATTCTTCCAGAGGGTGTGAAAAATGTCACCGTTCTTGTTTATATCATTATTATTTACTAATAGTGAATAATGTAATTTATATGTAACACAATGATGTTAAACTTTGATTGTCCAGAATGCGTAGAAATAATTTGTAATCAGAGTCAAATTTTGATGATTTCTTTGTATCTTAAAAATGAGAAAATAATACTTAAACCAAATTTATTTCAGGATACATGAAGCGTGAATTGATATTTATGGTATTAGATTAACAACATCTAAAAGTAAAATTCATACTTAGTATTCTGATTACTTGTTCTTGGTACAATCATTACAGTATAATTTTCTGTTTGGTCTCAGTAGATATTACAAAAGAAAATAGCTTTTTTTTCTATTTTTTTATTATCAATTGTCTCTGCTTACATATTCTAGTACACTATATAATATATAGTATATTCAGTACAATTATTCATTTTAAACACTATTTAAAAGAAACTTAGGTGGAACTATGACATATTAAAATAACCAGAACAGAATACCTTGACAATAATGTCTACATTAGTTAACTATATTCTCTAAATGAGCTAGTATTTTTTCAGTAAACTTAGATACTCTTACTTGAAATATTTTTTCCATGACCATAGCAAGACATTATTTTTCAATTGTGTCTGAATCAAACTATTTTATCCATTTATTTAGAAGCTACATTGTCAATATGTCTAATACATGCACAATGATAAAAATAAATTTAACCTTGCACACTGCTGAGAGGGTCATATTTTTTAAATATTTGGACTCCAATTGGTGGGACTATATATGTTTAATAATTAAATACCTGGAAAACTGTAACATTTGATAAGAAGAACAAGTTGACATTATATGATCTAGTAGGTAGGATATATAGAGCATGAGAGGGTCTTGCTAGAAGGAAATGGACTGCTGAATATAGTCAGGGAGGCTTGGAATTTGAATAAAATGAGGCATGGAAAATGACTTTAGGAGCAAATGATACAGAAATCATAGTGATCTTAATGATTCATAATTAGTAAAGAAGTTCACATGAAACTGCATTAAAAATACTAAAGTATGTTAAAATAATTATTAGGTTTAGATAATGAAGACATTGGCTATATTACAGAAAAGAAAATGTAAAGAGAAAATTTTGCCTCCTCAATAAGGAAAAAGAACTTTATTTTATTTATTACCTAAAATTGGCAATTGACAAGTATTTTAGGCACATAATTTTATGATTTGGGAATACAGTGGTGTAATCAAAACAGTGGTTCAAGATTTATAATATACTTAGTCAAAGCTAACACTGACAAATCGTAGTGTTTTTGTAAACAGCAATAGATCTTAAGTTAGGATTAATGGTAGCTGATTAATCATTAGTTTACATATTCAAAATATAAAATAGTTTATGTATAGGAGACTCTTAAAAGTTATAGGTAAATGAACTATGTAAGGTGAAGGTTAGTGTCATATATAATAATGTCTTGATAACTTTGCTTCTTGTTCCTACCCCCATCCACTCCTCCATAGTTGTAAGCATCAACTGAAGGATCTATTTACTAATTTTGTGTTTCTCTGACATGACTGAGATAATTCTCCTCTCATAATGCAGGTTTAAAATTTATTGGGTGGGTTTATCACACTACATATTCAGCTGTACTTTGAAGACTTTTATTTCAGTAGTCATAGCTACTGAGGTTTAGAATTAGTACTCACTAAGAAGTTGTATGATCATAGTAGCAAGAGTCTTGTCTTTTCATAGTACAGAAGATCAGCATTGTCCATTCATTTACTTAAAGAGAAAATGCTAATGATCAAGAAATACTAATTTGAGCTACCTCCTTCAAGAGTATAAGGTCTTTCCTTGTTCTTCCGTAGCTTTTTTTGTTTCTTTGCTTTCTCGTCTTGCCAGGTTTCACTACTGCTAAAGGATATATAATCTTAGCTTAATAAAACCGAGCTGAAGGATGAAAGAGATCAGCTGTGACACTCTCCAGTTGACGAGTACTTTAGGGTGCTTTAAAGTGCACATGAAATGTCAACTCTCAGAAATAATTTGTAGAAGATTAGCTCCATGGTGATTCAATTTGATAAGAATGAGTATTAAGAACTTCTTCCGTAGACGTATTTGCACCAGTCTGGCTTATTGGCCATTTCCATAAAGATCACTGAAGTGTGGATGATAAACTAGCAAAGCTCCCACGCCACACTCCTTCCTTTCCTGACAGCCTTGTGGGTGTTTGTTTGCAGGTTATAAATGTTGCAAGTATGACACAGGATTCAGGCTGTCACTACAATCATTTTGACCTCAAATTACAGTATCTGAATTTCAATTTTGTTCATCATAAATGTATTTGTTTTCAGATGACAGGACTCTACTACCAAAGTAATAAGCTGGAGGAAAATGTATTTATATAGGAAATAACACAGCCTCAGAATAGTTGCATGGCACCAAATGTTTGTTTCATTTACGTTTCTGTTCTTTTTCCCCCTTTAGGACTTTACAAGTTCATTCACTGTCATAGAAAAAATACATAAAACATTTTAAATGGAGACTTAATTTTTATGCAATAATTACATAAGTAATTATAAATGCCAGAAATACATTGAGGGAGAGATAGCTCAATTATCAAGAAGATTTTCTGGTCTTCCAGAGGAAAAAGCTTTGGTTCCAAGCACCTACATATGGCTCAGAAGCACCTGTAACTCCAAGAGGTATGACATCCTTTTCGGATGCAGGCACTAATTATGACTTGCACATAGACATATATTCTTGCAAAATACCTGTACACATAAAATAAAATTATTTCAAAAAGAAATTCAGAAATAACAATACAACCTTTATCAAATGCAGAAAATATTCACTATCATCAACATTAGAAGTGTCTTCAAACTATAAAGCTTATGCAAAAATGAAGAAAATACTAAAGTATTTATGCATTAAAGTACAGTTCATAATTGAGTGGTGTGCGTATATGTGTATACATGTGTTTAGGCTCTTGTGTGTGAATATGGAAGCAACAAACTGATATCATGTGTCTTCCCCCCTTGCTTATTTTTGAGACACATTTTATTACTGAACCTCGAACACCAAATCAGATATCATGACTGATTATCAAGTCCTATGGAGCTTCCTGAATCGGACCCACCAACGTTATTATAACGAGCCTGTACCATATTTTCCGGCTTTGTGAGAGTACTTACAATGCCAGTTCAGGTCTCCATATTTTGGCAGAAAATACTTTACTGATTGAGTCATCCGCCCACTAACAAGGATGAAAATATATAATGTTATCATCACATATAATGGTTATGATTTAGAGTTAAGTGTAGTGGCATTTAAATTCTATTTTAATGAATGAAGACTGGCTAAGGATCTGAAAGTAAAACAGTCTCAGTGGTCAGCTTTACAGACCAGGTTATGGTCACACACACCTTTAATTTCAGTAGCCACACGAGTTGCCACAGAAACTGGACGGTGCATGCCTTACATGACAGAAGTGTATGCCTTAAATGATGGTAGTGTATGCCTTTAATCCCAGCCCTAGAGAGGATTATTAAATGGGAGGAAACAGTTCTCAACATACAGTCTCATTCTGAGATTCTTGGAGGCATGATCACCATTTTGGACTGAGGTCAAGGTAAGAGTCAGTGGCTAGCTGTTTGTCTTTATGGATCTTCAGGTTGAACCCCAATTTCTCTCTATGAGTTTTATTAATTGTGCTTCAGATGAGTTGTGAACTTTTGCACTTTTCCCATTTAAAATATATAGAACATAACTCACATTCACTCCTTCATTTATTCATCATATTTTGTCTTCCTATACCTTCTTATTTTCTTCTACTTTATCCTCAAAGAAGTGCAAATTATTAGGAATAGTGTTGGTATAGACCACTCGTTTGTTTCCCAGCCACCCAGACTCCTGAAATAATCACACAGAAACTATTTTATTTGCAATACTGTTTGTCCAATAGCATAAGTGTATTTCTAGGTAACTTTTATATATTAAACTAACCCATCTCCATTAATCTACCTACCTGCAATGTTTTGACAGGCTCTGTCAGAGGGGTCTGTCTCCTGTGGAGGCTACATGGCTCCTTTCCTCCTCTGTCTGCTTGGAGTTCCCACCTTGCTCTATTCTGCTAATCCACTGGCTGAAGCAAATTTATTCATTAGCCAATAAAAGCAACACATATAATGAACGACTTCCCACACCAGAACAACATCCATATGCACACACAAACACCAACATATACATTCATGTTATTCGGTTTCAATGTTTTCTGCCAAAATGTTAGATGATACATTGAAACCCTACATGAAGCATCTTGTAATAAAACATACAGAATTATAAAATTAAATATTTGTATCTAGTACTTGAGATATAAGATCAAAAGGCTCAGAATAGTTGTTTCGACAAATGAAGGTAATAAAGTTACTTGGATACCACTTTCATAAACCTGTTTGGAATCCATGTTATGATTACAATTTTAGTTAAAAATACTACCTTGATATAAGCTCATGAAGTATAAAGTCACACAAAGGAAGGAAACTTATATTATCTACTTGGGTTCTTCTAAATTCATCTTCACTTTAAAAACCATACCACTTTTCTGTCATAGTTCTAAGTACTTTCTAAACACAACTCATTTAATTTTCATCGCAATCACAGAGGTCTTACAGTTTCTAGCCTCATTTCACAAGTTGAAGAAGCTGTGGGAGACAGAGGTTAAGCAATTTGTTCAATGTTATACAACTACTTATAAGGGAAGGTCAGGCTTTAAACGCATGCATGCTGAACTCTTAACTACCCCTTTGAAACAAGCTGCTTCTCTCCTCATGAAAAACATTCGAGCTTCTCATATAAATGAGCACCTGGTCAGACTGATTACATATTCATTTTACGTTCTTGATTAGGGCAAAATTGCAGCCCTCTTCCAATACATCACACTTTTGACTTGGCTTCAGGTATTAACCATAGAATTCACAGTTTCTTCAGACTTCATCCTTTTCTTTTTATTTATTTTTTTATTTTTTTATTTTTATTAAAGATTTCTGTCTCTTCCCCACCGCCGCCTCCCCTTTCCCACCCCCCCATCAAGTCCCCCTCCCTCGTCAGCCCAAAGAGCAATCAGGGTTCCCTGCCCTGTAGGAAGTCCAAGGACCACCCACCTCCATCCAGGTCTAGTAAGGTGAGCATCCAAACTGCCTAGGCTCCCACAAAGCCAATACGTGCAGTAGGATCAAAAACCCATTGTCATTGTTCTTGAGTTCTCAGTAGTCCTCATTGTCCGCTATGTTCAGCGAGATCGGTTTTATCCCAGGCTTTTTCAGACCCAGGCCAGCTGGCCTTGGTGAGTTCCCGATAGAACATCCCCATTGTCTCATTGTGTGGGTGCACCCCTCGCGGTCCTGAGTTCCTTGCTCGTGCTCTCTCTCCTTCTGCTCCTGATTTGGACCTTGAGATTTCAGTCCGGTGCTCCAATGTGGGTCTCTGTCTCTGTCTCTGTCTCCTTTCATTGCCTGATGAAGTTGCATGACCAATGCAACTACTTATTTATGTAGATAGCACCATTCTTTCTATTTTGAAACATCTCTTTAAAAAAACAGTCCTGCAATTCAAATCATGTTATCTTATTTCCTAATATATAAGGTATGAAAAATAGCAAGATTTTAGAAAGATAGTTTCTGCTACAAATAAGGGTGTCAGTTATTATATTTTCTTGGGCAAATTATTTATCCATTTTGACTCCGTTTTTCCTGTGTAAAATAAGGATGATAAAAGTGTTCATTTTATAGGATTAATGTAATAGTTTATTTAAGCAGGTAGTGTCATGAGAGTGCAAAAGTTTATATAAAATTTTAAGAATGTGTTGCTTTCTATACATGATATTATATCTGATGCTATGTGAATACACAAAAATGTTGGCTAGCCAATGAATGTTGGAATAAGTATAGTCATAAATTTCATTTATTTCTAAAATATGCTCACCTGTGAGCATATTCTAAAATAGGTTACCTGTGAGATGATTAGTCAACTTATAGCCAACACTATTATAATCCTCTGCTGTTTAGAAATGTCAGCTGAGCAGAGACTTTAAAAACTTGACACTCCATTTCTTATCTCCTTTTAAATGTCATATTGAAGAGCAAAATTCATGAAGGCCAGAGAGTATTTTAAGTTGTTTTCTGATGAAAGTATTTATATTTTGAAGTAAATATAGGTTTGGGTCTCATTTATATGATAACATAATACCCACTTTCAATGAGACATAAAACATAATACGTTGAAAGAACATGAAAGTGATAGCTTTAGAGAAGGAACAGTAAAAGAGAAATGAGATCACAAAGGCATGTGTCATTTAACTTCTTGTGTTAGCTCCTTACACAGAGACAAACCAGTTTAGACTGATAGAAATAATTGCCGGCCCATATGCATTTCCCTCTCAAAAATTATTACTTACTCTAGATTTAGAATCAAGATTCAAATACAGATCTTATCAGATGCTGCCATAAATCTTCCATATTTCCTACTGACAATTTTTTTCATGTAACATATGGATAAGGAAATCTTATATATGACTTTCTTTGAGATGGGTTGTAAGCCAACCATCATGATAGAGATATTTTCACATCACTGAGGATAACAGACAAGAAATATCTCAGAAATATTTGTATGTTGTGAGAGGAACTCAAGCTACTTCAAACGGTGGAGTTTCAAAGAAGTCTGGAAGAAAGAAAGAAAGACTATCATTCTGAGATGTGCAATGCTCAAAAGATCTATGAGAGAGCTGAAGAGTGAAATAGTCACAAATGTTAGTTTTTCAATAGTTGAATCTCAGTTCTACCTGTAACAGGTTGTCAGACATCAGTAGGGACAGCGTGTTTGATGGTATTCACTGTAAATGTGAAACTAAATTTTCGGTCAGTGGGCTCTGAGAAGATAAAAATCGGCTGAAGCTCCCACTGCCATCTTGCAGGTAATAACAAGTGCTGAGACTTCTTAGACATGTTTTTCTAATTTTCAAATCCAATAAAGTGTGCTTTGCTATATCATGGATTACATATGTAATATACTAGTTTTCAGAAAACTGAAAAGGAGGTTATATAGTAGCATATTCTTCAAAATGTTATAAGGGTCACATGAAATCATTCCTGTAATTTTATTTTCATGTGTCATATAAACATCCAATGAATGTTTCAGTAGAAAATATAAACATGGATGGTGGTTTGAATGAGAATGACCTTTATAGGCTAATATATTTGAATGCTTTGTGTCCAGTTGATGGAACTTGTTTGTGAATATTTAGGAGATGTGGCATTGTTGAAGAAGGCGAGCCACTGGGAGCTCGTTTGAAAATTTCAAAAGTCCAGGCCATTTCCAGTGTCTCTCTCTGTCTCCTGCTTGTAGATGCAGATATAATATCTTAGCTACTGCTCAAGCAGCATATCTGTTTGCCTCATGCTCTCATCCCCACCATGTTGCTCATGGATCTCAAGAAACAGGAATCCAAAATTAAAGGTTTTCTTTTTATACATTTTCATGGCCATGTTGTTTTATCACAGCAAGAAATACATATAGGAACTAAAGATGAAGGTAGATATAAGAAAAGAATTAAAAAGTTATTTAGAAACCATAGAAGCTACTTACAATATTTACATAGACATACATAAAAGATGTTAAATAACATTACCCTATAATGGGGACAAAAATGCTCATATTAGCAATCACAGAATAATAGGTAAAAATTCAAGTGGCAGGAGAGTGTTACTATTATGGAGTTATTGGCAAGTGACGTACCACAGATCTACAAACACCATAGTCTATAGCCAATGTACCTTTTACTACTCTCCAAATGAGACCTGATTGCTGAGGACACCACTTATATGAGTAACAAAAGAAGAAGTGTTAAACAACTCAGGCTAATGCCAAAGTTGTTGGTTGTTCTCCACAAAATAAACATAAGCCCCTATAGCGCTGAACACGCCATCTACATATATGAAATGTAATTTTGTTCTGCAATATAGAAAAACAAAAATATGCTACTTGAAGGAAAATTAGTGGAACTGGAAATCTTC
The DNA here is from genome assembly GCA_025134845.1 of Neodon shergylaensis. Lineage (NCBI taxonomy): Eukaryota > Metazoa > Chordata > Mammalia > Rodentia > Cricetidae > Neodon > Neodon shergylaensis. The sequence goes on from JABTXL010001072.1 coordinate 5,222,376, forward strand.
AAGCTTAGCTAAGGGAGCCAGACTTAAATAAATGTTTTTTCTCAAAAAATCAGCTAGATTTAAATATTAAATATGTATCATATGTAAAAATTTGATATGAAATTAAAAAAAACTGTTTTGAGGGAAGAACAGGACTGAAGGCAAGTGAAGAAGAAAGGGAAATTAAATGGTGGTTAGTATGAACAAATACTTGATATGCATTGTGAAAATAAAATAATGCAACATAGTTTGTGTACAGTAATTATGAAAAGAATGCATTGATTATTCATTTTTTTCTGACTCAAAATAAGGGACAATAGGAATGAGAAGTAGAAGGAGAAAGGAAAAATTCCTTTCATTCTTCTCTTGAGTCTTGGAAGTTATGTCCAGCAGTGTGCTTCATTCCAAAGTATCATATAACTCTCCTTCATGTTTATTTTACTAAATTAGAACTCATCTTTTAATTAATGTATTTATTACGCATGTTCTCCTTTCCTGGATGCAAGTTACAGGTCTTTGCTGCCCTTATAAAGAATCCAGGGCAATAAAAGTGTTTTTGTTTTTCCAGTCTATTCAAACAGCTATGTATTTTCCTGCGTCCTTTTGTTGTTCATAGGCTTCGTTACAAATGGTCTCTGTTGAAATGTCTGATACGGCTTCATTTCATCTACTAAATCAAGATCAGTAGGAAGTCTGAACTTATTATTTGTCAATCATTTAAATTTTGCTATAATTCTTACCATGCTTTGAATTCTTTATATGGATCTTTAAAAACATGAAAAGAAAATGCCATGTGACTTTATTTTTAAATTGTCTTAAATTGTAAAAGTTCCATTTATCCAAGAATTGTATTTAATCTCTGTATGTGATAAAGACTATTGCAAGAACGTTAACTGAAAGCTTTTATAAATGGCAGAAGAGTGTCATGACTACATTAAACTACCTTCAGGTAATAATTCTAAATGCTGGTAAAGAATTTAACATAAATACTATTCAAAGTCTATAAATATAAACCCAAACAACAGATAGAATTAATTTTAACAACCTAAAATAAAACTATTTTTAACTCTTTTTGGGAATTTGCTAAAAAGCAGTCATAATGGCTCACCATTAGCAAATTATAGACAATGCTATATCTGAGATGTTAGTCAGCTCCAACTATAATATTATTTGGTTCACTACCTTTTACTTTTCTATTTATATCTGCTTGGATTTATATGGTTGCATCATAGATTATCTAATCTGCCATCTTTATAGAAAACAATTTTCTAAATATATGTCAAGAGTACCATATATACTATGAGATAGAGCTGAAGTTTACTAAGTGTTGAGTAAGCATAAAATTCTGAGTTCTAGCCCCAGAACACATGCTAAAAAGCCATGCCAGGTTGGATGGTATTAGATGATAACCCCTGTCCAGTTGAGACCTTAAAGACAGAAGGCTATCTTTAGCTACCTGGTAGGCCAGCCTAGCTTAACCAGTGAACCCTACGTCTTAAGAAGTCTGTCTCAGTTGCTGGGTTGGTGAAGATTTTCTCCCAGTCAGTGGGTTGCCTTTCTTTCTTAGTGACAGTGTCCTTTGCTTTACAGAAGCTTCTCAGTCTCAGGAGGTCCCATTTATTCAATGAGGCCCTTAATGTCTGTGCTGCTGGGGTTATATGTAGGAAGTGGTCTCCTGTGCCCATCTCCAAAATATATAAAGAACTCAAGAAACGAGACCATAAAAGGCTAATCAACCCAGTTATAAAATGGGGCACTGAGCTGAACAGAGAATTCTCAACAGAAGAAGTTCAAATGGCCAAAAGACACTTAAGGTCATGCTCAACCTCCTTAGCGATCAGGGAAATGCAAATCAAGACAACTTTAAGATACCATCTTACACCTGTCAGAATGGCTAAAATAAAAAAAAAAACATTGATAGCCTTTGCTGGAGAGGTTGTGGAGAAAGGGGTACACTCATCCATTGCTGGTGGGAATGCAAACTTGTGCAACCACTTTGGAAATCAGTGTGGCGGTTTCTCAGGAAATTTGGGATCAACCTACCCCTCGACCCAGCAATACCACTCTTGGGAATATACCCAAAAGATGCCCTATCATACAACAAAAATATATGCTCAACTATGTTCATAGCAGCATTGTTTGTAATAGCCAGAACCTGGAAACAACCTAGATGGCCTTCAATTGAAGAATGGATGAAGAAAGTATGGAATATATACATATTAGAGTACTACTCAGCAGTAAAAAACAAGGACTTCTCGAATTTTGCAGGCAAATGGATGGAAATAGAAAACACTATCCTTAGTGAGGTAAGCCAGACCCAAAAAGAGGAACATGGGATGTACTCACTCATAATTGGTTTCTAGCCATAAATAAAGGACATTGAGCCTATAATTAGTGATCCTAGAGAAGCTAAATAAGAAAAAGAACCCAAAGAAAAACATATAGGCATCCTCCTGAATATTAACCTTCAGCAGGCGATGAAATGAGACAGAGACAGAGACCCACATTGGAGCACCGGACAGAAACCTCAAGGTCCAAATCAGGAGCAGAAGAAGAGAGAGCATGAGCAAGGAACTCGGGACCGCAAGGGGTGCACCCACACACTGAGACAATGGGGATGTTCTATTGGGAACTCACCAAGGCCAGCTGGCCTGGATCTGAAAAAGCCTGGGATAAAACCGGGCTCACTGAATATAGCGGACAATGAGGACTACTGAGAACTCAAGAATAATGGCAATGGGTTTTTGATCCTACTGCACGTATTGGCTTTGTGGGAGCCTAGGCAGTTTGGATGTTTACCTTACTAGACCTGGATGGAGGTGGGAGGTCCTTGGACTTCCCACAGGGCAGGGAACCCTGACTGCTCTTTGGGCTGACGAGGGAGGGGGACTAGATAGGGGGAGGAGGAGGGAAATGGGAGGCGGTTTCGGGGAAGAGACAGAAATCTTTTATAAATAAATAAATAAAAATAAAAAAAATAAAACTTGAAAAAAAAAGAAGTCTGTCTCAAAATGCAAAGTGAAACCCTGTCCTGAGGAAGGACACCTGAGGATGTCTTCTAGCATCCATAACCACACAAGTGCATTTTCCCCCTATACACAAACACTTTTGAACTAGCACATATACAATATGTTTTATGAAATATTGACTTTCATGAGGATGTGTGCATTATGAGTATATAATGTAGTCTGACTCAGTTTTGCCTCACCTGATGAAGCAGAAAGCATCAGATAGGAGAGAACACGAATAAAGGAATTCCATGCTAGCTCAGAATAGAGTATACTAAGTTTCTTTATTATTATTATTAAAAGGCAAACCCACAGATTAACAACAAGGAAAAAGGAACAGGATCCAACATCCAGGTTGTTTTGAGCAGGAAGAGGCCGAGCAGGTGCTTTGGTGGGCTTTTTGGTACCTGAAAGCCACAGCCAACCTGGTCCAGCCTCTCAAAGGCCATTGGCTGAAGGAGTTCCCCATCAACCCTCTTACTTTCTTCTCTATCTGCCATCCCTCTCCAGTTATTCTCCTTCATTTCACTGACAGTTTCTTATTCCTTTATGCCATGAACATATACATGATTTTATGTAGCACTGAAAACAGAGATATATAGGTAAGAGGTAATATGAATTTTTTTCTTAGTCTTACTTAATTCTTTTAATATAATAATCTCCCATTAGTGTCAATTTTTCTGAAAATTAAATAATTTCATTGTTCCTTAAAACTGCACAAAATCCTTGTGTATATATCCACCACAGTTTTGTTATTTGTTCCTCTGCTTATGGACAAGTGAGATGGCGCTATAACTTTGCTATTGCAAATGCAATAAACACTCATGATCAAGTATCTCTGTGGTATTTTAGCTAAAAATCTTTCAGATAAATACCAAGGAATGGTGATGTTGGATCAGAAAGTAGAACGTTTTCTAGTTTGGGAAGGATCCATGGTGATGATGATACCCATCAAGAAAAGCAAAACTTAGATTTCCAGGAGCATCGCTTAAACCTTTAGTCTTTGACTTTCAGTCATTCTAAAGTGGTTTTATTTTCAGCTCATAGTAAACATTTTCCAAAGTCTGACCTGACTCTCATAACTCAATCAGAACTCCTATGATTCGCAAGCCAAAATCACTTGTCCTGCCTTATGATTTTCCATATTTCTTTATTTCTTAGTATTTCTACCCGAGAATGGTGGGTCTCTAGGTTTCAACTATCTTCACCTTCCACCATCTGCTTTATATCAGCCCTTTTTTTCAAAGACAAACTCAGTACCTACGTTTTATCACTCATTGTCAAAGTCACTGGTCACACGATTTACTTCATTTTCATGTATTTTAATTTATCTACACAGCTGTATGTTACAGTGAATCATGAAAATCTTAACTATTCATTTTGTTCTAAGCTCCTCTTTGATATTCTTTTAAGAAGACCTTCTTATACATAATACCTTTTCTCTCAGTTTTTAGTAAACGGCTTTATGTATAATGCCTAAGAGTATTGGTGTAAACACATTTTTTCCCATCTAGCTGGAAGTAGTTGACAAGGATTTATTCATGCTTTCAAGTACTTTTCTTTATTCTGATTTGTGATGAACCAATAAACTAATCTTTGAGAAGACATTTTGATAATTTAAAAATTACCAAATCAAAAGCCTCAGCAAGTGGTCTTCCACACTTGTTTTTAAAGGGGAAAAATACCTTATGGTTCTAAGCACAACACAGTCTAATTCCAGACAATTTGTGTGCCTAACAGATTGGAGTTTTATCACAAATATGTTGGTTAGCTAATGGATTCATTTGAGTGTGATTAACTTCTGGATTGTAGCAGACCTGTTTATGTATGAAATTATGGCTTGGAATGTTTCTTCTTGGCTTGTGACTCAAATGATTTGGTCTGTAGATGGCAGATTCAGTGTACATATGGTGTGAATGGCACTTGTAAAATGATAATTCATAGGAAATGGAGAGTATAAATTTGTGGTAACATTGTAAGTTAGCTGGCAACATATTTTGTGACATATGCAAATAATGAATGCTATAAGTATTCGACACAAGGTGATGTAAAATACTGCATTTCCCATTTACTTATTTTATTAATTTTTTCAGTGCTATGTATCAAGCCCAGGGCATCATTCTACCCACTACCAAAAGTGGTTCCTAAATCTGAAAACCTATTCTCTTTGATAATAACCAAAATAATGTGGAGTTAAAGCCTTTGGTCTTATTCTAATCACTCATCCTTAACAATGTAAATTAATAGTTTAAAAATCTATTCTTATTTTAGATTGTTTTGCTTTCTGATTTTGTAAAGTTTTTTTTTTCTCAAAACTGAAATATTCAACACTGGAGGGAGGAAGATGCTCATAAAATCAGAGGTGAAAGATTCATGCAAGGCTTAGGAAATAAAAGAGCTACCTGAGGCTTAGGAAGTTACTAAATATTACAGGGTTAAAAGTCACCTCCCTGAGTTTGGATAATCACAAAACAATTGCTGCCAGATGGGTGGATCTACTCTGCCTATGTGCCTTTATGGTTAATTTGTTTTATTACTTTTCTTACTTTAGAATTTTAATTAATCCGTGGAGAATGCCATAAATGTATTTTATCTTATTCACTCCAACTTCTCCCTTAACTCTTAACAATACCACTGACCCTTTCCTATCTTGCCAACAATTCCATGCCATCTTTTTAAAATAATTTTTTAATAACTCACTGAGTCCAATTTGTGTTTGTCATATACTTGTTGGTATGATACCATCCACTGGAACATGACTGAAATACCAGGGGCCTCATCTTGAAGAAAATTGACACTTCTTTTACTATCATCTGTTTATAACTCCACAGGTAGAGGTGGGGCTCATAAAACCATTTTCTCTCCATGCTCAAATGTTAGCTGACTTGTTCATTCACATATCTTATGCAGGCAGCTACAGTTGTGAGTTCTTGAGTACAGCAGCCCTGTCAAATGTGGATGACAATGTTTAATTCCTATCTCTCCAAACTTCCACTTCCTATGATAAATCTGCTTCATCTTGCACAATAGTTCCTGCAGCTGACAAATATGGCATACAAACATGACTGAGCCACCTGATTATAAAGTATCATTCAGAAGAATTTCAGAGTGCCTGGTTTCTTTTATTTTATATAAAGTGGCACACCTCCTTGATAAATGGGGTTCACCATTCTAGTATGGGGATATTCCTGGAAATACCTCAAGCAATATTCAGAGGTTTTAAAAAATAAATCTTTAGTTCGAGGCCAGCCTTGTCTATAAGAGTTACCTCCAGAACAGGTTCCAAAGCTAAAGAGAAAACCAGTCTCGAAAAGAAAACTTTACTTATGTATTATTATTATTAAGAGATATGGAGAGGGAGAAATAACGTGCCCACATCTGTGGCTCATGTACAGAGACAGACCAGAAGATATACATCTCGTGCTACAATTTTAGATATTTGTGAGAAGCCTAATGTGGGTGCTGGGAACTAAACTCAAATCCTCTATAATAGTAGCAAGCACTCTTAACCACTAAGCCATCTCTATAACTCTCTCCAGAGAATCTTAATTACTCATTTTTCTTATTATTATGTCTCCCTAATAGTTTTGTCACCTATTTCTCCATCATATAAAAACATATTATGGATATTCTATTTGTAACTGTGGATATGTATAACTGTGACCAGATGCTTACAGATGAATAGATATATACATAGTTAACCAGGAACCATAACAAATCCTGTATCTATTGAAATGTCTCTGATTTCAGGCCTTTTCCACATGACAATGCTGTGTCTTCTCTGAATATTATGGAGTAAAATTAACACAGAGAAATCCTAATGGAGACAGACTAAAGACCACCCCTTTCCCATGAGTCAATTTGAATAAATTATAACTAAGGAAAAAAAAGGAAAGAACACAATATTGGTTTTTCTTTGTTTTCCACATATGTCACAAGATATTCTTTTCTGCTTGCCAGGTTGTGGTATTTATGGTGGAAAATAGAGAGGTCATCCATTAGTGATGCAAATGAGAATGAAATAGTGCAATTAGACATCATCACAGTCAATCATCTTAGACATAAAAGAAGGAGGACATTTCACTCGAGTATGAAGCTGTGTGTACGTGTACAGATTCTGTCCCTGGATAGACAGTCTCTTTGTCTTCCCTCCTCAGTCTGGTATCTGGCATCTAGAGTCAATAAGTTAAGCCACCAGGAGAAAGGATTTCTTCATTGCAAGACTATGACATGGGTCAATTCAAACACTGAATTTTTTACTCCATTAGTGGTGGAGCAAGAAAACACCTCATGAGAAAGATATTGCCTCAGCCTTATCACTAATCCACTAACCACAACTTGCTGAAATCTCTGAATAGTGAAAAAAATGATGTATTTAGTGCCATAAATTTTGAGAAATAACAAGATCTTATCATCAATAATTTCAAAATGTCCTCAAGATAATACCAATATCTTAATTCTAAAATGCATGCCATTGAATGATTAAATGAGTGAACTACAAGCCATATGGTTGCTATGCAGTCATATTTTTATTTCCAAACCAAAGTACATTTGTTGCTGCACTTCTTTCTGTCTCTTTTTCAGAATGTAATCACTATGGGAAGGGAATTTGTTTTCTGTTATATTTCTGGACCACAGAATAAAACTTGACACATAGTATTTAATGAATAGCCGTTAGATAATTATATATTCTGTTTAGAATAGCATTAGCATTCATGTTTTATTTGAGAATGGATATGAATATATACACATATATGTTCATATACATGAGTAAATGTTTGTACCATAAGTTGAATATTTTATTCCTTTTTATCTTCATTAGAATATCTAATTTTTATTAGTTACAGAATGTCTCAAAATTAAGCATAAATGATTGTATGAATGTTTGAAACAGATCAATGAACTTCATAAAATACTTTATGGATTCAAGAATTAAATTCCTCTGGCTTTTTGGGGAGCCTAGTCTGTTGGATGCATACCTTCTTAGATCTGGATGGAAGGTGGGACCCTGGACTTCCCACAGAGCAGGGCACCCTGACTTCTCTTAGGACTGGAGAGCAAGGGGGAGGGGGAGTGGGGGGAGTAGGAGGGAAATGGGAGGATGGGAGGAGGTGGAAATTTTTAATAAATAAAAATAAATAATTAAATTCCTCCTCAAATGTCAGTTTCAGCAACAGGTCACTGAATAGAGGATATCTGGAAAAAATGTCCTGGTTTTATCTATATTAGGATGCCAGAGGAAGAGTGTTAACGTTACATGTGAAGTCAATAACCTGAGATAGTAGCTGCTATGAATATAGATATGATATAAAGTAATTAAAATACTGAAAATTTGAACCTCTATAGTATTATATTCCTTTGTATTTTATTGTTTAGAGAAACAGAATTAATAAAATCCATATTTTATTAAAAATAGATAAAGATAATGTTTTTGTAGCACAAGCCCTTAAGAGATGAAGATAGGCCAATATTTGTGGTCAGTAAGTTCAGATACAGGGGTGTTGGAAGGAGGCTGCTTGTTTCATGCCCAGCCACCTATCCCCAAAATAATCACACAGAAGCTGTATTAATTAAATCAGTGCTTAGTCCATTAGTTCTTGCTTCTTATTGGCTAACTTTTACATATTAATTTAACCTATTTTCATTAATCTATGTATCGCCATGTGGCTTACCGGCTAAAGTTCAGGCGTCTATCTCTGGTAGGACTACATACATGGCTTTTCTCTGACTCCTCCTCCTTTCTTCCAGCATTCCAGTTAGTTTTCCCCACCTCGTTCTGTTTCCCTATAGCTCTGCTATAGGCCCAAAGCAGTCCCTTTATTGACCAATGGTATTCCCAGCACACAGAGGGGAATCCCACATCACAGGGGAATAGATGGGAAAGCTGCAGTATGAATCGTAAGGATTAAGAATTAGGGGCTCTGATGATACAGGTTTCAGTCCAAGAGCACACCAGGACAGGAGAAAGACGAAAGTTTTAATTCAAGTTCAGGAAGGGCAAAAGTAGTATTCTACCACCAACCCATCTAGGAGGACTTTTCTTTCACCTACTACAGGACTTTTGTTATTTCAAGGTCTGATTGAAGAGGGACGTGCAGCTTATTCATGTTACAGTTCAAATGATAATCTTTACAAGCATATGGAAATGATGTTTGACTAAATGTCTTGGTGAAAATGACTGAATAAAGTTGATACATAAAAATATGCATATTGCCAGGCGGTGGTGGCACATGCCTTTAATACCAGCACTCGGGAGGCACAGGCAGGAGGATCTCTGTGAATTAGAGGTCTGCCTGATCTACAAGAGCTAGTTCCAGGACAGGCACCAAAGCTACAGAGAAACCTTGTCTCAAAAAAAAAAATCAAACAATCATACAAAGAAAAACAACCAAAAAAGCATATCTTTTCCCTTAGTTTATCATTCAAATGATTTTTAGTAAACCCATCATTTTCAAGTTTCTTTATTCCAGTACTGCAGTATTCTATGGCTACAAAGAAACTACAATTTGAGTTGAGAACATTATTAAAACTTGGATATGTGCTTAAGTGTCAACCTTGAAATGTATTGTATTTGAAAAAAATCAATAGAGTTTCAATTTACTTTTGGTAAATAAGTACTCTATTGAGAGAAAATAAGAATGTCAAAACTCTGTTCTCATGTAATTATTAATACACTATTTCTACTAACTCATGAATATTTCTTTCAGAAGAATCTTCTTTTTACTTGGTCAAGTGCCATTGTTTGATATGTTTACAAATTTTTGAAAATAAAGCAATTCAGATTTCATTTTCTCCAGAATTATTAATTTAATAATAGTTGGGACACTATTTACTGTTTAATTAAGACACACAATATCACATATTCTGAGCAGAAACAGTGTATAATATATGAAAATTAAATTTCATTTTTAATTCTAAATCATATAGAACTATTTTTCTCTTTGTATAGTTCTTAGTGTGTGGACACATATCCTTGAGTGGTGGGTCCTGTGGGAGCATAACAATTATCATGTCTAGTGAAATTTAATCGTTCTTTTCAGCTAAAGAATATCATTGTCTAATTGCAGTTCTTTAAAAAAATATCAGTCTAACACTCCAGAGAAATTGAGTTCAGGGAATTGTTTCAGCTAATAAACTCAGAGTTGATGCTTGTGTGCTCTTGGGAAGAAACAGGTCAGATTGGTAAAATGTCATTTTTGTTGTTTGCTTTTTGCAGTATATAAACTTGGAATGCGTCAGAAGTTTAAGAGCCAAGAGCAATGCTGGCATGACCATAAGGTCACCAGCACTTTAAAATATGCCAAAAACAGGATGGTATGTCCCCAAAACACTTCAAGATAAAAGAAAAATATGGTTTCAAAAATAAGCATGCCAGTTTCATAACTGAAATAAGTGAAAGGCTTTTGCTAACTTGACTGCATTCATTTATGCCACACTTATTTGTCTTCTGAGATCTGAAAATATGGAGCACCTGTTTAAATACCACATGCATGCCTTGTATTAACTACAAATTAATGACTCTTAGCACCTGGTTTCTACTGGAACACTTCAGGTACTACTGGATTTGGAGGATTTGGAAATAAATGGCAGTACTCCTATTCTCAACGAAAAACAGCACAGCATTATATGATGCATTTTGATTTATAGTAATTATTTTAGGTAGCACTTTTAAGCGGTGTCAAAGACTTTTTAGGTCAATGATTCTCCAAGAAGTACTTTCAACTATGATTACAATTAAATGAAAATTCTGTTGTAGTCTAATAAATCTGGGACTATTCCAAAGGCATTGAACTATAGATATGGTGAAGATTAAATGACATATTGTATTACTTTAATTATACATTATTCAAAATGAATACAAACTTCTTATCCAATATTATTTGTAAGAATGCTGTGCATCTATGGGAGAAGGCCAGATGAAGAGCAGAAGGAAGGAGAACATAAGCAAGGAAGTCAGAACCGCAAGGGGTGCAGTGGGACTGATCTAATGGGAGCTCACCAAGGCCAGCTAGACTGGGTCTGAACGAGCATGTGATCAAACTGGACTCTCTGAATGTGGCTGACAATGAGGGTGGACTGAGAAGCCAATGATAATGACACTGGATTTTGATTCTACTGCATGTACTGGCTTTGTGGGAGCCTAGCCTGTTTGTATGCATACCTTCCTAGGATGGAGAGGGGGGCCTTGGACTTCCCATAAGGCAGGGCACCCTGACTTCTCTTAGGACTGGAGAGGGAGGGGGAAGGGGAGTGGGGGGAGTGGGAGGGAAATGGGAGGATGGGAGAGAGTGGACACTTTAAATAAATAAATAAATAAATAAATAAATAAATAAATAAATAAATAAAATGAAAAAAAAAAAGAGAATGCTGTGCATCTCTGCTTAGATTTCACGATGACTCCACTTATACTATGTTCTATATTCAAACCTCAATTATCTCAACTGATACCATGCACATGTTTTTCCACTTGAATTTAAATCAAAGTTAGTCTTGCATGTTGGCTATGTAAGTTTATTCTGTCAGTGTCCTTTTAAGAAAGAGTCTAGAAGCATGCCACAGTCATTGGCTAGAAGAAACATTATAGATCAGATGTTAACTTTAATTGAAGAAACTCCATGAAGAGACAGTTTTCATAGTTTATGCATTCTTTCTCATTGTTAATATCGTTATTGAGTTCAGGCGGGCTAACTAGAATTACTTTCAAAATGAAAATATTCTTGAAAAAATAAACATAATTTTGATACCCATCAGATTTGCATCCATGATGAAGTGGCCTTGATCTTGTCTCTAGGGCAGCAGATGATTTTAGGCCCTATTGCTAGAAAGACATGAGAATTCTTGAAACAGATTTGAAACTCACACACTGCATCAGACCTTTGAGTCACACTTTGTATAGGTTTTGAGAGGCTTTGGTGGCCCATAAGACTGCTATTAATCACAATATGTATTATTGTATAGTCCACGCTCAATGTCTACCATGGTAATTTTCTAACTACAAAAATGTCTACAATCTCTTGAATGCATATATAGTATTTCCTATATAAAAATGAACCAGATCTTTAAGTGTAAACTAGAGAGTGATTTGGCATCTAAGAAGACAAGTAAAACCTAACATATATATTTATTAGTCTTATCCCTTTGAGCATATTTAGATTATCAAATTATACCTAATGACAATTTTTGAAGGCACGATACACTGTCAACCAAAAATACTTATAATTACAGAGCATTCATGTTGCTTGTGTCAACTTCATCCCTGACCTTGAAAGATATGAAAATTATATGATACTGAAGAAGTAATTATAGTAATTGGCTTTTCTAATAATAGAAAATTAATGAAACATATTGACAAGTCTGATGATAGTTAAAAGCTAAACCTAGAAATTAAAGTTTAGTACTGGACCTTGTCTGCAAAAGCCTTGTCCAGGTACTGACAGAGTGGAAGTTCCAGAGAGCTTGTCACAGGCTCAGTAGCTCAGAGTCCACCACAGAATGGGAATGTGGACAATTCTTATTGTGTCCAGATGAATTTCAGGAATGGAAATAAATAAGAGCTACAAATAACTGACTCTGAATATATGCTATAAATATTTTCATATATTCAAATAACTGTAAACATATGCTACGGTTGTGTATCTTGGTTTTCTTGTGGGACTTCTAACAGTGGGAACTATTGTACAGGTTTTTGGATCCCACTGCTCATACTGGGTTGCCTTGCCCAGCCTTAATGCATGGGAAGGTGCTTAGTCTTACTGCAACTTGATATGCCATGTTTTGTTGGTACTCATGGAAGACCTGCCCTTTCCTATACACAAACAGTGGAGAAGTGGGAAATGGGGATGAGGGGGATGATTGGGAGAAGAGGAGGAAAGGGAAACTGCAGCAAGATGTAAATAAATTAATAAATAACAAATTTATTTTAAAAAGAGCTACAAATGAATTTTTTTAATGTAATGTTGAAACATTGGTGTAAAAGACAAAATGCTTGCAGTGTTACCTCAGACTATTAATTTATCATAGAATGTGAAATGAATGATATAACTTTTATAGATCACAAAAGAATAATGTCACCACTATTTTGTTAGAATTACTTATATTCAACCTCCAAATTTGCCTTGATTAAGGATGATGAGAGTGATGGGTTACTTTATATTTAATGAAAATTTCCATACCTCTTTTGAAACCTACGTTACTGAACAAAACATTTGGATACAAGTGGAAGATGATTAGAAATAGAAATAAACTAACAAGCACAGAAAAGAGAAGTAACATTTTCAGAGAAAGATGATCACAGTGCTAAGATAGCAAACACCTTCAATATAAAATTAGGGAGCTGAGAAGCATTATTTGGTTGTTTCTTTTAGAATCATTCCTGGAAACTTTGTCATGAAGAAAGCACTGGTGTTGGCTATCCTAAACTTTTCCCAGAGAATTAAGTTTAGCTGGGTGCTGGTCCTGTCACTCCTTCCTGTGACTTCATAGACATTCTGTCTAAACTGCCACTGATAACTACAGGGAACAGCAGATAATAACTCAACTTCCTGCATATCTCATGCAAACTATCTGTCAAATTCTTTAGATAGCTACCCAGCTGCCTTTCTGTACCCACTTTTGAGTAAGTCCAAGAACAGACAAAAACTGTCCAGTTAGGACCTCGGCAAAATGAAAGTTAGATTCTTCTTTTTGGCAATTTAAAACAGCAGCTATTAAATACAACCATTCTAGCTCAATTACAAAGGTAGCAGTCATACAGGAGTTTGATACCAACCTGTATGCCTGAGTTAGGTAAGTTCCATTTGCAGATGTCTAACAATTATCAGTATTCACTATCCAGGAATACCACAAACTGTTCTTATGAGAACTCTACTTGTCAGAAACCGTGATTAGCTTTCCCCTCTGAAAAAAAAAAATGGATATAGATAAGAGGTAATGATGAGATGTTTAAACAAAATCCCAGTAGATACGCACTCTTCAGGTGGATGCATCAGAGCCTGCCCTTGGTTACCTGGTCAACTTGACCAAAATGTAAGCTCCTATGTATTCACCTTTCTTAATAGTTATAATATCTGTTCATGAGCTGTATTTTTACAGAAATCATTTCAAGAAGATTTACAAAGTGAAATATACTAACTAAATAGAGTATAGAAAAAGCCTGCCTCAAGGAAACAGTCATACTATTGCACATGATAACATTGGTGATATTTTGTTTGAGATCTAAAAAATAAATCTTGCCTGAAGATGAGAGTTTGCAGCTAAGCCACTAGTTAGCCACAGAGACCAGGCAGTGGTGCCATACATTTTTAGTTTTATTTTAGCACTCAGGAGGCAGAGTCAGATGGATCTTTGTGAGTTCAAGGCCACCCTGGGCTACATTAGATTGATCCAGTCTCAAAAAGAAATGGCACTGCACCAGGTGGTGGTGGCCCACACCTTTAATCCCAGTAACTGGGAGTCACATGCCTTTAATTCTAGCACAAGGAGGTGGAGACAGGAGGAAAGGATATGGCTGTGCAGAAAAAAAGAATATAAATTGGCAGGACACAGGAGACGATTGTGTTTAGTCTAAGGACACAGCATCATGCCCCCTTTGGTCTAAGGATTTGGTAGAGAAAAAAAAAGAACTCTTGTGGCCGGCTGCTCTGTTTTTCTGATCTTTCAGCTTTTACCTCCTAATATTTTTTTTTTATTAAAGATTTCTGTCTCTTCCCCACCGCCGCCTCCCCTTTCCCACCCCCCCCCCCCAATCAAGTCCCCCTCCCTCGTCAGCCCAAAGAGCAGTCAGGGTTCCCTGCCCTGTGGTAAGTCCAAAGACCACCCACCTCCATCCAGGTCTAGTAAGGTGATCATCCAAACTGCCTAGGCTCCCACCAAGCCAATAGGTGCAGTAGGATCAGAAACCCATTGCCATTGTTCTTGAGGTCTCAGTAGCCCTCATTGTCTGCTATGTTCAGCGAGACCGGTTTTAACCCAGGCTTTTTCAGACCCAGGCCAGCTGGCCTTGGCGAGACAATGGGGATGTTCTATCGGGAACTCACCTCCTAATATTTGACTTCAGGTTTTTATTATTAAAACCAATTAGAAATCATGCTAAGGTTGCAACATTCATGGTCTCCAAACTTGTAGTGTCTTCACTGTTCTGCACATCCCTTCATGTGTAGGTTTTGTTGAACTAGTACTTACTGCACTGTTGTAGAAATTGTAGGTCTACTACTTCTCTAAACAAGAAAAAAACTTAATTTCTAATGCAAGAATCTCTTTTGTCAGCATGTATAAAAATTGTAGTTCAGGTGTAACTTTGCAAATTCAGCAAAAACTAAATCAGTCATTCCCTTCAAAGTATATATATATATATATATATATATATATATATATATATATATATATAGTTATATGGTACCATATAAAAACAAAAAAGGGATAAACTCATCCTATCTCATTAAAAATCATCAACAAGACAAATGATTACATATCATTAACACAAGTGCTTCGGTTTGAGCATTCTTTTAATAAGCATTTTCTTTGTTTTCCTACAATTCAAGGAGTATATATAGTTTATCATTTTTGATCAGTATTATTTTATATACTTAGTCCTAATTTGTAAGTATCCCTCACCTTGTTTAAAACATTTTCTGTACTGTCAGTTTGGGGTAGATTTACACATATAGGATTTATTGCTTAAATAACTGTATATCCTGTCAGACTATTCTTAGGCAATTGTGTCAAGAGGCGGGTTCTAAGAATGAGGCTTTCATGAATGGCACTGGAACTCTATAAAAGGATCAGAAAGAATTAACTGAGCATTTACTTCTGAGTTCCTTATAGCAGGTGAGGGGAGTGATTTATCTTTCCCGAAAAACACAAACAAAAATAAACTATTGTCTTGCAAGCCAAATCTATGGTGATATTGAAAAACCATTAGTGTCTTGATCTCTGATGTTCAGTCTCTATAACTGTCAGAATTATATTTCTGCTCTTCATAAAGTATCTTTCCCCCATGTAGGAGCAGGGCTAGAGTGAACCATAGATTGACAAGTTACACAGCACAAGCAGAAAGCAAGGTACTTGTTATGGTTTGAATATAAAATGCTCACCCGAAGCCCATAGCTTTGAACACGTGAGCTGCAATTGGGGGCACCGTTTGAGACATTTGTGGAAACTTTAGAATGTGGAAGTTTGTGGGAGAAAGTGAGTCACTGAGGGAGGCTCTCGATGGTTGACTCTCTACGTCACTTTGGATACAAAGAGACCTGCCGCATTTTCTGTTCCCACAGCCATGCCTTTTACAACTTGATGAACTGTAGCTTCTCAACTGTAAATCAGAATAAATCTTTTTCTCTATAAGTTGATTGAGTCAGGGCTTTTTTGGCAACAATGAGATAAGTAACTATGTAATTAGAGATCACATAGAGGAACTGGCAGAAGATACATTTTGGAAATACTAATCAGGGAAAACTTCTTAGCTGTTTCTACAGTTCTAGATATTATGAAAATAAAACTTATAGACATTTTTTAATCAAATCAGCTCTCATTTTAAAGAGTGTATAATTAAGAGGATGTTAAGCCATTTGTGCTGCCGAGTTTTTATATCAACCTCACTCAGACTAGAGTCATTTGGGTAGAGAAAATGCCACCATCAGATTGCTTATGAGCAGTCCTGGGAGGCATTTTCTTATTTAGCAATTGATGTAGGTGAGTCCAACCAATTATGGATGGTGCCACACCTGGGCCAAAGGTCTAGGCTTATGTAATAAAACAGACTGAACAAGCAATGGAGAACAAGCCAGTAAAGAACACTCCTCCATGGTTTCTACTTTAGTTCTTGCTTTGAGGATCCTGCCTTGCATTCCTCCAAGGTTTCAATAAGGTTGTGATATGGAGTGATAAGTTTGAAATAAATTCTTTCTTTCCCATGTTTTATTTTGTCATGGCATTTTATCATTATATACTACTATAGTGACAAGTGTGTTATTTGAATCTTGTAAAAAAGTACCAAAAGATGAAGTTTGAGGTTTGTGTATTTGTGTACATTTTAATTTGAACTACACACACATACACGTATACCCATGTATGTGTTCATCTTGATATTTGCATTGGTATTTTTTTGTAGCTATGAAATTACCTGTTACAGACATAATCAATATGGCATCAAGACAGCCATCATATAGGAAAATACTACAACTGCTAGTTCTTGTTTTAGCTTTCTCAGCGTGACATTAGATTCTGTCAAATGTTACACAAATCAACTGAGATACTAATTTTAGAATATGTTGGGGACTGGTTTTAATTTTGATATTTTACAAAACAAATCATCACAATTTTGCAGGTTTAAAATATATAAAGTGATAATACACACACACACACACACATATATATATATATGTATATATATATATATATATATATATATATATATATATATATAATTGTGACGGTCAGAGTGTCCCTATACAAGTATCTCCATACTGAAACCAAAATGTTTATATGTCTAAATTTATTTCTGGAAACCATAAGGAATATTCAGGTCCTCATTCTTTTAGATTATTAGTAAAATTCTTTCTTGTAGATGAGAAACATGGTATGAGCTGAAGTTTATCTTTCCTTCTAGAGGTCCTTTAAATTCTTTGGTTTTGGTCTTTCATTGTCTTAAAACTCAGTGACAATGGCTTGGGTTTTTTTCATGTCATATCTTTCTTGATTTCCTTTATTTTCTCTTTAACCATTTAAGAGACCTTATTCCTTTTAAGTACATATATATCTGGGAAAATCCAGAAGATTCTCAAATATCTTGCTTTGCTGTAAGTTGTTCTCGTAGGAGTTCATGTTGAGGCCTCATTCCTTCATGCAGCAATGTCAGGAGGTGGATCTGGACATCAAGGTGGTCTGTGGAGCTCGCCTAGATGGATTAGGGCTTGTCTCCAGTCTCCAACTTGCTTTCTTACTGTCTTTCTTAATATATAATCTTCTGTACTTGTTCTCTTGACACTTCTGATTCTAAATGAGGTTTTCCTTGAAAACCAAATATCACTTTGTCTTAGTTTTCTCTTGCTGTGATGAAACACTATGACCAAAGCAACTTGGTAAGGAAAGGATTTATTTGGCTTACACTTCTGCCTCACTGTTCATCATGAAAAAAAGGTCAAGCTTAGGCAGAAATTGATGCAAAAGTCATGGTGTAGTGCTACTTATTGGCTTGCTCCTCATGGCTGGCTCAACGTGCTTACTTTTAGAACCCAGGACGATCAGCCAAAGGAAGTCCCACCAACAATGGACAGACCCACATCATTTGCCAATTAAGAATATGACCTGTAGACATGGCCACAGCCCCATTGTTGAACACATTTTCTCAATTGATGTTTCCTCCTCTCAGATGACTTTAGTTTATGGCTACTTGACATAAGCCTACTCATCACACACATGCACTGGGACTTCCAGAAGTATGAAGTAAAACAAATCTTCCTTTATAAATTACTCATTCTTATTCTGATACAGCAACAGAAAACAGGGTACTATATTCTACATCTCAGAGTCCTAATTACATCTGTATTTTTATATTTATTCATTAATTTTTTGATATATAATATATTCTTAAATCCTAGAGATTAAGATATAAATATAAGGAAAGTATGTTATTCTGCATCATACAGAACCAGAAAAATATTCCTTGATAACTTGCTGCCAATTAAGCACAGAAAATGTAAAGTTTGCATATAAATAATGGTATTAAAAATTACATTAAATATACTCTTTCATTAAGAACTATTTTGTCCATATTTAGTACTATTTGCATTTATAGTGCTTGAGGAAAGTTGACATAAATAAGAAGTAACCTTGGTCACATTATTTTTATTTCAATATATTATGTATAATCACTATTGAAATTTTACACAGTCATAAAATTTCCCAGAACACTCAACTGAACTTAAGAGTAAAAATATTTATAAGTTTAATTTATTAGACTCACAAGTAGTATTTAAGTACTTGAGAAGATTTATTAGAGTACTTAATAAGAAAACCAAATGCATTAAATATGCAAATGCAGTTTAAAACTTTAGTGAATTTATCTAAGTTTGTGTATTACAGCAAATATTAATCAAAAACACTTAAAGTGATTATAAAAATATGCATGTTTGGTAAATAAAGAATTCTAACTCATATGGTTAAACAAATACTTGTGAAATATAGTTCTAAACTTAATAATTTGAATTAAGATAATAAAGTTTAATTTTAAATAAAAAGAAATACTTAAGCAGTATATATTTTCTATTAATAGACTACATATTGTTTACCAGTTGATATAAATATTATAGAATTTGTTACACATACTTATGATTTTGCTCATATGTTAGTGTGTGTGTATGGGAGAGCTACTGCACATCACACAAGGTGAATATGAAGTTCTGGGGACAAATTGTGGGAGTTAGTTCTCTACTCAAAAGTGTGAGTCCCTGGGGACAAATTCAGGGTTGATGGCATATTTTTTCCACTGACTCATTTCAGTGACCCTCAAATTCCATTTGTTTTCCAATAAACATTTGCTAAACAAGGAAGAACAAGGAATGATAATAGTAAAGTTCTTGGCAATGAATGCAAAATATTGAGTCTTTCAAATCAGCAAAGGAATTTTCACATAGAAATTAAAATGTAAATGCTTGAAATGTTTGTTATACTGTAAAAGCTCTGGCTTGATTATTTGTCATAATCAGAACCTGGAAACAACCTAAATGCACCTTAATCGAAGAATGAATAAGGAAAATGTGATACATTGTCACAATGGAGTATCACACAGCAGAAAAGAATAATGACATCTTGAAATTGTCAGGCAAATGGATGGATCTAGAAAACATCATAGTTAGTGAGGTAACCCAGACCGAAAGAGACAAATATCATACGTACTCACTCACAAGTGGCTTTTAGACATAAAACAGACAAAAAAGAGCCTACAATTCACAATCCTAAGAACCTAGACAACAAAGAGGACCCTAAGAGAAACATACATGGGTCTAATCTACATGGGAAGTTGAAAAAGATGAGATCTCCTAAGTAAATTTGGAGCATGGGGGCCTTAGGAGAGAGTAGAAGGGGAGGGAAGGGGGAAGGAGAGGAATGGAGAAACACTCTCAAGTGTTATTTAAAATCATCTCTCTCTGATAATCAGAAGTGGGAGCTGGGGATGCAGCTCAGATGATAAAGGGCTTGCTTAGCATGAAGGATCTGTGGGTTTGATTCCTAGCACCTGGTAAACAGGCCAGATGGCACATGCCAGTAATCCTAGCATTTGGGAGGTGGAAACAAGAGCATCCTTGAATATGTATTGAGTTAAAGACCAGTCATATTGTCATAAGAACCTGTTCATGAAAGAAAGGAAGAAAGGAAGGAAGGAAGGAAGGAAGGAAGGAAGGAAGGAAGGAAGGAAGGAAGGAAGGAAGGA
>JABTXL010001072.1:5242800-5258326 GCA_025134845.1 Neodon shergylaensis
GGAAGGAAGGAAGGAAGGAAGGAAGGAAGGAAGGAAGGAAGGAAGGAGGAAGGAAGGGAGGGAGGGAGGGAGGGAGGGAGGAAATGGATGTACAGAAGTGATGTGAAATTCAGATATTTGGCATTCATTAATGAACTTAATAGAATCCACCTTGTTTGTTCTTTTTTAAAAAAAAAATCGTGCTCTTTACAGAAGCTTCTCAGTTTCAGTAGGTCCCATTTATTCAATGTTGCCCTTAATGTCTGTGCTGCTGGGGTTATACTTAGGAAGCGATCTCCTGTGCCCATCTGTTGTAGGGTACCTCCCACTTTCTCTTCTATCAGGTTCAGTGTGTTCAGATTGATATTGAGGTCTTTGATCCATTTGGACTTGAGTTTTGTGCAAGGTGATAGATATGGGTCTATTTTCATTCTTCTACAGGTTGATATCCAGTTGTGCCAGCACCATTTGTTGAAGAGGCTTTCTTTCTTCCATTGTATACTTTTAGCTCCTTTATCGAAAATGAGGTGTTCATAGGTTTGTGGGCTAAAAACCGGGTCTTCTATACGATTCCATTGGTTGACTTCTCTGTTTTTATGCCAGTACCACGCTGTTTTCATTACTGTAGCTCTGTAATAGAGTTTGAAGTCAGGGATTGTAATGCCTCCAGAAGTTCCTTTATTGTATAAGATTGTTTTGGCTATCCTGGATTTTTTTTTCCATATAAAGTTGATTATTGTCCTCTCAAGATCTGTGAAGAATTTTGATGGGACCTTGATGGGGATTGCATTGAATCTATAAATAGTCTTTGGTAGAATTGCCATTTTTACTATGTTAATTGCCAATCCAAGAGCAAGGGAGATCCTTCCATTTTCTGGTATCCTCTTCAGTTTCTTTCTTCAATGCCTTAAAGTTCTTGTCAAATAGATCTTTCACTTCCTTGGTTAGAGTTACCCCAAGATATTTTATGCTATTTGAGGCTATCATGAAAGGTGATGATTCTCTGATTTCCCTCTCTGCTTCCATATCCTTTGTGTATAAGAGGGCGACTGATTTTTTGGAGTTGATCTTGTATCCTGCCACATTACTAAAGGTGTTTATCAGCTGTAGGAGTCCTTTGGTGGAGTTTTTGGGGTCGCTTATGTACACTATCATATCATCTGCAAATAACGAAAGTTTAACTTCTTCCTTTCCTATTCGAATCCCCTTGATCCCATTATGTTGTCTTATTGCTATTGCTAAAAATTCAAGCACAATATTGAATAGGTATGGAGAGAGTGGACAGCCTTGTCGTGTTCCTGATTTTAGTGGGATGGATTTGAGTTTCTCTCCATTTAATTTGATGTTAGCTGTCGGCTTGCTGTAAATAGCTTTTTAACAGAAGAAGTTCAAATGGCCAAAAGATACTTAAGGTCATGCTCAACCTCCTTAGTGATCAGGGAAATGCAAATCAAAACAATTTTGAGATATCATCTTACACCTGTCAGAATGGCTAAAATCAAAAACACCAATGATAGCCTTTGCTGGAGAGGTTGTGGAGAAAGGGGTACCCTCATCCATTGCTGGTGGGAATGCAACCACTTTGGAAATCAGTGTGGCGGTTTCTTAGGAAATTTGGGATCAACCTACCCCTGGACCCAGCAATACCACTCTTGGGAATATACCCAAGAGATGCCCTATCATATGACAAAAGCATTTGTTCAACTATGTTCATAGCAGCATTATTTGTAATAGCCAGAACCTGGAAACAACCTAGATGTCCTTCAATGGAAGAATGGATGAAGAAAGTGTGGAATATATACACATTAGAGTACTACTCTGCCATAAAAAACAATGACTTCTTGAATTTTGCATATTAATGGGTGGAAATAGAAAACACTATCCTGAGTGAGGTAACCCAGACCCAAAAAGAGGATCATGGGATGTACTCACTCATATTGGTTTCTAACCATAAATATAGGTCACTGAGTCTATAATTTGTGATCCTAAAGAAGCTAAATAAGAAGGTGAACCCAAAGAAAAACATATAGTTATTATCCCTGCTATGGGAAATAGACAAGATTGCTGAGCAAAAAATTGGGATATTGGGGGTGGGGTGGGATGGGGGTAAGGGGAGATGGGGAGAGAAAAGTGAGAAGGGGAGGATGGGGGTAATTTGGGGAAACGGGATGATTGGGGATAAAACAAGTTTGGATAGAGGAGCAGGGAATCACATAACTTAATTAAGGGAACCACCTTAGGGTTGGTAAGAGACGTGAACCTAGAGTGGCCCCCAGGTGCCCAGGGCAATGTCCCCAGTTAGTTCCTTGGGCAGCTGAGGATAGGGAACCTGAAATGATCCTATCCTATAACCATACTAATGAATATCTTGCATATCACCATAGAACCTTCATCTAGCGATGGATGGAGATAGAGACAGAGACCCACACTGGAGCATCGGACTAGGCTCCCAAAGTCCCAATGAGGAGCAGAAGGAGGGAGAACATGAGCATGGAAGTCAGGACCACGAGAGGTGCACCCATCCACCAAGACAGTGGGGCTGATCTATTGGGAGCTAACCAAGGCCAGCTGGACTGTGACGGAAAAAGCATGGGATAAAACCGGACTCTCTGAACATGGCAGACAATGAGGGCTGATGAGAAGCCAAGGACAATGGCATGGGGTTTTGTTCCTACTTCATGTTCTGGCTTTGTGGGAGCCTAGCCAGTTTGGATATTCACCTTCCTAGACCTGGATGGAGGGGAGAAGACCCTGGACTTTCCACAGGGCAGGGAAACCTGACTGCTCTTCGGACTGGAGAGGGACGGGGAGAGGAGTGGGGGGATGGGGAGAGGGGCGGGAGGAGGGGGAGGGAAATGGGTGGCTGGGAGGAAGCAGAAATTTTTTTTTCAATTAAAAAAAAAAAGAAAGTTATCACACGAAAAAAAATAGTGCTCTTAAATTAAAATATAATCACATAATTTCCCACTTAATATAATTTTTACTTCAACCTCTCTCATGTACCCCTCATTGCCCACAAATTCTTAGCTCCTTTTAAAATATACATGTGTATATTTAAAAATATATATACACAGGTGTGTGTATAAATTCTCTTACACTGATCTACACTGACAAAATTCATATCTCTAAACTTCCAAACAGAATCACATCTACAATAGCTATTGACATTTATCAACTTCCCATGAACTAAGTGAGAAGCAAAAAACTTAGCTGTCCCTTGGATGCAATAGGGCTGTAGGTATGGACTGAAAATCTGTAAAGTGGCAGAAATGGTCCTTAAAGGAGTAGCTATCCAAGCACGTTTCTACCTTGTGTTCTGTTTTTAGCATATATTACAATCTTAATTTTTTGCACTAATCCCTCTCAGAGCTTTTTCCATATATCTTACTTGAACTAATAGCCCTACTATAACAAATCACTCATCACATTGAAGTTTAAATAAAAGACTGATCAAAAATTGAAAAGGAGAAGGGCAAATAGAACAGACATAAATTACTTCATGTTAGGTATTTATTTTTTAAATTAACTTGGGTGTTATTAACAATGTATATTTCAGTCCTAACTTTCCTATTCTTCCTTCTCTTCCCCCTCTGTCCTCTCTCCCCTTTCTCCTCACTAGAAGTAGATTACAGTGGGTCTTCTTTTATATGATTGCTGTCGCATAGTGCACAGTTGTAGCTTTCTCATGGTTTATTCTAAGAAGGACTGCTCGATTTCATTAGTGATTGCTGGGTTATGCATCTACAGTTTTCAGCTTCTCTGTGCTGAAAACTGTAGATGAAAATGGGAGATTTTCTTTTCAAACTAAAATTTCTCACCAAAACAATCTTTAAAATGTTAGATAAATAGCTCATTTCAAACATGGCACTGCAAGCATTCTAAACCTGATTATGTCAAGCCAATTTTATATGCAGAAATATTCTGCTGCTGTGTATTAGTTAGTATGTTGATACAATAATAGTCAGTACAGTAATACACAGAATGTTAGGGAAGCAACTGGGATATTTCTTCATAACATTTTTGTTGAGTTTTAATTGTATGCAATGCTCTGCACATAGTACAGAAATACCATAATATTTTGAATATCTTCTATTATTCAGAACAAAGAAGGCACATTACTTTGTGATAATGCCACACAGATAACTTTTATACACTCCCACAGAGTGTTGATCTTCAATTAAATGTCATGGAAGCTCTTGACTGGGAATACTGCAGATTGCCAAGTTGACCCCACTCCCCAAACTGGCAGCTGGTTTTGTCATAAGAAATGCAAACAGTCCAATCCCATAAATTTAAGGGGAAAAAAAAAACACCTTTATATGAGAGATTGCCCTCTATTTTCTTTCCAAATAATAGCATTTCTCATCCTCTTCTCCTTATAGCTTCGGCGTAATTTATATGCAAATAGACGTATTATAAAACCCGATTCCCACTCAGATGAAGCTCACAGAAGACTTTAAATGTACTTTTGGCTTGCTGACAACAAACATTTAGGAAAGAAAGGCTGGAACTCACAAAAGCTTCCTTACAATAGCTGAATTGGTTTTGAAGGCCCCCAAACTAATCAGACAGAACTCGCAGGAAGGAGGGAGGGAGGACAAGTGAGCACTGTGCAAAGTGTTAGGAATATCACGGTGGTTGTCTTGCTCCCCAGACCCGTCATTCTTGATCAGCTAATTAAAGGACCTTTATCCAGACTAGTGTTAATTTGTTACTTAACCCATATGGAAAATTTTCACAGCTAGGAGTCACACATTAAAATGTCGAGATATTTAGTTTGAAACAAAAGGAAACTAGAAAGATATGAGATGATGAAGAGATGATTTCTATTTGGTTGTGTGTTTGATACAGTGTGCCTTATAGACATTGTTCTTTAGAATAAGTCAATTTCCTGTGCAATGTGTCAAATTCTGATCATTTGACATGTAATGGGAGTCATGTGGCTGATTAAACCCATCTTCTATTCTAAGCTTGGAGACTAATTATATCAAAACTGTCCATGTACCTCAGACTGCTTGGACTTGATTGACAGGCACAGCACTTACTGTCAGGTTCCATTTAAGCCTGGCCCCTCCTTCCATGCCATGCAGCTTTCATGTTTCAAGCTATGGAAGTATTTTATCCTGTCTCTGGGATGATTTCTTTAAAAAAAAATATTGGTCAAGTATGCTGTTTCAGGGTTTACTTATGTTTTTGAAAGCTAACAGTAGTGGCATTGCACAGAAAAATGTAGCTGCTGACTTAGGAAAATGATCTTTTATTATTACATTGAACACAGTTTTAAGGTGACAGCAATAATTTGTATCACACAGTTTTTATTTCTGAAAAAAAAAACCCACATTCTTAGAGATTCGTGGCATAACAAGCAATTCCAGAAAAACAATCAACTGTAATGAATTCCAAAGTTTACAGAACTTGCAAAAAATTCATTTTCGATCTAAAATGTGTCTCAGAAGAAGACATAGTTTGTAATTTTCATGAATATTCCTTCATATGTTCATCACATCTTTAAAGAAGTTTGAAACTATTTATTAGCCATTCATATAGTCATTGCTTTGCTATAATCACTTCCTCAACATGAACCACACCTGTAGTGCTGAAACTACTCCCCTCCCTCTAAAGCTAAAGAGACAATGGGCAGACAACCAAAAAAAAAATAGGAATCTTTATTTCATTAAGCATCTAATAAACATAGACTATTAAACAAGGAGTGTAAAGATCCTGAACTTAAAATAAAATTAGGAAGGGCCACAGACTTAGACTTCTGTGGGGAAGCAAGTTGGATCAAGATACCATTAGTAACAGCCACATGTGGTCAGTTGCTTCTAGGCCACAGGTCATACCCAATTTCTTCCTTCTTAATAAAGATCCCTTCTATATATAAAAGGTACAGTAGAGGAGACATTAGATAGAAATCTGTGTCCACTCTATATTTGATAGATATAAAAGTGCATATACATATGTACATAATTCTACATGTAAGCCACACTTACACATTTCTATGATAGACTTATTATATACAGTGAGATAGCTTCCAAAACTGAAGTGGACATCAGAACCTGGACCTAATATCAGAGCTTGTCTGTGTATCCTGTCGTTTGTCCTAATAACACATTCACAGCATTAATTCTATTTTTAATTAAACACTTAGGATGTCCTGAAACTTTTAAGACTCTGGTGTGGATCTAGGACAGCAAAAGCAGTAAAAAAACGTTTTTGTCATATATCTTATGAGTAAGAGATGTATTCTTAGTCCATATCTTCGCAAACTCAGCAAAATTTTTTTCTGTCCTTACGACACGAAGAACTTTTAAGTCTTCATTTTAAAAGATCACTTTATGACTTCTTTTACATAACTGGCTTTCAGCATCACGTGTTTGGTGCTTTAGGGCATTATTAAATATAATAAGAACCTGTGTAATGCACTAAGGCTGCAGTCAGTTAAAAACCATGTTAATAAGTGACTAACAGGTGAGTGGTATCTACCACAAACTAGTCAAATAGCTGATTGACACCCTAGGTAGTACAACGTGGGACAGTGAGCTTTTTCATCACACTATCCAAATTAGAGGATAATGTAAAGCTTATATATTATAAATCTCTAGAGTTTTCTATTTTATTATTTCTCAATGGCAACTCACCTTGAGAAGCTGAAACTTCAGAAAACAAAATTGTAGATAAGGGACGTGTGGCTATTTTTTATTTTCAATTTGATTGTATTAAAGAATGTTTAGGGGATTTGAGAAGCACAGTATTCTAATTGTGACATGATTAGATAATGAAATTTATAAGTTAAAGGATTCATCATTTGATTAATTCACAAAATGATGAAAAAAGGTAGTGATGTCTAGCTGAAGAAAGTAGGTTCCTTTGCTTTGGGTCTACTTCATGCTCTTACCTGTTCTTTTGCTAGGTTACTCTGTTTGTGTTTGACGCTAGAATGGATGGACAGCCCCTGACATAGGTTCCTGACACCTGGCTCTTTATGAATACAGGGCACCATGGTCTTAAACAGTGAAGCAAAACAAGTCCTTCTTCTTTTAGTATTTATGGCAAGTTATTATTCCCCACAATAATGAGAAGTAATTGGTATATGAGCGATACAGTATTGCTTTTAAAAATCAAATATCTCAAATGCATTAAGCAATACATGAAGTGGCCACGCAGCTCATTATGTAGTGACGTACAGTTGTAGGGCCCCTGGGCTGACTAATAATTTGCCTGAATTCCTGCTGACACATCGTGCTGCCTGACAGTGACAGGCTTTTTTCATGCCTGGATCCTAACAAAGATTTTTAAAGATGATCCTTTATTTGCTAAGTGCATTCTAACTCCTTATATCCACAGAGGAGTGTAACTCTCACCCTGCATCAGAACAAATGAACAAACAAACGAAATCCTTCGTTTTGCAATGGGTAGCAACTTTACAGATATCCACAAGGGTCAAAATACAGAGAATGTGTGACTATGGGATGCTCAGGCCTAACTGAAATATTTACAATGCAATCCTAACATACAAGTCTTAGGAAACATCACAGAATAAGGGTGATGGTTGCAAACGTTTGTAAAAACCAGAAACCCAGAGGACCTTCTTTGAGATACTTCTTCTAGATATGAGAGGGAAAATGCATCAGTGAAATGTAAATGATATGACTGCCATGAAAAAAATCCTACGTAATAAGCACAGCTGACATGCAGTGTGCACAAGGAAAACTCACAAGGTCCCGTGCGTAGATGCACAACTACAGGTCATCAATGTGAGGGGTAAAATCTTTTCTCCAAGGACAAGCTCTCTGATAGGTTAGCGCTAAACACACACACATAGGAACAACAATAAATGGACTCTGAGTGTGTGTGAGTGTGTGTGTGTGTGTGTGTGTGTGTGTAACAATGCTCATTAAGAGTTCAGAAATTTGAGAGAGTGTGTGTTAAAGGGCACGGGAGAATTTACATGAAAAGAAGAAGGTGTAGAATTGATGTAAATACAATACTCACATATGAAATCTTCATCATTTTAATTAAAAATAAAATATTCCTTCTTTTTCTGAAGGGGAAAAATTCTTTAAATGTCGAATAGCCCATGATAGACTTTTAAAAAGACACCTTGTACAGTTTTCCTTTGAAGATTAATACCTAGTTCAATAAGTTGTAACACATATACTATACTCAAACTTGTGGTTGTGTTTATGGTCTAAACAGAAATATTCTAAATGCAAACAAATATTAATAGATATTATATAACCAGAAATGGGTGGCAAGATATAAAAATGTTTAGAAAACATGCGACATATACAAGAAAACAGTTTTGTTTAATTGAATATTGAGACTAAATCAAAGGTTTTGTGCATCGTAAGCAATCACCTCACCATTGTCTTCACACCAGCTTAGAAAAGAACCTTTTAGGAGCATGACTAATTTATATTTATTTTTAGTTTAAGAAAGCAGCTGTATTTTTTGCTGTTGTCCCCTTCCTTCTTCTCAGTCCCTTTGTCAAGGAACCATAAAGTCAAAGGGGACAGATGTGGCAAGAAAGACTTTGCCCAGCTTATGAGTATGACGGAAATAGCCTTCTGAGAGCTGCTCAGTGAGAGAGCTCACCTTTATTTTACGGTGAGGGGATATAAAGAATGGGGGAAGTGAATGAGGTATAACCTAAATTTGCATTAAACAATACACTCCGATCATAAAGGCTTGGATACAATGTCTAGTTACCATATGGTAGCTCCTGTCACAACAGCCAAGGCACCAAGCAGCAGAGGGTATGAGTCTGTCAGGTACTGTGTCAAGGGTCATGTCTGAGATAAGTCAGAAATCTGGGCCTAGAGACAGTCTCCAAATATGGTCAGGTAGATAGCAGGAAAACTCCGCCATAAGAGATAGAATCCTCCATGATGTTTTGAGCTTCAAGTGAGGTGCCAGGCCATGATCGACTATAACCTCTGACAAGCAGAGCCGCCAAGCATTCCGCTATCAAAAAATCTACATTACCTTTTCCCTCACTAAAATTAAAATAAACAGAGTCATCTTAAAACATACTACAAATAAGATTTAGAGTCCTTGTCTATAGTGATAGTCAGGTAGAGAAAATGAACATAAGTTAGATTCGTTTTAGTAATGTGAAGAGTTGATCCTGTAGTAGTTAATTTTAAATGTAAGGACAGTATTCAGGAGACTGAGAAACAGAGAAGAATCACTGAGTATTCACGACAGAGAATTTCAAAACCAAATTTTGGTGAAAATGTATAGGAAATGTATAGAAATGCTGCTATGTCAAAATTGTGATCTATAACTTTCCCTTGTCATAGTAGCTGAATAGATGTATTTAATCAATTAGGAATCTTAGGGATAGAAAGTCTTGAAAATGATTTTATAGACTTTCACACATATTGTAGACATTATAGTTAGTGTAGAATTATATTTAAAGCTCAAACTTTGACAATGGAAGAAGAAATAATACCAAAGGAACAGTAAATGTCACTCCTGCAGAATAAAGATCTGATAGGCTCCCACTGTTTTCTGAAAGATGCACAAGGCTTGCTGAAGACTTCAGGAAGAACCTCCTTTCTATATTAGGCAAGAGAGCAAAGGAAAAGTTCAAGAATGAGGACAAGAGAATTTTTATGAGGTCAGACTTGAGAGAATGATGAGAGATATTTGGGATTTGGGGTGTAGACTCTTACAACATAACCAAGGAACTTAGTGTACATCAGGGTGGGGTGTGTTTACTTGAGTAAAGGGTTTAATAAAATAACTATGAAAGCCTGAGCAAGCTAGAGGGAAATTGTAAGGGAGAGGAGAGAAAGGTTAGTGCCTCTCCTTATGTTCATTAGAGAATAAGAGGAAGAGCCCAGAGAATAAGAAGGAATTGTAATCCAAAGGTATTTGAGAGAAGGTCAGCTTTCTGGGACAATGTACAGAACAGGGAAATTTGCAGAATGCATTGGAAGGTGTCTCTATGTTAGTTGACTTTCTGATACTGCGGCTGAATGCCTGAAATCTTGTTTGAAAGAGGGAAGGTTTATTTTCACTCAGAGTTTGGGATGTTTTGGCCTAAGGCCAGTTAGCCATGTTGCATTGAGACTCTATTCTAGTTTCCTTCCACTTCTGTGATAAATAGAATAAAAAAAATGAAACTGGGGAAATCAAAGCATGTATTAGTTTTCCTTTCTTCCTGTCTTATTTTTTCCTCCCTCACCCTCCCCTTTCTTTTTTGTCTGATTTGGTTTTATGAGTCAGGGCTAGCGATCAGAGGTCTGTAGAAAGACAGCAAACACTTCATGTCAGAAGGCCATGATGAAGAAAGACTTACATAAATATTGTGCTAAAGAGAGAGGAGATAAAGTGATAGGTCTAGATACCCTTCAAAGTTTGTCACTACAGACAAGAATACCTTCAACAAAAGAAGGTTTTATAAAGCTCTGGTGTCTCCATATGCTTCCAACCAAATCCTTGCTAGACTGGTCTTTTGGGGACATTGCAGACAACAACTACAACCTTTAAGTTCCTGAGGTTATGGAGAATTATCCAAGACTTCCAGCACTATGTATGACTTACATAGTTGGGGAAAAACAGTCTTCTGTCAATGTTCCATATTTCCTAGGGCAGCCTCGATGGGGTGTCATTGTAGGAGTGGAGGAAGTGTAGAAATGCCCATCTTTTCATGGAACATATGAATCAGAGGCTCCTCTCTTCAGGTTCTCATGCTTTGTGTGCACTTTAACAAGTACTTCCATGAATTTTTTGATTAATTTCACATGCAAAAATTGAATATAGTACTTAAAATGTAATGTTGAAAATTAGCATGTACTTTAGCAGTTTCTATAAGTTATGCTGTATTTCCTGTATATTTTTAAGTCATGTGTATTTCATGTAGTGCCCTATGAAGTATGTAATGTGACAATTTGTTTTCTAATGGAAGAAAAACATTCAAAAAGAAATTTTAAAAAAAACGTACTCTAGTTTAAAAAGGCAGTTAGTAACAGAGTTGTAATGCCTGTCATCTTTGTATCCATTGTGATCAACTCAACAAACCTGAGAAAATAAAATGATACTAGAAAATAAATAAGGACAATTGAATTATAATACATCACAAATTCAAAACATTGGTTTATACAATTTACTGTATAAATTAATTCTTTAAAACAAATATAATATACAATGTTATAATCTAAGAAAAAAGGCTATCAACTTGAAGGGGGACAGGAGGTGTTAAAGAGAATAGCTGGGAGGGGCTAAAGGTTAAAAGATGGAGAGTTAAAGTATAATGTAATTCTATTTCAATTTAAATCATTTTTTTTAAATAAAACTAAGCCTATATCTACAATGTTTGAGGAAAGTGGTTATGTGTTCAGGATCTAGAACTCACTGCCCAGGAATCAAATCCAAACCGTGACATAAAAGAGTAAGATAGTTTTTCTAGATTCAATTCTATGTATGCAACAGAAAAAGTAGTGACAATGAACACAGGATGATACTATGAGGGCTCTTTGAGAAATAAAATCTCTTCAAGAGTCTGGCCATAGAAATTGCACAGTACAGGGCCTAAGTTGTTTTTTAAATCCAGTACACCTTTGGAAAAGATGAGTGTTAGACGAAATAAATAATATACTGAGTCATTCATATCCTCAAGGCATAAGTCATACTTATATATCTCTAACTTAATAATTTTTTAAATTAATAAATTTTAAATCCAGCAGTGTGAACAGGATCACTGCTAGAGTGAGGCACTTCAATAGATATCAAGTATATAATTATCCTTATCATCAGAGTATCTACTAATTAAACTCATGTATGTGGTCAGTTTAAATTATTAGTCTGAATTATATTATGATCTTTTAGGGAAAGATGAAGTTATAAAACTGTCACCAGAGAAGACTGGCACACTGACTCAAAGAACAAAATGGTACAGCAAGTTCATTGAAACTTGATTTTGGCTCTCTCTGCATTTTCATTGTCCAGGATAGAGTTTCTGAAATAGGAGAAAAAAAGTCATCTAGTACATACAATAAATTGTCAGGAATCTGAAAATTCTGGTTATGGAAGCACGCTAACTTTATTGAACTGTTTCTTTTTTAATTTTTAAAAATTGCATACAAAACTTCCAGTACTTCTAACTATGGATTTCTTCATTGTATGTACACAATTTATTCCTGATATATGCATGACCTTTACTAACTAATATTATTTAATATTGCCCATTGATGACTGTGAACATGGTGTTCGGTGATTCTAGGTCCCAGGCTCTAGGTTCAGTGATTCCCTATTTCCTTAACTTCCTTCTCCCTCATGGTAAACAATTCAAACTTAGGCCCCACTCCTGCCTGATGCTTCAACAACCTGATAGCTTGTAGTTTGAAGAGCGATTTGATTCAACCTTCCAGAATACAGAATGAGTAATCAGAAGAACTCAGTGGATGTGGTTAGTGGCTTTTATTCTAGGAGGCTTTCTTATTAACATTTTACTGTATGCATTAACATCTTATTTTCATTGCTAACTCAGTCCCCATTTTTATGTAAATAGTGGCCGACCTCTGTTTCTCAATATGTTATTAAAAATACACACTTGGAAGCATGTATATTTACTAATTAAAATCACTCCGGGTTTTGGAGGAACAGGAACAACAGCATTCTGGATAGTTAAGTTTTCTCACTTCATGTTGTTGCCTTAAGTTCAGCTTTAGTTTTTGTTTAATGGGTCTCTGGCCATGTTTTAAGTAACATGATGAATGACAAACAATTTAATGAAATATTACTGAAATAAAATGAAAGATTCAGAGCTCAATAAATCTAATATAAATTGGAAAAATGACATTTTGTGACTGATGATTATTTGCAGAAATGAAGACATTTTTGATTAATATATGGAAGGCTTAAGCAATATTTATAAATAATATTAGAATAAATCAATTTTGTAAGGTTGTCCTATGGGAGTTTTCTGTTTAAATAGATTTTTGTATTGATTACTGAATGTACATTTGAAAACATCATTTTTATTACCTTTGAACATCTTGTAGAAAGATTTCTTGTTAACTTATTTGTTTCAGTATTTTATCAGATTAAATATTAACAAATTGGAATTTCTTCAGCATTTGTATATCAGGAGAAATGTTATTGGACAAAAACATCTGAGGGGATCCTATTATTGTTGAATTGTGTAGGATGAACTGCCTTTAGCATTGGTAGAGTGATCTTAATAAATAATAAGTTTCTTTTTCAAGTTTTTTTTTTTGCTTTCTTCAGATAGGGTCTTCATTTATAATAAGGAAAGAAAAACAAAGGAAGAAAGGAATAAAGAAAAAGAGAAAGAAAGAACAGGGAGAAGAGAAGAAAGAAGAGTCAGGTTGGTCTTGAATTTATGGAAATCTCCCTCTCTCAGCCTCCCAGGATTTGGGATTAGAAGTTTGAGAAACCATTCCTGGATTACACAGGAGCCTGTTACAGATATGCTAAAAATATATTCTATTATCAAATAAGCATAACAAATACTAATAGATACATCCCAATAGATACTAGTACATGTATGATAGTTAAAATAAGCTAAGTAGAAAATAATCTACTTTTTGTTGATAAAATATATCACATTTTATATACTATATTTTTATGCAAGTAGAAAACAGACATTATAAATTCTTAAGGAAATATATCCCAAACTAGTCAACCAAAGATAACTGTTTAAATAATACTTTACACAGTCTCTTAAAATTTATCTACAAATCTTTTGAGCACATTTACATGTTCTTCAATGGGACAAAACACACATAAAACATTATAAATTTAGACTAAAGTACTCTGTGGCAATATTGTATGAGCATGTCATGGTGACAATTGCATATGATCTTGAGGAATTATGAAATTTCCATTAATTTTATCATGAATACATAGATTGTGTTACATTGCCAGTTTAGTGCTATAAATTATACTGTGAAAATGTTTTTGTACATCTTTGTGTTTCTCCAATTATATTCTTTGCATAAATCATTAGAGGTGAAATTATCAGGTCAAAGTATATGCACATTTTTAATTTTCATGCATATTGCCTTTCAGAAAGGTCAGAAGAAATTCTGCCCTGGTCAAGAGAAGATGATAGGGCTTATTTTCACATACCCTCTCTAATTAAATGAGGACATCAAGCCAAAGAGAATGATGTCACTGTGTAATTTGCTTTTTAAAAATTTATGTTTATTTCCTGTCATCTTTCCATACATATTCTAGCTTATGCTAATTAAAACCTACCTTTATTTTCCATATGTGTGGTAAATTTACATCAGCATATACTACTTATACATGGGTTTCATTATGGCACTTTCATAAATGTATATAATGCATTTGACCACTGAAATCCCTTATTATTGCCTATGGTTTTCTTATCTCTCTTGCTTGTCCTATTCCTATTCCTAAGTAGTTCCCCATTCATGTTTTTATTTGTTTATCTATTTATTTAGTTGGTTAGTTGACTAGTTAATTTGTGACACAAGGAATTTAACTAGGGTTGCTTATAGGATGGTTGTTTGAGAAGCATGGACAAGTTCCTAGCAACTACACCACTTAATACAATGACCTTCTTCTAGCAGGCATCACATACCCACTGTTCCTTGGGAAGGAAGGAGGCCTCATGAGGTTCTCTCAGAATCTTGTTCAAGTCTTATGCATATAATCCTAGAGCTGCTTAGCTTATCTCTGTAACAGACCTGTCACTGCCAGAAAACAGTAGTCCACAGTAGCTTTACCCCATCCTATGCTTCCTATGTTTCTCCAGACCCTTCTTACATTTGGTTTCTTGAGCCTTGGAGTGATAAAATGTTAATGTTCCTTTAAGGTTAATAATTCCACCATCGTTTTCTACCAACACGTTGACTGGTTATGAGTCTTTAAGTAATAGTCACCATCTACCTCAAAAAGGAGATTTTCTGTCCAAAGCCGAGAGCACCACTAACAGAATATAACAAAGCTTATTTCCACAAAACCTTGAATGTTACAATTAATATAATTTCTGTGTGATTATTCAAGTCTGGGTGGCCGGGAAATGAACAAGCAGTTTCCAACAAGAAAATGGCGCCCATATGTTTGGGGCTAACCCACATGGCTAGTCACACACTTTGGGTCCAGTTGCTTATATGTACGCTCAGGGTTAAGAGGAAAGTAGCTGAGAGCAAGCCTGCTACCCTGCATCTCTGCCCGGAAAAGCAGCTGGATCCAGTCTGCTAGGCAAGTACAGGCAGGAATGAACTGCCATACACGGAGACATTTCTAGGCATGCAGCACACCGCATTGCAGATTTAGCTTTTACTCAGACAAAGAGTTTATGTGCTACATGGTGTTTCCCAGAGTTGAGGTAGTGAGAACACCTCTCACCCAGGAGTCCCAGAGCTGGTAGTAAACATACCTCCACAATATTTAAAGGTCAAGAGAGGCCATAAGAGCATCCAGGGCTGTTGTAACCACACTGCTTACAATTTTTTTTTTTTTTTCGAGGCAGGGTTTCTCCATTGCTTTGAAGCCTGACCCAGAACTAGTTCTTTTTTTTTTTTTTTTTTTTTTTTTTTTTTTT
>JABTXL010001072.1:5264725-5356797 GCA_025134845.1 Neodon shergylaensis
TCTATCTATCTATCTATCTATCTATCTATCTATCTATCTATCTATCTGTTGTTGTTGTTAGTTGAAGTGTAAAATATAATATAAATAAAATATAATAGCCTTTCTATCAGTGTTCTAACAGAATAAGACAGAGAAACTAACTAAATGTTTTACCATGCAAAGTCATATTTTAATTGCTTTGCATAGTCACAGTTAATCATGATTTAATGCTTCAAAGCTGAGGGAAATTTAGAGACCATAATATTCAAGGGCTTTTCTGTATTTTTCTAAACAACTTTAGTTTATGAAAAGTTGTGTGATTGTTTTATCTTGAAAATTGTTGATACTATCTGTTAGCATTTTAATTAATATTTTATTCTAATATCACATAGTCACATATTTTGTTTCTTTCGTGTGTTTACGAACATAGGTTAAATGGTCTGTAAAGACATTTTTAGTGCTCCAATATGTTTCTTTTTATATCAAGTTTACAATAACAGTTGAAATTGAGTCATGATTTGATTTTGACAAATCAAAATCTTTAGGCCTAGAGAGAAGGTTCTCAAGCTAAAGACTAGATAGACTATCAACCAACATGATAAAAATTCAGTCTTCAAAATATGCTAATAGGAAGAAAAATTATGCTTCAACATGTCGTATCATCCAAATGGCTTGAACATGAAACTCAAAATGAGCTTACTCTACTCTTCATAGAATATTCAAAGCAATCCTGCATATTTTAACATTGCAATGAGAATTTGATGGAAATTAGGAAAAGTCTTTTGCTTCCAAGTCATTGAATTATTGAATAAAGTAATTCTTAATATATATGAGAATGTCAATCTGGTAAGTGTACAATAATCCCGTTTTTCATGCAACCTATCAAATATTGCATCTATTATTTTTCTATTCAGAAAATTCTGCCAATATTTGCCTTTTAATTATATTTCACCATTTGATTTTGTTTTCCATACTAAATGATTATTCATTTATTCTGGGTAGTGAATAGCTCCAATCTTACCACATACTATATGACTTTTCAATTTCTTTTGGCAATAACAGCATTCATCATGCACATCATTAAGTAAACGAGACTATTTAATAATTTCATATATGATTCTGGGAAGCTTGAACTCATATGTCAGACTAAACATAGGACTTCACAACCTGTATGTGGCAAATGTACTAATCTTCTAATCTTGATTAAATGAACCAATATACAGGAAGACATGTTTGATTCAAGTGTTTAGGTAAATAATTTAATATTAAGAACATGAAAAACTAAAAAGATACGGGCTTTATATGAGATGCAGAGGTTTGATTCATATAGAAACACAAATAGATTTTGCAATGAGTCTGCAAACACAAGCACAATATATTTATCAATCTCAGCTGGACTAAAAGAAACAAACCAGTATATGATTGTGAGTACTTTCAAAGAATAGCGCTTGTTTTCTGTCTGGAATAAGATGGGAGGAGTAAGGCTTTTGGGTAAGACTATGGCCTCTTATCGCAGCCTCCAGAAGCAGGCCATCACATTCAGAATCACAGAAACCATGCTGATGGCAGAAAATATTTATATAACACTCCGATGTCTGTAAATCATTTAGTGAAAGAAAACAGCTGGACAGCTACTTTAAAAGTTAGAAGGCGAATAGTTGAAGGTTATCCAAAGACAAATGGCAAAAATATTAAATATTATTTTCTTTTTAGGAATTTATTTGTCAGGAAGGAAGATCACATAAACTTTTTGATCAGTTAGTTATCATGAGATCAAAGTTCAAAGATTCATCCATTCATTGGCTAGATAAAAGGCAACTGGAAATAATAAAAATCAAAGCCCAATGTATCAAATAACAAGGTTTTAAAATAGAACATGTTCTAAGTCAGCAATGTCGGTATTAGGGTTGTGTATGTAGAAAAATAAAGATGAGAAGAGAAAGGAAAATCACACAGAAAAAGAAAAAGAATCTTGATATATAAATATATCCAAACTGGAAGGATGGAAACAGATGGATTCCTAGGGCTCACTGACCAGATAACCTTGTTTAATAACAGCCCCAAACTAGTAAGAGAGCCTGTTTCAGTAAATAAAATAGACTGTGTCTGAGGAAGGGTATACAAGGTTGATTTATGACCTCTACATGAAAATGCACATGAACAATGTGTGTGTGTGTGTGTGTATGTATGTATGTATTCACAAGCACATGAACCAATACAGACAGGCACCCATGATTGTCCTATGAACAATACACAGTGAACTCTTATCTCTTATGATACATATTTGGTTAGCATTTCTGTTCTTTCTTATTTAAAGTTTTTTTTAAGCACGTAATTCCATTAATGCTGTCTAACCCCTAGAGTTAATGCCACTGATTATAGTATATCACATTTACCACATTCTTAAATAATGTGAAACATTTCTAGAAAATAATAGATAATATCCATCATGTGAATATGAGTATAAAATATGACAAATTAAGCATCAATAATAGAAAACTAGAATTTATTGTTTATATTTAACACGAACAATCATATATCGCCTAGCTGGTAAGAAGGTCTGCAGTGTCATTTCCTTTTACAGAGAAGGAAGACACAAAGGAAGACGCTAAGCAAAGAACCAAAGTAAGGATAAAACAAAAACAAACATTGTAACTTTAGAATGACAATGTTATTTTAAGTCTTTTGTTTCCCCAACTTGGAAGTTTCTGAGATTTATACTTTAAAAGAATGGATAATCACCTAAATCAGGTTTCATGTTTTATTCTCCAGGCTGCGTTGCTGTATTGTCCTGATGGTAAAAAGTTACTTAGTTACGGTGCAGCAACTTCATTGGAGTTGTTTTCCAAAAGCACTTACAGTCTACCTGCTTGCAGAAGCCAATTCAA
The DNA here is from genome assembly GCA_025134845.1 of Neodon shergylaensis. Taxonomy (NCBI): domain Eukaryota; kingdom Metazoa; phylum Chordata; class Mammalia; order Rodentia; family Cricetidae; genus Neodon; species Neodon shergylaensis. Next base: position 5,267,593 of record JABTXL010001072.1, read on the forward strand.
TTGTCCTTAGACCAGTTTTTTCTGAGAGTCCTTGAAATGTCTTCACTTTCATTTCCCTGACATGGTTAATTTATTGACCTTGTGACAGCCCTGCAGGAGTCCACCACCATAGGTATGAGACAAGAATTCAGTTGGTGACCGTCTTACTAATCATTTAAATATAAAGACATTTAAAAAGATGTGCTAAAGTAGAATCTGTTACTGCAAAATTAACTAGATTTAACTCAAATTGTTTGAAGAACTTTAATATGTATAGCTGGATTAAACATTATATGATTGATGTGTTATAAAATTTTATTTATAACATTTATTTTGTTCTTTTGGGAATGCGTAAAGGAAAAAGTATTGAATATAAATAATAAAATAGCTGAACCATAGACTTTTGATTTAAAGTAAAATGCATTGAAAACAAAGTATGTAAAACAATTTTTAGAATGTATAAAACAAAAAGTAAAGCAAATATCAAATAACTAGTAGATTTATTTGAGATGCAGTATGGCAGCCACTATTACTTGAGCTGTTGCTAAAAGACTAGAGATAAATGCAGGGGTAGGGTGGGTAAGTAGGTAGGCCATGGAGGCTTTGGCAAAGATAGCAGTCTTGGTCTTCCACACGTTGGCAGATAGATGCCCGTGGAGCATAAATTGTTCTTTCCAGGATTACGTATATTTCCCTACTTTGCCATTGCAAAGTAAGGAATTTACACATCATTTACTTTCTTCTTCTAGGTAACATAAAGAAGATAAAGATTTTTACTCCCCTGATTATACCATATACATTCTTAAGTAATGTCCTATATTTATTTGAGAGTTCCTTCATTAATCATCTGCATGTAACAATTAACTTAAAAATAATAATTTGAAAGTGTATTTTTAACTATCACAACGTTATTTTGTAAAATGCTTGAGAAAGAAAACTCAGAGACCAAAGAAAACAGCAGAGATGTCGTAGAATGTAAAACCAAGAGTGAAAATCCTACCATTTTCTTCTCATAGTTTGTATAGCACCCGAACAAATTGCAGCCCTGTCTGGTTTTGTTGTAAAGGGATTACATCTACTCCTATGAAGGATAACACCTTAACTTTCTTAGTTTAAGAACTCACTTTTTGAACACTAAAGCAGCCTTAGGTTGCCATTGAAATGATGAAGACATATGAACATTGTTTAAAAGCTCTTTAAGTCTGGTCTCTACGCTTGCTTGTTCTATTTCGGCATCCCAACAACTGAGTAGACCTGAGTAACTATTTTTCTTTGATTTTGATTGTTTTTATTATAAAGATAGAAAAATAGTTTATATTTAGCCTTCAGTTAACTTTCCTTTTGATTAAGTTTTCTATTTATAGAATTTGTAAGGCATAAGATTTATGTGATTAGAGAAATATAGGCTAAAACAACTTTTAAATGAAGTCAGTGCATTACATTTTATTCTTGTTTTTGCTAGAAAATGTTGTAATATCCAAGATTCCATAGTAACTTGGTTATATCATTCATATGTTGAAAATGTATTTGTCTGAAATGACGAGTTATTGATTTACATATGACGACATTAGCCCATATTATCCGGAAAACACAGAATGTTTCTGGATGTCTTATGCCATTGTTGATTGAGGTTTTGCAATGTCTAGGAACAACAAAGTCTCTGCCTTGTTGTTTATTATCAATTCAGAAAAACAGTCTGAAAATGCTGAAAAGACTAATGAAGGAAGATCAGTTACTGGTTGAAATGTATGCTTTGCTGTGCTGGTACCTGTGCAAAACAGCTATTCTACTCATCCAGGACACACCCCCTCAGTGAACTATAAAAAATCTCCGCTCTTAGTATGTCAGCAAACATCTGGTAAACACATTCATTAAAATACAACAGCAGTAACAACAACAAAAACAGTGAAGTAAAAGTAAACTATTATCTACTTTCCAAAATTTGGAAACATCGGAGGTACAAGACATCTTTGGGTTTAGACCTTTGGCCTTATAATAGCCTATCAAGTACAATGGAATTTATCTATGTATTACTTGTAAGCATGGACTATCAAGCACATATACTTGTTCTTGACAACAATATTGTTGGCTTTCATTTTGGTCACTTTTTGATCTACTACTTCCTTTATCATTCAAATTCAAACTCTCATAGGAAAAAAAATTAAAAGTATGTTAAAGTGAAGCAATATGACTTTGAATTGATCCCATGCTCTATGCTATCTAAAACTTATTGTGATTCTGCTTGTATTGATATTTAGATTTTTTTTTTTTTAGCTTGGAAGGCAAGTTAATTGGGACCAAAATTAGGCTAGTCCCCTATGCACAAGGAATAACATACTATTTGAGACAGCCATTAACAACAACAACAAAAAATAAATGTCCTTGTCATATGATTGGGCTTCTCTTGGGTATATTCCCAAGAGTGGCATTGCTGGGTCCAGGGGTAGGTTGATCCCGAATTTCCTGAGAAACCGCCACACTGATTTCCAAAGTGGTTGCACAAGTTTGCATTCCCACCAGCAATGGATGAGTGTACCCCTTTCTCCACAACCTCTCCAGCAAAGGCTATCATTGGTGTTTTTGATTTTAGCCATTCTGACAGGTGTAAGATGATATCTCAAGCATTTGTTCAACTATGTTCATAGCAGCATTATTTGTAATAGCCAGAACCTGGAAACAACCTAGATGTCCTTCAATGGAAGAATGGATGAAGAAAGTGTGGAATATATACGCATTAGAGTACTACTCAGCGGTAAAAAACAATGACTTCTCGAATTTTGCATGCAAATGGATGGAAATAGAAAACACTATCCTGAGTGAGGTAACCCAGACCCAAAAAGATGAACATGGGATGTACTCACTCATAATTGGTTACTAGCCATAAATAAAGGTCATTGAGTCTACAATTTGATATCCTAAAGAAGCTAAATAAGAAGGTGAACCCAAAGAAAAACATATAGCTATCCTCCTGGTTATGGGAAGTAGACCAGAATGCCGGGCAAAAAATTGGGATCTTGGGGTGTGGTGGGAGGGGGGTAAGGGGAGATGGGGAGAGAAAAGGGAGAAGGGGAGAATGGGGGGAACTTGGGGAAACGGGATGATTGGGGATAAAACAGGGTTGGATAGAGGAGCAGGGAATCACATAACTTAATTAAGGGAACCACCTTAGGGTTGGTAAGAGACATGAACCTAGAGTGGCCCCCAGGTGCCCAGGGCGATGTCCCCAGTTAGTTCCTGGGGCAGCTGAGGATAGGGAACCTGAAATGACCCTATCCTATAGCCATACTGATGAATATCTTGCATATCACCATAGAACCTTCATCTAGCGATGGATGGAGATAGAGACAGAGACCCACACTGGAGCACCGGACTGAGCTCCCAATGTCCCAATGAGGAGCAGAAGGAGGGAGAACATGAGCAAAGAAGTCAGGACCACAAGGGGTGCACCCACCCACGGAGACAGTGGGGCTGATCTATTGGGAGCTCACCAAGGCCAGCTGGACTGTGACTGAAAAAGCATGGGATAAAACCGGACTCTCTGAACATGGCAGACAATGAGGGCTGATGAGAAGCCAAGGACAATGGCATGGGGTTTTGTTCCTACTTCATGTTCTGGCTTTGTGGGAGCCTAGCCAGTTTGGATGTTCACCTTCCTATGGAGGGGGGAGGATTTTGGACTTTCCACAGAGCAGGGAACCCTGACTGCTCTTCAGCCTGGAGAGGGAGGGGGAGAGGAGTAGGGGGAGGGGGAGAGGGGCGGGAGGAGGGGGAGGGAAATGGGAGGCTGGGAGGAGGCGAAAAAAAATTTTTTTTCAATAAAATAAAAAAAAACAACAACAACAACAAAAAAAAAACAAAAAAATAAAAAATAAAAAAATTAACGATTCTAGGAGATATATACTTTTAAACTTAAGAAACTTCAGTCCTCCAGAAATTCTAGTGTGTTTGTAAATTATTATTAACTTTTAAGCAGTAAATTTGTGTTAGTGGGTCCACAGTGGTACTCAAGGTTTAGCATCTTAGCTAACTCTCTGGCAATGATGTCACAACACACATATCCAAATCCCTGGCAAAGGAATGCAACACTTTATTTCCTAGCTAGAGGAAAACAACAGTGAAGAAAATAGTGACAAAAAAAGACATAGATTGCTTCAATGTGAAAAAATTAAAGTATTTCAGATTTTCCAGAATGTCTCAGTTTTCCACAATCAATGCACTGATGACTGAAAGTAAGCATTGTATGAAAAACTCTATCTACTGGGGTTTCTTAAAATTGTCTTGTGTACTGTTTGCTGTATCCCTGGTCTGTGTCTTTACATCTCACTACTTGAAGTTGAAAAAAAGTAGATTTGACAAATTGCTTTAAATTATGGTTTTATCCTATGTTATACTTGTCAAATATGAGAGGAGGATACTATGTACTTATATTCTATAATAATAATATAATGAAAGGTGTGAAATATCTAATGGTTATTAGAATTGTTACTTTAAATGATAGAAACTTTATAAACTGAAATGAAAGAAACAGTAAATGATAATTATTCATTTGATGTTCTCTATGATTGATTAACAATGTTTTAAATTATGTTTAAATAAATAGTTGAAGGAGCTGCCATATTTAAAGCTAAAGTTTGGATGGTTTGTTTCTGGAGCCCAAAAAGCTAACTGTTCTAGAGGAAGTACATCTTTCTTTCAGTTAATTGCTGATTCATTTTCTTATCCATGTAAAGAAGTTGAATATCATTTATTTACTTTTTCACAAATCATTGGCTCTTTTCCATTTTATTCATGAACATCCTGAAGTTTCCTGCTTTGGTCTCTTCACTGTATCTCACTCAAGTTTAATTTCTCAGACTTGTATTTTATTTCACTTTGTCATAAAACATCTCAGTTTCTCCTTGCCTTTACTGCTAGACTTGAATACTTTAGATTGAAAACATAGTTACATAAAATCATATAAAATCTCTTCATTATAGAAACATTTCCACTTTTGATTCATATTATAGTGCTTATTTTCTCATTACTTTGCTGTTTGTGGAAATATATGGAAAGAATTAGAAAAAACCATCCACATTTATTTTCAGTTTTTGGTCTTGGAATATTATGACACCATAAGTACAATATTTAATTACTATCTGAGAGTGGATGAGCTTGACTCTGCTGGAATGGAGTTATTTCTCCTTCTAAATCCTGCTTGATTGGGAAGCTTACATAGTGCTTGACACTGTTTTGTAATTCTATAGAAACACATTTTGAAATAAGGAATATTCAGAATAGGAGATAAATACTTGACTAAATTATCTGCACTTTAAAACAAAATCCAAGTCAAACACCATGGTGGTTTGTGACTATAATCTCGTCATTTGAAAGATGAGGATAAGGAAGAGTTAGGAATACAAGTGAAAACTATTTATAATGTAAGGCTTGCAAGATTTTAAGACATCCAGTCTCAGATAGCAATTATGTATTCAACTGATTTTACTATAAAATTCAACGGATGTATATTTAGTTTATATTTATTAACCAGTTTTTACAATTACCACACAACATGGTAAAAAGTAATGTAAAGGGAGGTAGCCTGCATAACAAAAATTTTTCCGGAGCAAAGACTAACTTTCTCATGAAATATTGCTCATGTTGTAATACTTACCACATTAAACTATGAGCATTTTTCTTTCTTTTTTTAAAGCACCAATCTCTATTATGAAACAGATTTTAGCTTTCTGTCAACTACCAATTCGGCAGTTATCAAAAGAAACAGGGAGATGTTGGTGATAATTATTTAGTAAAAAGCTCTTTATAAGTATCATCGTATTCAATTTTACACAGTCTTATGAACTATTCACAAATATTTCATCATCATTATGGTGATAATTTGTAGAAAATCACACAATTTCCCCAAGCAAGAACTTTGTTTCTCCAGAAGCAGTTATTTTCTATGAATAAAAGAAATGACCTAATGATGATAGCTGTTTTCCAGTTTTATTTATTTAACACTATATGTGTCCTATGAACTCTGTACATGAACAAAACTTCTGTGTCCTTTAACTGTCTTTAAGTTATTCGTTCAAGTGTTTCAAGGAGAAAATCATAAATCATATCAGAGGATGGCTACAAATTGGATGTGGTCTCTGTCAATATCAGTGCTGATACTATCAATGAACTTGACAGAAAAAAAAAGAATTGGTGAGCATCAAGGAAAGGAGAGAAAATGGAAAACTATTTTTCCATTACAGAAAGCTTAAAAAAGTTGTTTACATAAGAATGTGGAGTATAAAGTGGTATTATGAAAGGCTTTAGGGGATTAAGGGATAGTCACTCTACTATGGACAATATTAATGCATTTATATCCTGATGAGAAGGGGGAACTGGAAAGACAGTTTTGATGAAGTTGTGACAACAGGAATTTATTTCTGTGATAGAAGGAAAGATCCTTAATAGAGAAGTCAAATATTAGGGAGAAATGCTTCAAACAGACAGTGAGATGGTAAAGCAATTTACCTGGAACACATTTGAAATTGATGTTAGAAAATACAAAACAAATCCATTTAAAAAGGTTATTTATTTCTCTCTCTCCCTCTCTTTTGTGTGTGTATGTATCTGTACATTTATTTGCTTGAGTAAGCATGTGCACTTGTATGTAGTGGTGTCCTTGGAAATCAGATTAGGACAACTAAGCCCTTTAATCTGGAAACACTATTATTTTTGACCCACCAGACCTGAGTGTTGTGATCCAAACACAGATCTGCTTCAAGAGCAGTAAATGCTCTCAAAGTCTGAGCCTTCTCTCAAGCCTCCAGAATGGTGTCATGTGAGGCTGTCTCTCATTGTGGAGATGATTCTGTTCTTTTCAGTCAAGGATGCGTTGGCAGATCAAGAGTAGAGGCAAAGTTTCAACAGTGAAGAAAGAAACATAAAGCAAATTAAATGACTTACTCTAGAGCTCCCGGAAATAAAAAACGTGAAAAGGTTGAATTGTAACCCACATTTTCTTTCCAAGTCTTGCTACAGACAGAAGCTGTCTGAAGTAATAAACCCTTTCTGAAAGTCACCTGACTGAGGGGTGGTGGCATTTTTGAAATTTATGTACACAGAAAGGTTATATTCAAATGATTTGAAGTATGCTCTTAGGTCTAGTTGACACAGATGTACAACCACCAGTTAGGATTTTAAAACTGTTAGTGGATGAGAGACAGCAGGGAGATTTTCAGATAAGGAGAAGAAGAAAGGGAATCTATACAGCACACTATGCAGGCGTGTGTTTCAAAGGCAGTGGGAAGAAGCTGTAGCAAACAAGGAAGATATTTGCTTTCAGGCCCTACTGATGTGAAATAACCTGTGATGTGCTGCAAGGTGAGAAGGGTTTGGAGGTCTGTCCCGATTCATTTTTGTCACTTTGACACAAGATACAGATACCCGTGAAGAGGGACCTTATTTAGATAATACCTTTGTGATAGCAGGCTGGCCTGAAGGCAAGTCTGTTGAAACTTTTATTCTTGTTTTCTTTCTTTCTATCTTTTTTTTTTTGACTAATGATAATGTGAGATTTCTTAGCCTTCTGAGATGTTGTCATCCTAGGCAGGTGAATTTGGGAGTTATAAAACAGTCAATAGAATATGAGCCTGAGGTGCAAGCCAGTAAGTATTATTCTTCTGTGGCTTCTGCTTCAGTTCCTGTTTTCACATTCCTGCTTTGGAAGCTGTCAACATGGTCAATGGACTAGAACTTGCTGCCAGTTTGTAAACCAAATAAACATTTTTCCCTCAAGTTGGTTGGGTCTTATTATTCTTTCTTCTTTTATTCTTGTATTTCTTAATTTATTATTTTGAGACAGGGTTTTTCTGTGTAACAGTACTGGTTGTTCTGGAACTTACTTTGTAGACCAGGCTGACCGCGAACTGACAGAGATTCACCTGCCTCTGCCTACTAAGTGCTGAGATTAAAGGAAAGTCATGACCGTGCTATGGATGATGGAGATAGAGAGACAGAGACAAGGGGGGTGCATCTGAAAGAGTGGTAGCTATAAGAACTATTAGCTACCTGTAAGGGGTAACTTATAGGCCAATTCCCCATTGCTATTTTACCTTTCAGATGTCCAGTCCTTTCCATTTCATCAGTGTTTCCTTGAAATAATACATTTGTGCTCCTTACTCAGCTTTTCACTTTTGCTTTATTTTGTTTTGTTGTTTAAGTTTATCTTCGGGACATATTATCTGTTGGAAGAACAGGTTTCATCCTGACCTCAAATTCAGTAGTGTTCTACCTCTGCCTTTCTAGCCAGAAGATCACAGCGTGAGATTATAGATACAACCTAACTGCCATGGCAGTTGTTTCTGAGAAAGAGAAAAAAAATAGAAGAAAAGAAAAAAAAAGAAAAGGCTCTTTGCTTTATTGAAGATTTTGACTCTATGCTGTTTATTTTCCCACCTATATTATCAGCATCATTTTAGTGGTGTGATCAGTACCTAGATGCCTAATTTCTTGACTTTCCATTAGTGAAATTTTACCTTTCAAAATCACTAACTCACACACCTTGCCCACTTAGCATAAGATTTCTGTAATGAAGTTTGATGGGCTGATGGTGACTGAAAAGGAAAATAATTTCACTGCTTAACAACTAGTTTGGAATAAAGTCTGGGAATGAAGAGATGACCACATTATTTTAGATAAAATGTCATGTCCCCAGTGTTGATCTTTGGTCTCATCCACTGGTGTTGGCAATAAGAACCATTGTCATAGAATCTAGTGTTGGAGCAGGTCTCTTCATTTTTGTCTTTTTCAGTGGAACATTGCTAGTTGTTAAAACAGATGTGACTGGAAATGGAAAGAGGAAATAAGACCCCTCTATTGATTTTGTGATGCAAATATTCTCACAGGGGAATTCCAAGTGATAGCATGATACAGTACAGAACTGACTCACTGAATGTATTCCAGGGAGATAAAATTTACCACTTCATTTTGCTAGGAATTCTGTCATACAGAAGCAGAGAATTTAAGGATCATCCAAAAGATAGATGATGATAATAATAACAATAATCATCATTATTGTCATCATCATCAGGCATCTACCTTCTCTGAAATGTTTGCAAGCAAAGGCGTTTTGGATTTTGAATTTATGGGCTGAACTGTTGAAATGTTTGCATATACTATGATGTCTTAAATATGAAACATGAGTGCAAAATTCACTTATATTTGGAACACATTCTATTTATACAGACTGAAGATAATTTAATAAAATATTCTTGGTAACCTAAATTTTGACATGACCTAATAGACAGGCAAATATGAATGTTTATACTTAAGCTGTTATGTCTTCAAGCAAAATGTTTGTGGCTTTGGAACAATCTGATATTTTATTTTTTTTATTTTATTTTATGTTCTGAGTAGTGATGTTCAACCTCATAAATTCTAAATGCAAGTTATCTTTGTGCAAAGTGTAATTTATTTAATGATAAATTCAAGAAAGTTATTTATTTATGTTGGCTCCATTTTAAAATAAATTGGAAACGCTTAAAAGATTTTTGTCACCACATGATCTCCTGAACCTCGAGTTTATCAAAAATACATCAAATGCTTCCACTAGACTTTTGGGTGAAGCAACTGTTTACAAGTATATGATCCCTGCTATGACTCCAAAGCACTCTAATGTTTGGCCTCTTTTCTTCTCCCACTCATGTCCTGCTTAAGTACATAAATAGCTCCAAACTGTGACTTTGACTCCTGAGGAACATCTAGAAAACTATGAAACTAAAGCCAGAGGGAAGATGAGATTAGGATACCAGGTATAATAACTGGAGGGTAAAGCACTAAGGAAAGCCAATCAACTTTCTGATTAGCGACTCCTGACACAATATAAACAATTGTTGTTGCCCTTGGTTGACTTGGAGGTTGAGGGTAAGACCCTGTGTCTGAATGAATCACATACTTAGTACATATGATGGAGATAATAAAAGCTGCATCTAACATGAAATCTTTCTTCATCTGATCATATTGTCAGTGCCAGAAAATATTTGGAAAGCTGCTAAGATAGGAAAGGGATTAGTAGACGACACAGCAGCAACACCTGTGAAACACAACAATGACCAGCATGGGAAGATATCCATAAGTTACAAATAAGTGATATGCACGTGTTTGTGCTAACCAACAGCTATCTCACTGGACTTAAGGTCCACACAATAGGTGATCATGTATGGTACTAAGAATTTAGCCAACATTCCAAGACGAGTAATGTCATGGATTTAGGAGATAATATATTACCTACACTTTGTTAGACTTGAAAAATTTCTAACTACATTCTAAGTCTTTTCTTTATACACACAAACACATGTAGCTATCACCCCTCATCAAAGAAGTTCCACCTTACAACAAATTAAATTATCCAGAAAACCTTCAACTGGACCAGTTTAAAGATTAACAGGTTCTTGGAAGCCCAGCCTCAATGTATACATCCCACATCAAAGTTTTTCCATCTGTAAGACTAAGGGAAGATTGCAGAAGAAGGGGCAGGGAGATTATAAGAACCAGATTATAATACTGTCTGCTGTGAAACAGTGTCTCATAGAAATGGCTCCATAAAAAAGACCATAACAATGGCAATATCAATACGCATGCTAATACAGAAAGTGGAGGGAATCTCCTGGTGTCCCACTCATAGATAAAGAACAGGAAATTAATGATTCCAGAGAGAGAGAGAGAGAGAGAGAGAGAGATTTAGACTCCCCTAATTATGAGCTTTCTAACTGTTTATCCAATATGCTTGGAGGAAGGCATAGAAGGAGTTGTAGGGAGCAGACTTTTAAGTAAATGGAGGGAGGATAGAGAAAAAGGAAAGTGATCTTTTTAATATTTTAATTATAATATATAAAATTATCTTAAAGGAAAGAAATGGAAATCTCATCATATGTGGTAATACCTATGCTGTAATATCTTACTACTAATATTCATAATATTCACATCTGAGCTTATTTAGGATACAGTACAAGAGAAGTGTAAAATTACATAATGTGATTCATTCTGGTATTAAATTAATGAACTACTAGTGTTATATGTTACTGAAGAGGAATGGGAATCGATGTAATCAATTCTGAGTATTCCAATTTATGATTCAGAGTATAGGAATGCATTTCTAGTTTGGATCACAGCTATCATATTCAGTGGCCCTACATTTATTTCAGCAAGTGATAACACCATCTCCTACACTACAAACTTCTATTGTGCAGATATGACCCATTCAACTTGCATTACTTAAGTGTATACTCTTGCTTCCTTAATAAGCAAGAATTGGCCATCTCCATCACAAATTATATATCTTTCTTGATTGTTGTTAGCTAACAATGGACTGTCACTGTATTGAGTTGACAAGTCCACTTGGACATATGCTTTTTAGTAAAAGGTCTCCTTAAGCAACATTAAACATAGAATCTAGTCTCCGGTTAAAACTCCTACATGTTAATTCAATGGCCTGGAAAGAAAAAAATTGGGAAGATTAAAGGCAACATCTCCAGCAGTGACACACAGATAAGATCTATGGGAATAGACACAGAGATACAATTTTTCCATTTTACACTAATGCCAGCCACAAATGATCTCATGCAGAAAAAGACACTCAACAGCCAGGTGTGTACAATGAATTACATAGTAAATGTCAAGAGTTTTTTTCTCAATTCAGGAGCAATGAGCATATGCACAAAATAGTGATATTTGTAAAGATGAGACCTATGTAGTTTCAAAAAACATTTCTCCCGAACGATGTTGAACGAGCTGTTGCATTGCATATAGTGATCACTAGATATCAAAATTAATATTTGATTATAAATCAACGATACACAATGACTTCTGCCTTTTTTACATCTTGGCTGCCTATCAGCCTTCCTATGCTGGTTGCAATGTCTCTGCCAGCATCTCGGAAGTTTAAAGAATATGTGATTTACTGACATGGAATGCCAAATAACAGAAACACAATGATTCATTTTGCCATGGGTATTATGGGGCTTTACAAACTCAACTGATTCTTTAGTGTCTACACATCATATTGAAGTAGCCTACAAAAACTAAATTTAGATGTTAAACTAAAGGCTCATTTCAATTGTTCTATAGGCACTGGTACTATGAATATTTGCACTGCTGTTTTACCAAGCATAATGTTGCAGACAGTCTATGCAGTAAGTTACTCTGTTCTATTTATAGTTAGAATAGTTAGGTCCAGACTTCAATGGTTGAAGATAAGATTTATTATCAGGCTCATTTACTATTATGCACTAAAATTTTTCTGCCTCCCAAGTTTACATGCTGAAACCCAGTCCTCAGTATGTGGATAAACAAAGATGAGGTATTTAAAAATGTAAAGTTGAAATAAAGTTATTAGAATGATCCCTAATCGAGGATGACTCTATACTATAAAAGATCGGAGCACAACACACAAAGAGAATATTATGTGGTGGCCAGATAGGAAAGATGATCTATAAGCTAAGGACAGAGACTTTAAAATAAGAGAAACTTCTAGACTTCTACAGGTATTTAGCCTTCCAAATTGTGAGACCAAAAGGCTAATACTTATGCCAATTACTTGTGATATGTAGGGTAACAGTCCTAAGAAATGAATAAAATGCCTTGCTGGTAAATCCTGTTACCTTCCTTCCTTCTTTTTCTTTTTTTTTTTTCTTTTTTTTGTGATTTGTGCACTGCTGTAATAAATGAACTAGTTTGCAACTGGAAGAAAATGCTTCATTTACTGAATCTATAATTTGACTGTTGAACCAAAGGACAAATTAATTACTATATTGAAAGGAATAACTGGCTTGAGTTATTATGAGGAACTAGGATTGCTGTTATATAATGGAGACAAAGAAACTGTATCTGGAACTTTGGAGATCACTGGGAGCATTTTTTCCAGGATCCTGTGCTTTCTGAATAGCCTATTTACCAACCAGAGTCGGAAAAGACAAGACAATCAAGTTATCAGATCAATCAAGGATAGCAGCATGCTGCCAATCAAACAAAAAAAAACTAGGTTGGCTACAAGGTGAACTGATCTCCAGGGGTTACCAGAGGGGTGAGAGAAGGATGATGGAGATGAACATCACTTACAAAATCATGCATAAATATATCAGCCTGCTTCTTGAGCTATGAAACGGGCTCCCAACACTGTCATCTCTTCTGCAGCAATACTAGAACATGTCTGGTGGCTCTATCAAATTTCATTTTGCAAATAATAGAAATCAAACATATTTTAAAGGAGTTTTATGATAGTAGGTACTGAGCATTAATACCCAAGAATCATGCAGGTATACATACTCTTAAGATTTCATAGGTCACAAGCCACAGTGTACAGCTCCCTGTATTTGAAGTGTGAGATTTGTATACATCTGAGTAATAATACAAGAAGCAAACGCAACAAGCATTTGTTCTAAGTCACATTTCTATAGCCTTAATAATGCTGTAAGTAAACGTGGTGAATAATAAAAGCCGATACCTTGATTTGTTTGTGTATCTTTCTGTTTTAAGACCATTGAAGAAACCAAAGGACACAGAATCTTGTTCAACTATAAAAATGCACATTTTGATTAAGATACCTGAAGCTTTCTTTCATTCATTTTGGCATATATACTGATAGATAAATGCAATCACTCCATCCCCCGAGCTGCACATTTTTGAGATAGTTACAGTATTTATTGAAGAACCCTCATAGACATGGGACCGTTGATTTTTACATTATTACCATACTATATTTCCCTCATTTCACCTTTCTTTCCTTAGTGTTATCTTCTAGAGAGATCTCACAGACTGGAGTCTTTTCATCAGGCAATGATTTCAGAAAATGCTAATTAAGATGCAAGTGGGGAAGATGAGTACTCTGTACAGTACTTCTTCCTTTACACACTTCAATCAATCAGTACATGTCAATCATCCAACACTGCTTTAGTAATAATTCTTAGTAATTACATTAATTTATTTGTCATGAATGAATCCCCCAAGTCTTTGATAATATTGATAAAAGTTGAAAGAAATTATCTGAACAGAAAACTCTTAACTTCCAAAAACTAGAAGTCCTAATTTCCTTATTTGATTTAAATAATTCTTTTTAGTTATACAAAAAGTCTTAAAAACACATCGATTTGCTGTTTATTTTTCTGCTTATTTATTTAAGTGTTTCAAGAGAATATTAAAAATACCTGTTTAAAATGTGAATGAATAAATTCAAAACAAGTGCATATTTGAGATGAAATGACCTGCCTGGTGTTTGTAGAGTTATAAACTTCTATGCTCCGAGACATTATTGAAGATTTAGAATGATGCCTATAGCTTTTAGAGTCAAAGCTTTGTCAGTAAAATTTGTGCTGTTTTTCTGATATGTAGATTTCAGCAATTCTATGCTATTTGCTGGTGCTTGTTTGTGTGGGCATCAATGCTTCACATTTAAATAGGCACTGGAAGCCGGGCGATGGTGGCGCACGCCTTTAATCCCAGCACTCGGGAGGCAGAGGCAGGCGGATCTCTGTGAGTTCGAGACCAGCCTGGTCTACAAGAGCTAGTTCCAGGACAGGCTCCAAGGCCACAGAGAAACCCTGTCTCGAAAAACCAAAAAAAAAAAAATCAGCTTTTTACTACACCAATAACAACAATACACTTTCACACCTGGATACTGGTGGATAAGGGTTTTCCAGAAGGTGACCCATGCTTTTGAATATGTATTGAACATGTTGGCAACTTTCTTTAATAACCAGGAGTTATCTTCCAGAATCAAGAGGTGGTAATAGGAACATTTCTTTTCACTATCATCCTAAGTGACATAAGAAGATTTTGCTTTGGGTGACTGCAAACTTGTGCTTTGTTGGTCTACAAGTTTGGGCTGAGGAGTGGGGTACTTATTCCGAAAGACACAACAAACCTACCAAACTGGAATCTAAGTAGGTCTTCTGATGCTCTTAAGTGAATTGACTTAGAAAGTTCTGGTAATGCTAAAAGAGGTGATTGATCGAACTACCAGAAGGAAATTGGATTACTTCTTCACAACGGAAGTAAAAAGATTATATCTGAAATGTAGATCCTGTAACACATATCTCAGTGTTATCATATCCTGTAATTAAAGGCAATGGGAAATTAGAGCAAACTAATCTAGGCAGTGTGAAAACTGATATAGACAGTTTTAAATTTTTGTGCATGCTCCCCACTATAAATAAATGTTAAAAGATGCTAACATTTGTCATTGGAAGAGCAATTGAAGGGCTAGCATAAACTTGTGTCTTATTCCCTGCTGTAAATTGATAGAGAGTTTTCTCTTTCTTTCCACAAACACTTGGAATGTCTGTGCTTTGGCAAGAGCTATAGTTATATAACAAGGAAACAGTATCCAAAAAAATCACAGTTACCTAATTTCTGCTGTTATGTAACGATATTCCAAAGGAAAGGACAAACGTACATAGGAGATTATGCAAATAAATGAATACATACTCACAAGATGTTTTTTAAAGAAATTAAATTCAACAAATAAAATTATGTGACAGACTGATATTCAGATATGATTAGGGCGGAGCCAGAATCAGAAGAACTTTAGTTAGATAAGGTAAAAAAATATATATATAATGTTCAGGGCGTGTGGAGGGCCTTAGTAAAGGAAGAATTATAGACATTAATTCTAAAGTAGATAAAACCTAAGATCCACTGAGGGCAAAATGAAAAGATACAGAACTAGACCGAACTTGAAATATTTGCATCAAGTAATATGATTCACATTTATTTCCTTTTATTGAAACAACTTCTCATATGTATAATACTTAATACTATAAACCTTTCCTTCAGTTACTACTTTGAGAGTCAACTTTTAGAGACTCACCAGGGATTTGGTGTGCATTCCATAATAATAATAATGACAATGGATATGATGCTTTAAAAGTTGGGTTTATTTTAAAATTGTATGCTATCTTTAAATAATGTTTGTTCTTTCAAAAACCTGAACACTTTAAATTGACTATATTCTATGAGATATCTGTGCATCATCCCTGTTGTGTCTTGAAATGCAAAAGGCCTGTGTAACTTCAAGCCAGAGAAGAGAAAATCCTAGCACCAAGAAGGAAAATTGGGCAAAAATTCTCATACAGAACTAAGAAAAATTTTTGCTACTCGTAGCTGTTTGGAGAGAGAAAATATGTTTTCTTCAATGGGGTGACACTGGTTATATTAACCACACTACCCATGGCTACTCCTGCACACAAAGAGTAGGGTAAAGCAAAATGAATTCCATGGCTTTATGTTTCTGTTTCGGTGGAGAGGATTTTTCTTTTTTGTGTGTTTTCTTTGTCTATTTATCTATCTATCTATCTATCTATCTATCTATCTACTATCTATTTATTTACTTATTTTTGTGGGTATTTTCTTAAGAGTGAGAAAAATATAAGGTTGGAAGGTTTGAGGGGGTAGGAATCTTGGAGGAGTTGAGGGAGGGGAAATAATGAAAGCAAAATATATTGTACATATTTAAATGATAAATTGAAACTAAAAAAAGACAAAGAAATCCATAGCTGGGTGGTGGTCATATATGATGTTAATCTCAGCACTCTGAATACAGAGACAAGAGTCCAGGGCACCCAAGACAATGCAGAGAAATCCTCTCTTGAAACAACCAAAAATAAATAAATTGAAAAAAATACTGATCTGGGAGTGATTTCTTATTAATAAAGAAACTGCCTAGGCCCCTTGATAGGCCAACCCTTAGGTGGGTGGAGTAAACAGAACAGAATGCTGGGAGAAAGAAGCTGAGTCAAGGAGTCGCCATGATTCTCCCACTCCAGACAGCTGCAGGTTAAGATCTTCTCTGGTAAGCCACCTCGTGGGCTACACAGAATATTAGAAATGGGTTAATCTAGATGTGAGAGCTAGCCAATAAGAGGCTAGAGCTAATGGGCCAAGCAGTATTTAAATGAATACAGTTTCTGTGTAATTATTTCGGGCATAAGCTAGCCATGTGGGTGGCTGGGTGCCGGGGACGCGGCCCAGCCGCCCCTATTACAACAAAATACAAAAAATTAAAAAGTATATTCATCAATTCATCACAACATTTAAAATACAATTTTGCTTTTATTTTATGTGTATGAATGATTTGCATGTGTGTATATATGTGCATTCTGTGTGCATGTGTTTGTATATATATGTGTGTGTGTGTGTGTTTGTGTGTGTGTGTGTCTGGTGTCAGCAGAGTCCAGAGAAGTCCATGGAATCCCTTAGATGTCAATTAGGTTATGAGCTACCAAACCTACATCTTCTGTACGACCATCAAATGCTAATAACTCTGATTCACCTCTTCATCTCCGATAACATTTTTAACACTATCAACTTTGAAATAAAATTGAAAAGATAATTTAAGGGCACAGAACTCAAAAAAGGTCTCTTTTACTCTGTCTATTTCAAGTAGTTTATTATCGTAAGTAATATGGTAAAATCAAAATTTTACTTGATGTTTTATGTATAACTGATTCAGAATGACTACTAGAAATTTTCAAAAATCTCAAACTACTTATTTTAGTTTGTTTTTGAACTCAAATTGTTAGTCAAATACGTGTGCACCTCCAAGTGTGATGTGGGATTCCCCTCTGTATGCTATGAATATGTTTTATTACCATTGGTTAATAAAAAATCTACTTTGGGCTTATGGCAACACAGAATAGAGCAAGGCAGGAATTCCTAGCAGAGATAGAGGAGAAAAGAAGGCATAGTCAAAGAGACACAATGTAACTGCTGAAGGAGAAAGATGCCTACCAGTAGACCACAGCCTTGTGGTGATACACAGATGAATAGAAATGGGTTAAGAAATAACAGTTAGGCAGGAATATGGCTAAGTCATTGGTCAAACAGTGCTGGAATTAATATAGATAAAGTGTGATTATTTTGGGTCTGGGCAGCCAGGAACGAACAAGCAAAGCAGCCTCCATCTACACAAATTCTAAAGAACATTAGATATATTAAAAATAGAAATATAATAATAAAACCAATAACTATTTATGACAATTACTTGAAGTTGTAGTAAATTACAAAACTGGGCCATTGTTTTGAATTAGTTGAAGAAATGATGACCTCTATCACAAAAGTGTCTGACCTGAGTTCTTAGGCCTGGGTGAAGAATCCCAATGTTGAAACGTCACCAAAGAATGAATACGCTTGCATGTGATCAGAAAGACCCCGAAATCTGCACTAAAGTTAACACTTTGACTGGTGGAAATATAAACTTTATTATTCCCACACTGAGTCCCAGCTCTGCCATTAGTTAAGAAAGTCAACAATGTGAATCTCAAAGGTAAGCATGAGAATTTCCACTTCCGAATGTCCTCTTCATTAACTACCGAACACCACATTACTCCAATTTTGTCAATATAAGTAGCAGATTGAGAAAATTGTTTTTTAAATAGTATCTTTATGCATGTAGCACATTAACAAGGTAGTCTCTGAGTAACATAAGAAAATAAATATTGAAATAGAATATAAAACCCTAATAATAGGGAATTTTATACATCAGCATTCCTTATGATTATTCTATAAGCATAGTATGTCATTTTTATGTTGAAAATACACCAAATACAAACATGCTTCAATCCATAGAATAGAGTTATCACTTGCCGTTTTTAAAGATCACTGTGATATAATACTTAGAACCCTGCTTCTTAATCCCCTTCTTGTAGCAAGGTTCACTTCTTGCAGTGTGATAGCAGAGATTCCTATCAATAAGATGGACTCATATTGATGTCAGTTACAAAAATATCCCCTTTTGTAGATGGTACAAATAGTATATAATTTTCCATTTTTATTTTTATGTCTGTTGTGGTTTCTGACATTGTTTCATTTTATTGCCTTTTTCACGTGCATGTTGTATTTTTCATGGTGAGTGTAGAAAATCTTCTACAATTTTATTTATTGAGGAATATATGCAAGATCTTCTTTATGTTTATAACTTAGAAAAGTGAACATTTTTATCAGAATAAAAATCCAATGCAAAAGGCTATAAATTTAAATGTTAGGAGAGATCAAGTAGGACAACCAGATTTTACTATATTCAAAGGACTTTTATTTTCTGAAAAAATATAAAATTTAATATAGTACACTACAAAAACATGTATACAAACTGAAAGCTCACAGAGATGCGGATGGGAACTAAGACAAAAACACTCATCCTTCCTTGAATATACTTTGAATCAGGGACATCAGATATCCTGACGCCTACTGAAGAGTCAGATAGGCCTCACAAATGTCTCTGATTTGCCTGAAACTAAGTGATTTTGATAAACATATTAACAAAGGACAGAGTCTGACTTTAGTCTCAGACTATTACAAATGCATTATATATTTATATATCTTCTTTTAAATAATTAATTGCAAAACTACAGTAGTCTAAATATTCACATATAGTTGACCACTCAAACCAGTGAATCTAGCACCCAACTTGAAAAGATGGGACATATTTTTGCCAACTTTACTTTTTTCAATAACATTGAGAAAAGGAACTTGAGTCATTATTATAAACACACTTTAAAAAAAAGAAATAGCAGCTTTTTCTAACTGACAATTACATGGTCATTCTGAATAAGAACATTCAACTATTGATGTGTGAAAGACTTATAAATTAACAAGAAATGAGAAGAAAATTCTTATCTATTTCTTTCTTGATACATTACTATATAATTAACAGCATAATAGAGCAAAAATATTCAATGTAACCAGCTGTGCTATAGCATTGAGATAAAATGATGACTTATTCGAGCTATCAAATTTCAAATAAAGCTACCATTATGATTCTGTTCATTTGTTCATTATTATCTCCATCGTCATCATATTGTCCTTACTTCTTATTTACACTGAGGTTAAACATCTGGTAAAACTTAAACAAAGATTGTTTATTATCACATTTAGTTTTCCCTCCTAATTTTTAGCAAGAACAAAATGAGACAGAGATATTTTCTACTATGCAACATTGTATACCTACTTAGACTCTAACACCTGACACTCTTTGCCATCTAATGTACCATACAGCCAAAACACTTTCCAAAGGCGAATGTTTCTCATTGTGCTTCTGAAAACTCACTTCAATAGACATACAAATATCTTTCATTTCCACATAGAATTCAAATAGCAGACATGCAAATGTGTAAGCGCTCAACCGATTTTAACAGCTCCACTTTAACATGAGATGTGAAAGTTGTATCACATTTTATTACACAGAGGTTAGAATTGTTTTATAAACAGAGTTAAGGGTGTTTTGCATTATTTTGAAAACTTCCAAAATGAATAATTCTAGACACACTTAAGTTTTAATAAAATATTTTTGTGTATATTGTACAATGATTCCATTACTTTAGAATGCTGAGTTGATTAATAAAATACAGGAATTAAAAACCATGCATATTACAGTTTTCAAATGCTGAAAATTAGTATCTTTACATTTTACATATCATTATTACATTTCAGGGAGATCATTTATTTTTGTCAGACCCTTACTAGTGAATGGCATGATTAGATATAAATTATGATTGATAAACATGGTAACTGAATGACTTCAAATAGAACCAGTCAGTTCAGAGCAATTCCCTGTCATACCGTCTTACAATACAATTATATATCATTTTACAAATCAGTTGCGTGTATGAGGATTATGGAATCTATTCTTTAGATTTGGGAGCCGGTGGGTAAGAAAATGAATCCACAGGAAAAGAATTCGCACCACTGGAATTTGCCAAGTCCAATGCTGAGTGACAGACTCACTACATTTTACGAGAGCAGGCTCCTCTCCCTCATCCACTTCTCACATTTATAGATGAGATTGACACTTTTCAATTGGTGACATGTCCAATGGTGAACAAATATTTTAGAAAGGCATTCTTTCCTCTCTGGGGGGCAGAGCACGTATAATTTAAAAGTCAATCTGTTCTAAAATCATATTGACATTCTTTAGAAACTCTCAACCAAACTTTAGATGTGGATGAAAGCTGTGTGACCATACAACCTTCCTCTGAATTACTTTCCCAATGTAACACTTGAATTGTAAAGGAAAAAAAAAGTAAATTTGATTAAAAATAATTTATATTCTATTTTGAGAAAGCGAAAATCATCACTCCAACTGCTAGCCACTTATGTATAAGTGACCTACCAATAATCTCTGAACATACAGAGTTATCAAACAATTTATTGTGTGTATTGTGTTTATAGCCATATAGTTGTGGCTAGTACAAGCTCTAACATGCGCATTTGTAAGCTTTTGTTGTTATGAAGTTCTCTAAATTGTTTTATTACTAATATTTAAATAAATTTTCAAAAGTCAGTAGAGTATAATAAAATCTTCAATTATTTTGTTGGATAGGAATTAGTTTTAATGATCTTATGTTTTTTAATTGTATAAATGCATTTTTTAATGATGATATCTATCTGCGACTTTTAACTAGACAGTATTACACTACTCCTTTCAATATTTTCTAAAAATTTCACTAAAGTAATAGGGATTTCTAGAATGCAGTGTGGACTTACAAATACTTTGTTGTTGTTTTGATCTTTCATTATTCACTAAAAAAGAGAAAAGGATGGGGAAGAAAGAAAAAGAGGGGGAGAGAGAGAGAGAGAGAGAGAGAGAGAGAGAGAGAGAGAGAGAGAGAAAGTCTGCTTCACAATTGTTTTTCTCATTGGGTTAACACTGAAGAGAAACAAACACAAGAGCAAGGACTAAGGCTCACAAAACCCTGACACCTATCCTGCAGATCTCGCTCCTCTTACATGCTTTTACCAAGGTAACACTGAAAGTCCTCTTTTAAATTCTCTGCTCCTCAATTACCACATACTATTCTCCTAATTTTAAAAGTGTAACAACATAAAATATTGTTCATGTCACTATCACATTACTTTTTTTAACATTTCAATAAACCATGTGAACTTTACCTCAAATGACAGCCCTTGACTGGTGTAGTATATAAAATGGACTGAAGGAGTATTTTATATTACTTAACCAGTCGAATTTCTTAATACTTTTCATTGATTCTTTAAAGTATAATCAAGGTTATGTAATGGTGGACAGAATGTAATTAAAATGTAAACAAGGAGTTATTACTTACAAAAGAACCTCGAAACAAAAACATGAGTTAAAAAACACCCCCCCCCGCCCCCGCCTCCCTTTGTACTGATGAGTCACAATGGCAGTGACTACAAGGAAGAGCACAAAGGGAGACATTGAATGCCCCCGCCTGGATCCCAACAGAAGCCAGCAGACTCCGATCTCTACAGCTCACATAAATGTGCCCTAGTGTCAAAGTTGCTGGAGAAAATGTTTTCTGGAACTACATTTAGGAAGGTGTAATTTCATAGTAGGGCATAAAACTATCGTCTAGAACTTCTTAGTCAGAGACAGTAGAATGTATTTGTAAGAACACAAAGGGATTTCACCTTAGAGGCATTAGCTGTTTAACTAAACTAAATAGTTGCTTTCAAAACGAGAGAAAAACAACATCGACTTGAACTGGATTTTGTTATACTGCTTCCTATTTCTCTTATTCATATTACAGCATAGAACACCCTTTCCTGTATACTTCCAAAATTAAATCACCATAAAAAGGCAAGCAGAACAATATCATATGCATATTCAAACACACACACACATACATACATACACGCACACACACAGACACACACAAATCCAAGTTTAGTCAGTTCCTGGCCATATTATAAACTATACATACAGTATATACACAATCATTATCTAATGTTCTCTAGAAGAGCAACTACAAGTAAATCATATAATACAAAAAGATAAATATACACCCTGTATTGAACTTTTCCTTGACCAAGCAAAATGTTTATAAACTATTTTCTATAACTTAACATGTAATTGCATTTGAAATTACAAACTGCTTTTAAGGAATAATCTAGTCATATTGCTCTTCAATACACTATGTAGACAATTAAGACTTGAAGTAAACGTCAGTGAAATGCAGCTTTTCTTAGCCCATACATGGCTTTAAAACTTTTCCTTTCAAGTACATCCCTGGAAGTTTTGAAAGGGGCTACCTTAACAGTCTGTAAAGGTGCCGTGTCTTGATATATTTCATGTACTAGATTCTGTGGAAGTAATGGGGGAAGGATTGAGTTACTATTTTATTATAGAATGTTTATCTCCATGTTTCCACTCTATGCAGGTAACATTTGTTCATAAAACGAAGACAATAAGAGGAAGATATGGATATTTTAGTAAAATATTGATTACAAATTCAACGGCTGAGGCAAATGCCTCCAAAAGGTTTAGATATCACTCTTTTCCCTTTTTCTCCTAGAACTGTTAAAAGAAATCTCAGGGCTGTTTACAAAGTGCAGAGTTGTTCACTTGGAGAAGTGGTACACAGAGGTCACACTGGCACCATCCCATTTACCAGCTGCACCTTCATCTCCTGAAGGTTGCTCATGATCTTCTTCTGGTGACCGACCAGAGTCACTCCCAGGCGCCTCAAGTCCCTGCATGAAGAAAGCACACATTGGATGTATGTATTGATTCATTTTGTAGCACACCTCAATATTTCACGCTGGCAAAGGGGCACATGTTTTGTAAGGAAGTAACACAAAATAGTGACAATCTTAGATAGTCACAGTCCAGTTTTCAAAGTGTGTTCTAAAACTTAAAAAGATTCTATTTATATTTAAAAAATGTACACATTTATTCCTAATTTAAATGGTACATAGTCATGAAAAATAAATGTATATATCTTACCAATGAATTCTAAATACAGTGGGTATGGTTTCATTGAACAGCATTGAAAATGTGATCCTAAAACAACATCAAACAGTATTTTTGCTAAAAGAAATGTAAAATGTAGTTTAGATTTTAACACCTTATCAATTGAAAGCTGAAGTATTTTGGAGTCTGATTCATTCCATGCAGCCATCATACATGACAGATAGCCTTACACAATAATCATTCTCACAGTGTTTTTGTAACAAAGTTTGTGTCATTTTTTACTTTGGGTTCAAAGTGTCAGAGTTTCATCTTCTACCAAATCATACATCAGCTTTTATTTTCTTTTGACATTTAGAGAATTCTGAAGACTATACAAAAATAATTGAATTATACAAAAGAAATATTAAAATGTTTGTATTTCTAAAAACAAGCATATAAATTTTAAATGCCATTTCATAGACTTTAAAAAGAAATTATTCCTCAAAATAGTTTTTGGACAAATACAATCAATTCACATATTTGGAAAATTTTATGAACTAATTTTAAGAAAGATTAACTTATGACTCACAATTCTAAGTGACTAATTATCTAGAATTCCTTAGGAAATCACCTTGCTAAAGACATTAATCTAATAATTTCCATTTTTTGTATTTAGTGTCTTAATTTTAATTTTCTTCGCTATCCAATAGGAGTAAAGACAAAGACAAGATCATGATAAGTAAAGCAGTATTTTCAGGCAACACAAAGTCTCTGCTATGAAGAAGATTGAACACCTTGGCTTCAACTTTGTCAGCCTTGGAAAGAATCATCTACTAAGATTTTTATAATGCTTGTCCTTTTTACGGTTTCTGAAATTTTTTATGAGAATTTTAGAAATGAGAAACAACCAAGATATCACTCATACTTATGACAGTAAAATGTTTCTTTTTTTTACAATTTGAATATTAACATTAATTACAAGATTTCAGCAAACTATATAAAAATAATAATGACTGATGAGGCTTGTAATAAAAACATCAGCAAAATATAGATTCAGCAGAAATGCAGTCAGAAACAAAGACACCATTGTTATCACAGTAATAGGTAATAGAGAATTAAAGTACAAAAAAATAATTTGGCTGTATTTCTTTCAAATTAAATTGGCATTCTCACGCTTGACATTAGTTAGGTGAGTCTAAGCCATTAAAGGCTACTCTATTTATTGTAGGTTACTTAACGGCCTTCCTGGCTTCTGTTGAACAGATACTAGAATACAAGGGGAAACTCCTCATTGTGACAGGACAAAATTCTTTAGACAGTGATGAGTTTCTAATGGAGACACTCTCCATATTGAAAACCACATCATTAAATGTAAGAATAACCAGTGATGTTTAATAATCATCCAGTTTCTTGGTACTGTAATGTATTTAATGGTAACACATAATTTAACAAATTTTTACCTTATGGACAAAAAAACATAGACTTGGAAAATTTAAAACATTCATCTGTAGAGCACATCAGTAGGCATTTGAGATAGGACTAAAACCAGAAACCAAAGTTTTAAATCCAAACTTTAATTTCTCACTGCTTTAAGGGGTGATTTCGGTAATAAATAAATAAATAAATAAATAAATAAATAAGAAAAAGAAAAAAAAAGAAAAGAAGCACTGAAAGCATAATTGAATATGGAAAATCTCCAAAGAACTGAACACATTTTGTTGTTGTTTTGACTAAAGCTGTATACTGAATCTACATTAAAACATAGTTTGCATTGTTGGGTAATTCTGATCATTCTATATGTTTCATGAAAAATTGTAAAGTGAATGTTTATCGGTGTTTCCTAGCAAAGTATAGATCACAGCCAGGACATAAAGGATTTAATTTTGAGCTTAGAAAAATCAGTTTCTAGTAAAAAAAAAATTAAATTGAGATTAGAAATCATATTTTAAAATTTATTTTTGTCAAATGTATTGTAAAATTGTAAGTGATACATCCAATTTCCAAGGGCATGTCTTTATTTAAATAGCATATGCGTTTAAGTTACATAGTTCATACTTACTCATGTAATCAGTAGAAACAACTTTTAAAAGATAACAATTACATTTTCTTGCAATGTCTTAAAACCACAAATGTATTGGTTTTCCAACTCAAATGACATGGACTATTTCATGTAACACTTTATTTTGAAGGGTTTGTCTGTGTATATATGTTTGTGCCACATTGTGTCTCTTAGCTGGAATGACATTTACTCATTTGCTTGGCATATTTTTATATATGTAGCTTTGCTAAAGCTGATACAATTATAATTTAGTTGTCCAAAAACTACTGATTACAAAAATGTCAATATATAGAGTATGTTATGCTGAAAAAGGAATGTTTTGAAGAATTGCATTTGGTTACTGAATATTGTTACATAGTTTGTATTTATGAAAGTCAAAATTAATTTCTTTTCTTAAGTGTTAGAATTAAAGTTGTATACAATCATACTTAGCTAGAAACTTTCATACAGATTTTAAGTTAAATTTGTCCTAATCTTTCTGGTTAAAAACACATAAAATAGCTTTTCAATATCGGTTTATTATCTGATAGTCTCTACACACTCAGGCATATGGTCAGAACACTGAAATGCTTTCCATTCTCCTTTGCCTTCTCTTTTCCTTTTTCTCACTTCCTGTCATTTATTTCACCATGCAAGAAAACGAAATTACAAAAACGAAGTACTACATTTTAGAAATTGTTGCAAATAGTACATCTTTTGTAAAGTTCTGTGGTAATTCTTTAAAACTGGTTTGTTACATTAAGACTTATGAAAGTGATATATAAAGAAACAAATTGGTATTGTTATATGCTGGCAATAAAAATATCCTCCATAATGTCCTTGTTTAATTAAAAAAAAAGAGAACAAGTATTTAGGCAGCTTAAACTGTTCTCAGACAATGCCTTGGAGAATTAAGTTGCTCCTGTAGATAATTATCTGAAGCGTGAATATCTTTCTTCCAATACTGACAAATGCATTAAAATGTTGGAAATAGTTTCATCTCACGCATCTGGTTACTTCAAACAGTTTGTTTTATTTTTGTTTTCCTTTATGATTATATATATATATCTATACATACATATATATTCATATATATAGGTGCATGTGTGTGCACATATACTCACGTGTTTCTGTGTTTGTGCATGTGACATATGTATATCTATACTCAACTCTGTAGACATATATGATTACCAGAGGCTGACATCTGGGTGTCTTCCTAAATTGCTTATCTACCTTATTTACATTCATTTATTCATTCATTTATTGAACTAGGTCCATCACTTAACCTAGAGTTTGCTTCTGCAGATAGATTGAACAGTGAATACCCTGGGATTGGCCTGTCGCTGACACGCAAAAATTGCTTTAAAAACACTTGCTGCCATATATGGCTTTTATGGGGGGTATTGGGTATCTGAATTCATGACAGCTCAGAAAGTACTTTAGCCAATAAGTCCTCTCCCAATCATAACAGATTCTATTTTACTGTCTTCTACATATCTAAAGTGGGCAGATTCGTAATAATAATTACATTGTGTATGACAAGGAAATGACTCCACTCTGGTACAGTGACTTTTGGAAGGAAAAAATTTTTGATGGTTAAGGATACACTTTTTGTCCTGTTTAACTGTGCATCTAAGACGTGCCATGTTTGAATAGTTTTAGCTGTAGCCTCTTTATACACATTACATTGCATTGTGACCTCTTGAAATCCGAACAACACATGAGGATGTTTCTAGTGCTGATACCGCATCCTTAAGAACAGACTTACAAGCTGGGAGATGGTGGAGCATGCCTTTAATCCCAGCACTTGGGAGGCAGAGCCAGGTGGATCTCTGTGATTTCAAGACCAGCCTGGTCTACAGAGCTAGTTCCAGGACAGGCTCCAAAGCCACAGAGAAACCCTGTCTAAAAAAAAAAAAAAAAAAAAAAAGAACAGACTTACATAGCCAAACATGACGAGAAAGGGACTTTGAAGACTGTGCAGTGACATGACATGTGTTAGAAAATCAGTACATGTATGTGGTGCCATTGCTGGAATTATATTTCAACATCTCTTCAAACATTATTCCATGATACAATGTAATGAAAAACACTCTTAGTATATTGTGATTCTGAAGTAAGAGAACAGGTTAAAGAATAAAAAGTGCCTGATATATATGGAGACACCTTCTTGATTACACAAGATATGATGCACTCGTGTGTGTATGTGCAAGACAGGTAGAGAAACAGAGAGAGAGAGAGAGAATCCCCTTGCTCATTCTCCGTTGTGCTTTTAGCATTTTTAGTTGGATTAAACCTCATCTTCACTGCCTTGATAGTAGAAGAGACATGCGACACTAATGAACATTCACTCAATCACACAACATTATAGTTTTATCAGTTTTAAAATGGAGCTGTGAGCTATCAGTTTTTTTTCTGGTTTACTTTAAAAATATAAATAACCACTTATTAGGTACTGTTCAAGGCAAATATATTTATCAAGAGAATATTAAATTATTTTGTAGAGATTAGACCTTGCAAAAATTACTCTCAGAATATTAGTTTAAATGCATACAGCACAGAGAATAGCAAGCTCTTTTATACATGTTTTGAGAACATACTAAATGACTTCCTTCAAAGGTTGGTGAAGCTATTTGAGTCAGTCTTCACAAATTTGGGATGCAGATTTAGAAAACTGCTGTTTTAGAATCATAAGACACCATCCTTATAACTATTACAGGAATTTATTCAGCTTACAGAAAATTGGTATAATATTTAAATTCACTGGATTTTGCTCATTTTCTGAATAACCAAGTTTTGACAGCACTGGCCTAAAAAGAAATTTACAAAACAACTTTGATCACGTCCTTACTTGAAATTTTTAGCTTCAATTAACCATTTGCCTCCAGCTCACAATTTCCCATGTCAACAGTAACTCACTGCACTTGTACATTAGAGTCTTGCCATTTTTTATGCAACAACTATTCAAATATCATTACTGTATACAGACAGAATAGTGTGGTTTGGGAAAGGAAGACATGCAGCAAGCAGAAACATGGAAAGTTCAAAGTTATCCTTATTGAATATGCCTTACTTCAAGACATGTGAGTTCTTCGTTTGTATTTTTCATATATGTACTGGCCAATAGTTGAAAAGCAAAATAACCATTATTAAGGTAGTTTTGAAGCAATGGTTATAAAAAGGAGAACTGTTTTCAATCTTTATATTTTTAAACTTAATATACACTCAAATTTATCAAGCAGTAAAACACAATTTTAATGAACAGTAGTTTGTGTATTTGCTTTTTTTGGTTGATTTAACATTTTTCTAAACATTTACATAGTTATAAATATGTCAGTCCCTTATTGGCTTCCAGGAATAACATTGTATTATCTTATTACAGTCTTTCAAAGGATTGATACAATTAATATTTAGATATTGGGTGATGTCCAAATATCCAAAGGTATCATCAGGGTGTACAAGAGCATGTACTTAGTTGTGTGATGACCTCATTTTGGGGGGATGTTTTTTCTCAGCATAGGACAGTTTTATTTATTTCTCTATGTTAAGGTAAAATACTATACAAATTACCTTTTTTAATCCTTGACCAAAGAAGCAACTGATGATTCCTTATTTTGTATTAAACTTAAAATGATACTTGGACAAATGAAGCATACTAACTAGGTACACTGTGGTCATAAAGAGTCATATTAAACAACAGAATTTGCTTCTAATAATGTCAGACTCTCTAAAAATTTATCTTCTTTGTAGATAGAGTTCACATGCCCAATTCTCAGTAATGATTATAGTAATGACTATGGATCTCATTAATTTGAAACAGTTTACATAAAACAAAAATCTTTGACTTTACTCTTCTGTTTCCAGTAAACGAATTGAAAGGTAAATTGAAAGAGGCAATTTAACAAAGAAGCAGTTATGAGAAACTAGAAGAGACTCCTAGGACCTGAGAAAGTACACACATACTGAAGAGATTTTAAATGTTACAGAAATAAACAGGAAAGAACTTCAAGAAATAAGAAAAAGTGAAACCATGGGACAATAATATTAGATATATTTTTACTATTTTGAGGTCCCCAAGAAATAGAACAACCTACAAGAAGGTAACAGTCTCACCAAAATAAATTTTAAAAATAAACAGGAAACCATGTATTTTAACAATAATTGTGTGTGAAAGAATAAAGAAAACTAAGACAGAGCTAACTATATATATATATATTCTCTTAATAAAAACAGAGACATTGTTTAATGCAAATAATTTTATTATGTATTTACAAGAAATCTGACATAGGGTAGAAGAAATACCTACAGTTATCATTTTAATATAAAATGACAAATGACTTTAATAAATTAAAATGACCATTTTTTACTGAAAAAATTAAATAGTAATTATGTAAAAATAGTTTTAAATCATCAGGAATATATTTTAGTATACTGTTTAACTACAGCACAAACGAATTTCTTGAGCATCCAATAAATAATGGACTAAACATTCATGTTTTCAAGATGTGATTTAATAGTAACTCTGAGAATGGGATTAAGTAAACTAAGAAAGCAAGCCAAGTGGTTGTGATATTATGTATGTTTAGTTATCAGTATGAAGGAAGACAGTGCTGTGATATTAGTCCATAATAAGTAATGGTACCCTGTTACCTTTCGTGGTGATGAGCAATGAATTGAATGAATCAAACAAGCCAAAATGATAGCTATATCGATATTACATTAAGAGATGGAGTTCAGATGGTGGTTTAGTGACTTAGAACATCCTAACCTTTTAAAATTCTTATAACAATATTTTAACCTTTAAATTCACAGGTCATGTGAAGTCAGTTATCATGATTTGCCAGGTTAAAACATTATTAATTTAGATTTAATCTAGATGGAACCACAATAATAGGACTATCAATTTCACAAATAATGATTAGGCTAAAATAATTACACATAACGAGTATATAATAAAGTACAAATGACTTACAGCCTTAAACAATTCGATACTTAGCTCTAGTGAGTTTTATTTAATAGGATTTACTTAATTGTATCTTAAACGTGCAAACAGAAAAGGGCACAATTGGTTCCACTGAGATTGTATCAAATAACAACACATCAGAGGCAGGCTCTAACATATTCTGAGACTTCAAAAATGTAAGTTGTACCATGTGGATATTAAATGAGCTTCCTGCCAGAGAAACTTGGTTTAAGCCGCTACCTGGATATTGACTGCAGAAAGCCGTCATTTAGGGGTGTGTTCTTTCAGTTTTTTTTTTGTTACACAGGACTAACCACACCAATTGTGCTTACAGTTTCTTTTGTTTTATATTTACATTCATTTAACATAAGTATCCATATAAAAACTCATCAAGGAAACATAATTTTCCACAACATAAAGGACCAGTACTTTGCCAGGAAGTTATAATTCCAGTTATCCAAATACTCAAATGTTATTTGTTTGATGCACAAGAATGCAAAGTTACTGGTCACAGGAAGCATGAACCATGCAGCTGTTAATAATACAGGCTAAAAAAGATGAGGCTTCTTTGAAATCTGCCACATAAGGACACAGCTTAACTGCTTTCCCTTGATTGCATCCACTCTGTTGTCTGCATATACTTTTCTTGCCCCAACATTTATGTAAAAATGATCAGAAAAGTTACTCACTCCAAGGTCACCTGAGCCACAGCGTCCATTGAACTGTATCCATTTTCCATGAAAATTTCTGTATACCGGCCCATCTTGATTGCTTCCAGCCATTCACCCACTGATCTGTAGGCCCCTGACCCCAGAGAACCATGCTCAGTCAACAAAGCAGATACCCTAAAACACAGAAAACAAAAACATTGCAAGGAACAAATGATGAATTTTGATCTGTACTTACAATGTTAAGTCAAATTCAAAGAATCTTTGGGACAATTAAATTATAAGGAAATATACAATCACTTGCATAATAAATAATTCAAAACAGAAGTGGGGAAAAACAAAAATAACCTTTAGACTTTCATTGTAGACTGTGGATCTGGGCTTATAATAGAGAAATTAGTCAATTTTCTGGGAAAAAAATTATAGTTTTCACTGTTCATTTTTGATGGCATTAAATTATATTAAATTCATTATGTAAAGCTTTAATCTCCAGCTTGCCATAAGCTTGCTTTGAGTTTTCCAGGTTCATACAAACATGAATTCAACATAGCCGGAATAAAATTCGTTTTCTCCACCAACTTATTAAGTATTTCCAATTACAGTATTTGATACAATAGTCCAGCTTTTGCTTGTTTTCATTTTTCCTCACAGTCTATCATAGCACATTTTATCCATATAACTTAAAAGTTTTATATTTGATCAGTTCTTTTCCATTTATCACCAGCTTCATTAAAGAAACCTTCATGGTAAATCTGTATGACTTAAAGGCGCCATGCACTTCTGACACAGAACCTGAAGGATCAAACATGATCTGATCTGAAAGTCTCATTCTGCCGTTAGTCAGGGAAGCATGCAAGGGTAGGAGGCAGTCGATAGTCCTACAGTTGATGGTGCCAGAATATCCATCATTGCACAATAACACTCACTATGTGTGCAGTAGTCATATTAACATCATGGTAGAAATCATCACCTCTCTAATTGGATTTAATTCAACAAATAAGAAATCATCCCTGGTACTGGAAGCCTACCCAATTACTCAGGGTTAATGAGGTCGTGGATCTTAGAAAAGAAATAATAACTGCCATTTTATGAAGGCAACATAATTACTAACTGCATTACAAATATTAAAGCTTATAGAAAACTATAGATCTTTTCTTTCATCAAAGAAACTTCTCTTTGCAAAGAGTTCATTACAGAAATCCACAACTGATCAAAATTCAGAGAACAAGCGATCAGAGGGTGCTCAATACCAAATGGCACATCTTCAACACAACTCTTGTATCCAGACTCCAAGCATTATGGATTAATTTAAGTTGTCAGAACCAGTTAAAAATTAGCCTGTGCTAATCGGCCAAACAGTTAATAATTAATATAAGACCCAGTGTGTTTCTTTGGAACTGAACAATTGTGGGACGGGGCAGAACAGAAACTTCTGTCTACAAAGAGATATTCAAATATAATTTATACAGCTATTGGATTCATCAAATCTTGTAATATAAGTTAGTGTGGATGATATCCAAGAGCAAACTCCTTGCAGAATTAATTCTTGTATGTGACTGTTTAATTAAAGATGGGTAGTGAATAGTACATACTGAATGCTTACTCTATGCACAAGCATAATATGTTAAATTCTATAAATTACATATAAGAAAATCCTATACACCATGTTTAAGAAAGTAAGGAAAGATGCTTAACGAAAAATTAATATGATTTAGAACACTAGAACTTTTTTTAATTATCACTTTAGATTCATTTGTGACAATTACCTCAACATCATTCAAATAAGTAGATTAGAGACAGACTTAATACTATTATACATCACCATAAGGAATTTAAAAGTATATTTAGGGAAAAACATATGTAATAATTGCTAAGGAGATATAATCTCTAGCTGTTAGTATAGAAAGTTCAAAATACCTCACCAGATTTTTTGGATTCATTTCTGACTTATTTTGAAATACTTAGTAAACAAGCATTGCATCAAAATCATTGAATTTATGTAACTTCATCATAAGTAAACAACTTCATTTAATTCATTCTAATAGGCAGCCATTTCAGCTACTAGCATGATTTCCTTTCTTGTAAAAAACAGACAATGGCATTAAATACACTGAAAGTAATAATTAAGTAAATTTTCTAATTTGGAACCAACTTGATTTTTATTACTTGGAATATTTTGATATTTTTTTCTGCTAAAGAGAAAAAGTACTTTGCAAATATCCAATGTTATTTAAATACATTCTTATTGCAACTCAGAAAAGTAGAAAATATGGTTATTGGCTTGTACATATTTTCCACAAAATTACTCATTTATCAGTTTTAATTCTTCAAACCAAATAATAAATTATTAACAAATATCTCTGTATAACCAGATAAAGGCGAAGGGTCCTATCAGCCATCAATGTTCATAAACTGAATGCCACAATGCAGCCATATGCTAGTGACCAATACTAAAATATATTCTAAAGAATTCATGTGTTATCCCTATTAGATAGCTAGTTTAAAATGCATTGGGGATTAATTAAGCTACTATAATCTCATTTCTCTACCTGAACCTATGCTCTAGAAACATTTGGATCTTGTTTTCTATAGCTATTTCAGTGCAGCAAGCATGTACTCTCTTTTTGACAATGACATATCACACAAATAGGATAGGCAAAGATGTTTTAGATATAAATTCCATATATCTTTTTTATTTCAAGAGGAAAACTTTATGAAAGGTATAGTTAAATAAATTGTCATACAGATTCCTGTAGTAATACATAAATGACTTAATGAAACATTTATTATATTAACTTGGTCAGATATACTCTTGAAAAATTATTCAAGTCTGGTCTTGTACCTGCTTGATGCATTAACCAGTGTCTTCAGACTACTTGGGTTTCGTATCAGCTTGTCCAGCATGTTGACGATTTCATCAAACTTGGGCCTGCTATTTCGATCTTTTTGCCAGCAATCCAGCATTAATTGATAGAGAGCAGCAGGACAATCCATGGGGCTTGGCAGGCGGTAGCCTTCTTCCACTGCTTTGATCACCTGCACAAAGCAAAAACAGAATGAGTCCACAATACCACTAGTGTAATGGCAGTGTTTGAGAAATTCCCTCCTTCTCATTTCCATCTGTATTCGTATATTTGCAGTACTAACCAGCTGCACTATTTTTGTAAACCATGACCACTTTTACTTGCTGCAAAATAAGACAATAGGAAAGAAGGTACTATCACACACACACCATTAAAAATTAGGCCCTTTTCACATGTTAAAAACTAAATGGTAGTGATGGTGCATGCCCTTATTCCCCAGCCCTAGGGAGGCAGAGGTAATTGGATCTTTAACCAGGACTTTGTGAAGAAACCCCATGTCAAACAATAAAAACAAAAATAGAACAAAGAAAACAAAACAAAATAAAAACCAAACTTGAGATGAGGTTTACCTATAACCTTGGTGAAGGATATTTTATCAAACTAACTGCCAAAAAGTAGATCATGTTTTATTTATTCTTGCCTTCTAGTATTAAATAAGGATTATATTTGCTATAATTCCTCTGAAAATATAATATCTTTTCTTATAATTATATACAGTCACATTTCAAAGTACTAAAATGGCAATTTCATTTCAAAAGAGAATTTTGGATGGAAAATGATGGATAAGTCAAAGGCTAAATTAGCATAACTGTCTCATGTATCGTTTAATAATGTCAAGGTCTGACTGTTTATTATTATCTTTGGATTTCTGTCAAGAACTTGAAATGAGTATCTACTGGCAGAGGCATTAGAAATATTTACATTAAACACATATATGAGTATTTTCTATTTATGGGGATAAAAATATATTACTATTACTGACATCAAAATATCTAAATACAGAAAAATATTTATTTGTATTACTAAACAATTCAATGGCCTTTTAACTCATTTATGAAAATATCCCAAAACATTATTAATGAATATGTTTTTCAAAAATACTATAAATTACCTTTAGCAGATTCAAATGTGTTATACCTCAAATAATGTAGGTTTACTTAACAAACTGTAGAATAAAATCAGTAAAAAATTTACAAAAAAAAATCTTCAGGGGTTTAAGTTCAGAATAAAGAGGTTGACGTGATCAAATATGGTGAAAGTAAGGAAGAAATAACTATACATTTACAAGCATATATGACTCAGGAGTATAGGGAAAAGGGATATCAGATACAAGTTCAAACACATCATATTAAGAAGGAATTTCTATTATCTTGAAGTACACAACTATGAAGGAAGTAAATATTATTAGGTTTATCCTGGAATTTCTTTTTATTTGTTGTAAGTTGGGGAATAGACAGACCACAATGTGTGTGAATCCAACTGGTACAAGGTTATCTAGTTTCTATCTACTAAAAATATTAATAAAAATATTTCTATGAAGAAAGTGCAGGCAGAAAAATATAAGTGCTCAAGGATTGGGAAAGTGTCTGGAAAATAGCTGGAATATTTCAGAGAAGTGACCTAAGCAGCCTTCTACCTTAGCTAACCTATTTAACTTCAAAACAATAGAGAAATCAAAAGGCAAACTGTGCAAAAAAGTATTTTCAACAAATGTAGCAAAGTTGATGCACTTAGGCAAAAGCATCATGGGAAATAAAAACAATAGATTACAAAATAAGTCCCAATTAAAGTTTAGAAAAAAATCAAAAGATGACAAATATGACAAAAGATATATTAACAGTACCAATTGCCCTGATATCTTAAACAGACTTTATTTACTTAGTTTCTTGTTTTTTTCTTTCCATTTTTCATAAGATACTACTACTACTATTATCTTTAGTACCCTAACTGGCCAACATAGAGGTATATCATTTAAATCATTAAATTTTATAAACTGAGCAAAATTTTACTTAAAACTTTTTTTTTATTCCACTGAGCATCCTGCCTCTCTATATAATTGTGACCTGCATAAGTTAAATTAACTCTTTGCTTTTTTTTTAACATTAAATACAATGGTTTTGTCTCTGGACTTTTGAGTTTTAGAGGCTCATGTGTTGGAAGCTCTACCTTCACTGTTACAATTTGCTAGATGAATGTATTCCAGGAGATAGAATCTAGTGAAAAATAATTATGTCAGAATGCATCTTGTCGGCAGTGAAGCAGCAAAGGTAGATCCTTCTAAGTGCACTGACATGGTATATAAGATTTGGAGTATGTCCAGCTGTATTTTGGTCCTGTGTGGTGGACTATTTCCTTCCTATGGCCCTAGTCTTCACTTTTGGGTTGACAATGTCTGTTCTGTGACAGGATATATTGGAAGCATGTAACTTGCTTTTTGATTTTAAAGATGGCAGGGTCATTGGAAGTTTAAGAATGACTTTGAGGCTTCAAAAGACTGGTGCCATCTCCAGTGTGTATTTTTGTTTCATATTTGTGGTTTAAGATGTGAGTTGTGAGCTGCTGCTCCAGCCAATTTGTTTGCTGATTGTTGCCATGCTGCTAAGCCAGGACAAACCTTTAACCCTATGAAGTTAGAAGTCAAATTAAGTGAGTACATCCCATGTTCATCTTTTTTGGGTCTGGGTTACCTCACTCAGGATAGTGTTTTCTATTTCCATCCATTTGCATGCAAAATTCGAGAAGTCATTGTTTTTTACCGCAGAGTAGTACTCTAATGTGTATATATTCCACACTTTCTTCATCCATTCTTCCATTGAAGGACATCTAGGATGTTTCCAGGTTCTGGCTATTACAAATAATGCTGCTATGAACATAGTTGAGCATATACTTTTGTTGTATGATAGGGCATCTCTTGGGTATATTCCCAAGAGTGGTATTGCTGGGTCCAGGGGTAGGTTGATCCCAAATTTCCTGAGAAACCGCCACACTGATTTCCAAAGTGGTTGCACAAGTTTGCATTCCCACCAGCAATGGATGAGTGTACCCCTTCCTCCACAACCTCTCCAGCAAAGGCTATCATTGGTGTTTTTGATTTTAGCCATTCTGACAGGTGTAAGATGATATCTCAATTTATATGCTTAATGGTATATATGAATTCATATATTCAACAAAAAATACTAGGGAATGATACTATCTCTAAATATAGAGATGCTGTGTAATAAATATAAAATTTGTCTTTATTTTGTGCTATGAAAAATGTTGATATTTAAAATGTTTTCCACTAATAAACTAGATTCCATTGCTTGCAGGAATTCATAGCCTCAGAGTTCATAGTCTCATGTTTCCTTAAAATGATCTGATTCATTCATGATTATTTTTATTGTTTACTGTGACTCCCTTTTGTCTGTTGTGGCTGAAGTCATCCTAAATCAAAAGAAGTTTATTGAATTCCATCTTTTTGGCTTAAAGCATGGTCTCCTCTGTGAGATTTAGAGTATGTTCTATGAATGTTAAAATTATGCCTCTGAAAGCAAAAGTGCATTTTAGGTCAGATCATATCAAGTACGTAGGTATCAAGGGATATAACTTTTAGAACTGCAGAATCTCCAGTGTATCTTTGTTCTGTGAGACTGCTTTTGTTGTGTCAATGAAAGGAAGTGATTATTGAGTTCATTTAGTCTTCTTTGTTGTTGTTTATGTCAAATTGAGTTAGAGTTGAGGCATAACATACTTAGTGTAGTATTTGGAAATGAAATGTCACTGATGACTAAAAGCTCAATAAATAATACGTCATGCATTCTACATTGTACTAGAGGGCACTTTCCAGAATGATTTGTGATTAGATAATCCTTTGTTGTAAGCTTCATATAGATTAGAAGATCTGATCAAAACTCTTAGTTTTCTTCTTAAATTATACTTAAAGATACAACACTGATATTTCCTTTCTTTAATTTTGTTGAAACAGTGTCTAGAAAGCGGTGAAATCCCTGAAGTGATTTCAGATAGGAAAATAAACTGAAAGGGAATAAAGACTGATGATAAAATAACAAAGATAGTGTTTAGTGACAAGAACATTAGATGATGCTATAACGCCAAATAAGTTATTAACTGACAAACAAAGAGAATTAGAAAACAAAACGGGTAGAATGATGGAGCATAAGTATATGAGGTACAGATAGGTACAGATCAAAATAGGGAGATGAGAATGATTAGCAAATATTCCTTAAATCCTTCAATTTCCTGTCCCTATGTCTTTTCCTATACAAGCACAGTGCCCACCCAAACAAAGCACTGCCATGGGTTTACTCATCTAACTGTGCAGTTAGGCAGTGAGGTTTTACCATACAAGTTGCCAGTTAAGGTGTAAGGAAGCTTTTTCTACACTGAGGATACTTGGCAGTGTCACAGGTTTCTAATGTCAGGATGACACAGAATGACCTAAAGGAAATTTGATAGCAAAGAGTCTAATTCAGCTTAAGTCTATAGTCCATCACTGAGGGATGCCAGGGCAGGAACTCAAGGCAGGAACCTGGAAGCAGGGACTCAAATTGCCATGTAAGAATGCTTCTTACTGGCTTATTTTTAATGGCTTTCTCAGCTTGCTTTATTATAAATTTCAGGACTACCTTCCTAGGGCTGCCAACACCCACAATATGCTTGGCCCTCCCACATCAGCAAGCATTAAGGAAATAATCCACAGTCCTGACTAAAGACCAACCTTACAGAAGCAATTTTAAAAGTTGTTGTTCTCTGTCCTCACATGACTCTAAACTTGCGTCAGATTGTCAAAATACTGGTGAATTAAGAAATTGATATTAGCTTTTGGCTTTCTTGCTGGGCTTGGGTGGGTGATGAGAGACTTGTAAAGAAAAATAAAGCTGTACTAATACAGATTTCTTTTCTCTGGACCAAAGGCAAGTTTAGACAATGTCCACAGAAGCACTCAACAACATTCATCTGCCATCAGAGTCTTCTTGTTTGATCTATAACTTCACCGGCTACAATTTTAAGTGTAACTTATTGCAATTTTAACTTAACTGATATAATTGTCAATACCTGATATATACTGATTGAATATCCATTGCGTAGTTAGGAATGTCTAATGGATCAGATGTCAAAGTGCCTCAGGAGTGGGAAGAAACTATAGAGGCTGACAAAAAGGGAAATCATATTTCTATGAAATAGATTAATAGGATGTATTTTCATTTGAGGTATTTGGGACAAGACAGAAAAAAATGATGCTTGTTGAATAAATTAAAAACAAAACTGTGTTGGTTCAAAGGTGATGTGAGCATCTAGCATTTATGTGGAAAAAAACTGTAGAAAACAAGGCTTTGTCTATCCATGTTCAATTCAGACTAATTTCTATCTATTGAATTGAACATTACATGACTCATTTATTTAGGAGACTGATGTGATTGGGACATAAAAACAGAATTGCATAATAATTCAGTTGCTCTAAATCATAGCCATTGCTATAAATCATATATTTAAAAAAAAGCATGAAAAAAGGATTGATATGTCTACTATAAATTTTATTATTTTATGACATTAAGAAAATTGCTGATCTTCTCTAAGCCCCAGTTCTCCACTATAGAAGCAAAATAATGACAACATCTCTTTATTGTGTTATTTAAGTTTACATATATAAATATAATATTAAAAATATTTAAGATATAAATTGCAGGTATAGACACATACACACATATTTCTGAAATTGAATGGAATTTTTAACTGCTTCTTAAATTATAGAGAAGTATAAGTCAATACTCGCTTTCTGGAGTCATGTGAGCTGTGCACAAATAGACTACAGAGGGGAGATGGTGACTCCTGAATGTAATCTTCTGATGCTATCAGAGAAAAATTTAGGGAAAGCTGAGATGTTACTTTTACTACCACTTATGGAAAACTGAAGAAAGCAGACTAGCCAACACAGTGGGAAAACAATTCCAAACAATGATCAGTGCAGTACTTCTAGCAAGACTGTGCTTTCCTTTGTTAGGGAAACACACACATGGTAAAGGGCTCATGAGGAGGGAAATGAACAGCAAGAGAAAGATTTAGGAAGTCAGCTAGATTCCATTGTCCTCTTTCTTCTTTCCAGAAAACTCTATCAGGTGTCTTTGCAGAACGCAAACACATGCCATTAATTCCCAGATGCTTTTAAGGAACATATGTACACATATACATATATATACACACATATATATATACACATAAACATACACATACTTATACACATGTACATATACATATATACATATATACATATACAACATATATACATCATTAAAAATCAAATATTCTCCCAAGTTTCTGTTTCTCTATTTTGACAAATCCTGACCAATCCAAGAACAAATATTGGTAAAGAAAAAGGAACAAATATTTGACCATGCCGTCCTATTAATTATTCACATAACTTGGGTTTCCATGGCCTACAGTTGGGACATATACTTTGAAATATTCCTGAGATGTAGTTTTGGCTGTGCTTCAAAAGTCAGACTTGATGGTTGTATGTGATTGCCATTGTAAACAAAGTGAGTTGCAAACACATAGTACCTGCCTATGAGCCCCTGAAGATATGTAAAGGAAAGGATGTGCTATAGAGTTGGGATATAAAAAATAACTGGAGAAAGAAAAAATATGTTTCAAGTAAGTACATTATTGAGTTAAAATTGTTCAGTACACGGATTTACAAAGAGCTATTTATTGGTAAAGGGTATATGGTACACTCTGCAGGTTCAACACTCCTAGCTACTTTTATAGTTATTATCAGACGGAAAAATATCAAATTTTAATATGATCCAGACTCAAAGAGAGTGTATTGAATATTAATGATGGGAAATGATTAAAGCAAAGGCCACAGTTCTGTCCTAGATATCATAATGTAAGCATTTGAACTTGGAAAGAAAATTCTTTAGTGTGGTTCTTTTCCTGTTAGAATTATATAATTCTAAACATTAATTATATTTTTTATGAGTGCAATATAGTTCATCTTTCATTTCAAAGATTAGATTTCAGCATTCATTCTTAGATGACCGCTCCTTCTTCATCTTTGAGAATAATACTGACATATACCGAGTGGAACAGCACTGTGGTATAACTATACCTACTTGGCAAAAGACTGAAGTTTTTCCCAACTGCAACTTATGCTACTTTACCTTATTTCATTTTTAGCATTCACATAAAGATTATTTCCATAGCAACAAATGTACCAAAATGTAAACGAAGCATTTTACATTTTCCAAGTAACTATCTTTTTCACAATTTTAAAACACTATAAGAGCCTGGACTCAGAGAACAAAGCGTTTCATTCTCAACTTGAGGGAGAAAGAGAATCCCTGTACTTACATCCTGATTGGTCATCTCCCAGTAGGGTCTCTCCCCATAAGATACAACTTCCCACATAACGATTCCATAGCTCCAGACATCACTGGCAGAAGTGAACTTTCGAAAAGCTATTGCTTCTGGGGCAGTCCATCTGATTGGAATTTTGCCTCCCTAAAATTAAAAACACATGTACATATATATGTATATATATAAAATATATATGTGCATACATATACATTAGCATACTTCAAGGGTACCTAGGGATACTGCGGTTTCTTTGAGAAGATCTAGAAAGAGATGTAACATTTTTAAGTGAATCAGTTTGACAGCATGCAGTCTCTTTTCACATCTCCCAACCCATGAGCACTTGGAGACTAACAACTAATTGGCTGTCGGGAAGGTTTCTGCTATAAATTCTGTTTGACTCTTGGAAGGCATACAGGACCTACATCTCAATTAGAGTGCTCAGGATGGCAGAGCTGATGAGGGGAGGGAGGCACTCGAGCACATCAATAAGGTGAACACTTAGCATTGTAAAAGTAAAGGACTCAAATACTCTGCATGACTTGTTGTTCAATGAAACCCTGGGATGTTTAACAGTTTATAAGACAAGCAGGAAAATTCTACGTGCTGAAAACTAAAAGGTCGCTTTTCCTCGACATTGTTTTATTTCTATAAGGCTTGACTATAGCTTAACCCCATACTTTAGTGTTTATCAGTTAGAATATTGAACGTACGAAACACCATTGCTTAACTTAACTACTCAAAAGATTGTGGGTACTCAAAAAGATCACATTTTACAGTTATTTTTTCATGTACTTGCTAATGTATATTGAGAGACAGATTTTCTTACCAAAAGACTAATTCACACCTACCTATTTTGTAGAAAGAATAGTGAAAACATTAGGATACAAGAAAAGAGACATAAACTTTTTAGAAAAACTTTTTAGATATATAAGAAAATAAGTTTTATGTCATGACTGAAATTTT
Organism: Neodon shergylaensis; assembly: GCA_025134845.1. NCBI lineage: Eukaryota > Metazoa > Chordata > Mammalia > Rodentia > Cricetidae > Neodon > Neodon shergylaensis. The sequence goes on from JABTXL010001072.1 coordinate 5,310,092, forward strand.
AAAAGGGATAAAATTTAGGCTAAATCTTTTTATGCACACACAAACACATGCACACATATGATAATATTACCAGAAATTTTTTGGAAACTGTTTTGTTTAATAATACATATAAAACATTGCATCACACAGAGTTGTAATATGCTTGTTTTCTTTGGTATCATTTTCATTTGTATGTAGATTTATTTTTATTTTTAAGTATGTATATATATGTAGGGGGGATGCACATGAGTACAGGTGTTGGCAGATGCTCCCAAATCTTCTGGAGCTAGTTATAGGTTTTTTTAAGCTGCCTGATGTGCTATTAGGAACCTAACTGACATTCTTTCTAAGAGCAGTTTGTGCTCCTAACAATGGAACCATTTCTTCAGGGTCTTGGATAAGATTTTAATGCTTTGCTACCTGAAGCAGAATCTTGCTCTGTCATTCAGGCTGGCCTTGAGGTCGGGATTTGCAGCAATCTAATCGCCTTGGTACCCTGAATTTTTGGATTGGAGGTGAATTGTCTTGTTCTTCAACATGTGATTAAATTGCCTTTTCGAGACTGTAGTTCATTGATTCTGCTGAGTGTCAGCTCTAAATTGTTCTCCTGTTCATTGGAGCAATGCTCGCATCACTAACTTCTGAGGCTCACTTACCTGATAGGTCTCATTACTTATATTTTCTACAGCTTTCACACCCCATTTCTAGAAAGGAGGCCTGAAAGTATCAGGATCCCCGGCTCTTCCACTGATGCTGCAGCATAACACAGTAGCAAGGGCCTTGGGGTAGCTGCTCCTATTTACCTAAGACAGTCACTCATCACAGCAGCAATAGACCTTCCATAACCTCAATCTTTCTTACGCCAACTTTATTAAGTGCAATTCTAACCCGGGAAGAGTTCTTAATTGAGGTTTTATTTAATGAAATAACAGCTGTAATAGTTAGATGTGGGAAAGTAGAAATATTACATCAATTAATTCATTGGTTTAATGAGATGACCTTTGGAAGTCTTTGGTTGCTTAAACAAATTACTCTTGCTCTGCATCATGGTATAAATCCCTCCAAATCCATGTGCCACAAGTCAAAGTTGTCAAACTGGAACTATCTAACCATATAATATAGTAAAGAACTTTTTATTAGACTACCAATTTTATAGGAGAATTTAATAAGGAGACATGAAATGCATGGATTTAAGAATTAGAGGTGACAAAAGTTTTCTTCTATATTGGAACACAATTAGTTCATTTGTACAGAAAAGGAACATACAATAAATCCCCGTGCCTACAAATGATTCTGAAGTTGAGGATATCCAACAAAATATTTCAAACATTTATTAAAAGGTTTTCTTAATAATTCAATTAAATTTTTGAATTTTAACACAAATTAAATTCAATTTAAGATTTAAAATTGTAAAGAAAATTGTTCACAAACTCCTTTTATAACATCAGTCGCTGCTCTCCTCAGCTAATCTTATACTTTTTTATTGCAGTTATTTTATTTCAGTTATTTAGCTTTCTGTAAGCTGCATATTTATGACAGCTATTACACTGTGAGTAATAACCAGTTTTCCATAGACTTAGGCTTAATAGTTCTTATACTTTGTAAATCAAGTAGTGAGACATTTTAATCCCTCCAGAAAATAAAAACGTAAAAAAAATGAAACTTGTTTTCCCACAAATTAAACTCTTGAGATGAAGAATAAAATCTTTTTAATTTATTTCACAGTAGAAAACACTATAGTAAAGATAAATTAAATTTTCCAATAATACTATCTATACAAATTTGTATGTGCATATAACCATATTCATTCTTTATATACACACCATGTAAACATACATGTTTAATATAAAATTCTGTATTTTACTATTCTTTTACTCTTAAACATTCTATAAAACACACAGACATGACATCATTTATGAATTCAGAATACTTTTTCTTGGCGTCTGTCCTAGTTAGGATTACTATTGGCATGATAAAACACCATGACCAAAGCAACTTGGAGAGGAAAGGGTTTATTTGTTTTATACTTCAACAACAATGGTCATTATTAAAAGACATCAGGACAGGAAGTCAAACAGGGAAGAAACCTGGAGGCAGGAGCTGGTGAAGAGGCCATAGAGGGGTGCTGCTTACTGGATGTTTCTCATGGGTTACTCAGCCTATTTTCTATAAAATACAAGACTACCAGCCCAGGAATGGCACTACTTACAATGTGACAGGGCCTTCCTCAAGTCTCACTAATTTAAAAAATGCCCCACAGGCTTCCCTGAAGTCCAGTTTTATGTAGGTATTTTCTTAGCTGAGGCTTCCTTCACTCCAGTGAGTGTAACTTGTGTTAAGTTGACATAGATCTAGCCAACACAACATCCCTAAGAAAAATAAATTAATTACTGAGACTAGGAATGTGAATAATTTTATAATCTAAGTTTAATATTTGATTTTTCTGGTACTAAAAAATGTAGAATTGGATTTTCTATTTTCTCTCCTTTTTTTCCCATACTTCCTCTATCTCCTCGTGACTTCATTAGAGGAATGCCCTTTTTGCTACTTCTTTTAACATCTTTAAAAATTAAATGCTTCTAGTCTAGCGTGTGAAAAATGCATTCTGTTAGATCTTACCCTTGTGGTGTAGGCTGCCTCAGGATCATCTTCCAGTACCCTAGAAAGCCCAAAGTCAGACACTTTGCACACAAGGTTACTGTTGATTAAGATGTTCCTCGCAGCAAGGTCTCTATGCACGTAGCCCATGTCAGAGAGGTACTTCATTCCTGCAGCGATGCCTCTCAGCATGCCAACAAGCTGAATCACAGTGAACTGGCCATCGTTTTTCTACAAAGACAGTGCAACGTTAGGAAAGCTGTACGATTCACAGGAGCAAAATTTGGAAAAAGCCTTCTTTCATTTTTCAAATTACTGTTAGCACCTTTCAGAATGAAAATGCAATTTCTACTCAAGGAGGATGGAATGCATTAGAAACCACAAATTTAACTGATTGTGTTGATCAGGTCAAACACGGCAAAGACTTTGAAAGTCCTTCAAAAATCTCATGCAGCACACAAACACATGCACAGACATGCACACATTAAAAAGAGGCACTTTAAAAAGAGAGTTTCAGTGGATGAATAAAGATTGAGAAAGCAGTGTAATAGGATGCATAAAAGACTAAAATTCATTATATACATATTTGAAACCATCAAAGAATCAAATAAATAAATAATGTTTTAGTTATCTTCTGTATATAGCTGCCTATCAAAAAATTATACATCAGAAATTATACAACAATGTACACTCTCCCAACATGTCTTAACATAGATGTATAATATGGGTTTTAACATATTCCAACATGTTTTAACATAGTTGTATAGATATATACATTCATGGCAAAGGCTTTAGTATATTTTCTCTAAGGAATTGTATATAATGGGAAAATAACTACAGGAAGAAGAAATAGACATGATGAGTGTTTCATGAAGCAATTTATTAGAGTTGTGCTATCTTTTGATAAGTATTTGATATGCAATCCTTAATTATTAAACAGAATAAGCCAAAAATATTGATTAAAACTGACATAAAGAAGACCCACAAAATAATGTCATTATATCTTCTATTTAAGAGACAAACATTTTGGGTCTCGACGTGATAATAGCTCTGATAGTATGTGTCTCTCTACTATCAATAATTACTTGAAAACTTAAATTGTGAGAACTTATGTTTTGTTCAATTGAAATTACTATTAACTAATTCATTTATTTTTAATATATTTTACTTACTTCTCCTTACTTCTATCAGACTTCGAACTCATAGAGATCTACCTACATCCACACCCAAGTGGCACCATTAATGATATGTCCCAACACACTCAGGTGAGCTTAATTTACACTTTGTGTTCTTCTAGTGCCAGAGATTGCATGCCACTGATGGTTTTAAACAGATTCTTTTTTCTAGTAATAAAAGTAATAAGTTCATATCTAAATTTGAAAAAAATAGTGTGCAAGGAGGAAAACATGGACCATCCATAGTTGAATTGTGTTATTCCCTAATAATACTACTTTTAGTTACTTCTTTTCTTTTTTCTGTAGGTAGTTCTTTTACTACTCAAGTGTAAACATATCTTATCTGCATTCTTTGCTTAATAGTGCTAAGCACATAGCATGCATAACATTGTATGCTATATTGTACCTCATGTTATAGACTATTTAAAAAAGCATGTGTCATTTAAAATAATCCACATTGCTGCCTTGTCATGGATTGTAGCTTCTTTTTGTCATAAATCAGAGGAATCTGCTCATTGCGGCAAAGTAGAGCCCACCTTGGCTAACACTGAATATACAATGAGGTAATTTAAAAGCTATCTAGATAAACTTATTGAAGTAAACATGAAATGGCCCAAGGCAACTCAGGAGTCTCTGCAGTGTGGATGAGAGCAGGGATAATTACTGAGCACTGGATGGGAAACTATCAACAGTTCTTGGAAGTCTGTTGTTTTTGTCAAAGGCATTTAATGTAACAAAGTTAAATGAACTCATAAAGATTAAGTAATAGCTTGAATTATTTCGAATAAAGCGATGATACAAATCCAAGAGGCTGGAAAACCTGTGAGTGCAGAGAAGTGAACTGGGAAGAGGCTGGTACATTGGTGCAGATTGGGGACTGAAACAGAAATTTTACATAGAAGTGAAATGCTCCCACAATCCGTGCACAGGCCCCTTTCAAAGTTGTCACCAATTTCATAATAGCACCTTTCCTCACCAAAAGCAACACCCACTACATTGAATTTATATCTCCAGACTATAGGTTACTCATATATAAAATGTTACATTAATTTATAGAAATTATTCACGAGTAAAGCAAGTTGTCAACATTTAAAACTGGGAGGTGTACATAGAACTCTTTTAATCCTCAAATTCAGAATGCCTGACAATATTAGTTATATTATCTGGTTGATGACTTTTCTACTGAACCCCCTTAGAGAGCCCATGATGCTTATAGGCTCCAGTTTGGCATCTTAACTAATTACCTGCATGGATATTTTAGACACGTTTTTCTCTGTCCATTAGTATACACATCAAAAAATTTATATACCTATATCACCCACTCAAGGACAAGGTGCATAACAAAAGAAGGGGCAAAAAGAATAGATGAGCTGAAGGATGAGAAGTAATGCCATGAAACGCTGTCCTTTTTGGACATGGGATGGGCACAGCACTAACAAAGTCACTGTAGCTGTGGCCATCTGCAGAGAATCTACACAACATGGCATCTTCCAATATTCTATCAATGATAGGGGAGGTCTCAATAAACCCTCTTCCCTCCCTGTGGGCCATTAATACTTGTTGGAAAGGGGGGCACTGTTATCTTAAGTGCAGTGTTGTTCATGACCAGCAAGTGACTTGCCTCCTCTGATTATTCAAGCTACACAAATGGAAGACAGTGATCACGGACACATATGAGACAGAGAATTAGGAACAGAACTTGCTGATAATAAGAAAATGTTCAGTAGGAGTGGAAGGTACTTTAGAGAAGGGAATGGGGCGAATATGATTTAAAAAATCATGTGCATGTATAAAACTGTCAGAGTATAAATAAAATTATTTCATAATTTTGAGTATTTTTATAACATTTTCTTCATTTTCATTCTTCCTTATCTCCCTTCATTTCTTTTTCCTTTATTTATCTCTACTTTCATTTTATTTAAAGTAAGAATTTACTTAAGTAGCCAGGCGTTGGTGGCGCACGCCTTTAATCCCAGCACTCGGGAGGCAGAGGCAGGCGGATCTCTGTGAGTTCGAGACCAGTCTGGTCTACAGAGCTAGTTCCAGGACAGGATCCAAAGCCGCAGAGAAACCCTGTCCCCAAAAAACAAAAAAAAAAAAAAAAAAAAAAAAAAAAAGAATTTACTTAAGTAAAATTACATAACCATTTAATTGGATTTATATAACTTTTCTGAAAAAATACCTTTCAAATATCAGTTTATTGTACAGTATAACGGTGCTAACTTATTTTGAATCCATTTAAAACTTTACCATTAAGGTTGTTCAATTTTAACCTCATTCCATGGGCCAAGTCCACGTGGCTATAGACAGCTCAAGTCAAGCCACGTCTTACCTTTAAAAACGTGTCCAAGGAGCCGTTCTCCATATACTCTGTCACTATCATCACAGGTTTGCCTGGGAAGAAACACAGTGCTGTCAAGGGTGGTCAGAGAGCGCCACATTTTTCATCAATGAATTTATTAATTTATTTACTTTCATTAGCTAAGTTTTGATCAGGTATGTCCCACATCTTCAACAGCCTCGGATACTCCCACCTCCTGCCACACACAGCTTTGTGTTCTTTCTCTCTCTTTCAAACAACTACCACCCAGAAAATTCTTATCTAGGAGATCGAAACCAGCCATTCTCACAGTCTCACTGCGGATGTATGTAAAGTTGCAATAGAGTTCCTGAGCACAAATATATTTATCTCAGCAGTAAGTAAGTTACTTTGTTTATTTGTCCATTTATTTATTTATTTATTTACTCATTTATTTATTTGGTTTTTCAAGATAGGGTTTCTCGGTAGTTTTTTTGGAGCCTGTCCTGGAATTAGCTCTTGAAGACCAGGCTGGCCTTAAACAGAGATCTGCCTGCTTCTGCCTCCTGAGTGCTGTATTCCTTTATTAATATAAAATAATTGAGTGTTGTATTGGAATGCATATAGATATATGCATATAAATGCACAAATATATACATGTATGTGTGTGTGTGCATGTGTGGAAGAACACATAGATTCATGTGCATGTCTCAGAAGAATATCCATGTACGATCTCTACCTCTCTCTTATTCACCTGAGACAGGGATGTCCTAGTTTGGTTACTGTTGCTATGATAAAAAAACAAAACCAAATTGGGAAAAAAAAGTTTATTTGGTTTTATACATCCTATTGCAGTTCATAATAGAGGGAATCCACAGCAAGCACTCAATCAGGATTAAAGGCAACTACTGTAGAACAGGGGTGCTAAATGGTTTGCTCCCAGGCTCACATTCATCTCCCTTTTGTGTGCCTCCAAGGACAGCTGCTGAAGAGTGACGCCATTCACTGTTTACTCTCTTACATTTGTCAACAAGAAAGAAAAAGACATACGGATATGCCTATCAGCAAAGTCCCATTAAGGTTTTTCTTCAGTTTGAATTTTGCTCCCAAGTGACTCATCTTAGTGTTAGGTTGAGAAAAACTAACCCACCTAAGAGTCTTTGTGTGAACCTGAAGCTTGATGTGCATGGCCAAGATGAATGATGAGGAGGCTCTGAGGTCTGCCCGCCCTGCTCCCCCAACACTGCAAGCCTTTGTAGTCATACCCCACTTTTCACTTGGGTGCTGGGAAACTGAACTCTTCTACTTATTCTTGTACATCATGTACTCATATGCACTGAGCCATCTCTGAAGCCCCAAGACATAATTTATTATGAGTTGAGTGTTAATTCTACTTCTGTACAGTTAATTTATACAATATAGCAATAACATCCATTCAACCAACTAGAGTATACTTGTCTGTTCTTGTCTATCTGAAAATTCTGAAAATACTGACCTTGCTAATTGCTCTATCTATGAGAGTTTCAATATATACTCCTTATTTTTAGCTTTTAAATTTTTTTTCTAAGACATCCCTTTTTTCTTTCATTTGTATCTATCAAAAGACTTTCCGCAATAGTCTATTCTAATTATCTTGGGTATATGAAGGTTATTTTAGAAATTAACACTTCTGGTGGAAGGGATTCCCCTTCTTCATGCCTGCTTTATAAGTGTGGATGGTGATTTCTCCACTCTGACTCTGAGGACAAGCTGTTAGACTGATAGCTTTTGTTATTACAAGAATACTTAAATTCAGGTCTCAACTACACTAGATTAAGGAATTCCTACAAACTTGAAAACTAGTTTGGGTTTGGCATTCGGAGTACTTCAAGATACGTGCATGATTATAATCAGGACATCTCTCTGAGTGTGCTGTTACCAACAGAAGAGACACATTATGAGAAATGTCTTTTCCAATAAGGGCGTAGACCTGCATGCATGCTGCTTTGGGGATAGAAACTCCAGACCTGATACTAACAGATCCTCCCGTTAATGCTCAGCCACCTGGGATAAACTCTAGCTTCTTTTCTGATTTGTAGACCTGTGATTTAAAGGGAATTATGCTACCATTATCCAGGGCTTGCAGCTTATGCATTGTGAGACTGCTTAGGGGTTAAAAATCACATGTAAACATGCTAAAGATTTTATTTGAAAATTGGAAAGGCTTGACTAATGTCATATGAATTAATTTTATAAACATGCTACAGATTTTATTTGAAAATTGGAGAAGTTTGACTAATATCACTATTGCATAAGCTTGGACAAGCCAATCATCTTCTACACCTGATTTTAACCTGTTACAATGTTAATCATAGAACTCATCTCACAGAATTATGAGTTTCTATCAAGTCCATATCATCCAAGAAGTTTGTGTAGTTATAACCTCTTAGAAGTTTGCTTCATTGGTTGATTAACATTATTTTATAAATTTAATAAACTTTTTCTGAATTAGTGTTCTTGTTAGATGCAAGGAATCTCACATAATAAATCTTATTGTATCCTCACAAATTTGTGGCAGTTCTCACATAAAATGCCAAGCCTATACAGCAATGAGAATTAAAAAAAAAAACAACAAAAATCTTTTTGTTTGATGAGACTAAAACTAAAAAATTTCTATCACTTTTAAAATTGCATTAACAATCTCATTTTAAAAATACATGCCAATTTGCTGTACAATGAAAAGTATGTTGGATAAAATTAAGCATTGATTTAAACTATTTTGAGTTAAAAAAAGAACTCTAATAATACAATGACTAGCTTTCATATCAATTATTTATATTTTATATATATTATGTTAATCACAAAAGTGAGTTTCATACAACTATTAAGAGCATTGTCATTAACTTAATGATATTCTCAAGATGAGTTTTTTAGTTAGGAATTGATGAGTTCAGGACACTGAATTAGAGCTTGCATATTTAAACACAACACGCTATATAAAAGTGCAAACTTAGCTATAGAAAAATCTGACAAACACATATGAAAAATACTATAGACAGAAAAGAATTTTTCATTTAAGATCATTTAAAACTACTATTTAGAATCATAAAACAGTACAGTTTAATTTCTCACTCAGATGATTATGCTCTCATGAAGTAAATTAGTAGCAATAGTCTTTAAATGGAGTGTTACAGAGTATTACAAAGGCAGGAGACTATTCTTCATTCTCTTTAAAGTTTAATATTCTTTTTTATTAAAACTTAACTTGACATTCTTGCAGAAGGTATAATGAGAAGTGACTAACATTCAAGAGTAGGTTCATGATATGCCCAAGAAACTTGTTAAAAAGAACTTATCAAGTTCTGATATGGACAAAGCCTTGTTTCTATGTTTAAATTAAGATTATGACAAAAAAATTAAGGACTATTGCTTTACAATTAGATTTCTAAGTCATAACAGTCAATACTAAAGAAACAACAACTGATCCTGACTGTGATATGGGAGAAAACTTTGCACTCAGCTGGTAGAAATATAAATTTATTAAACCGTTTTGGAATTCAGAATGGTATTTTCTCAAGAAAATAATAATTGAACAACTGAACGACCCAGTTGTACTACCTGATTTGAAGGAGCCTAAGTCACACTAAAGAAACAGTTTCACATGTGTTTATTGCTGTATCATTCATAATGACTAGGAAAGAGAGTCAGTCTAGATGTCTATCAAGAGATTGGTGCATAAAGATTATATGGTATCCCCAACAAAATTTCCTTCAGCTATAGACAAAAATGTAATTGTGACATTTGCAGAAAAAAATGGGCAGAACGATAAATCATTGTTAAATGAAACAAAATAAGCCAGACTCACAAATAGAAATTTGTATGATTTCTCTAATACATGAAATTAAGACTTAAAATTGTGTGGTGTGGTGTGCTGTGGTGTGGTGTGCTGTGGTGTGATGTGTGTGTGTGGCATGTGTGTGTGTGTGTGTAGTCACAGGTCAAGAAGCAGAAAGTGAACATGAAATGGGAAGAATAGAAAGGGGACTAGTAGCATGGCTCACAGGAAGTGAGGGAGCAGAAAGTTGAGAAGAAGAAGAAATGGAAAGTCAGCATGGGGCAGTGGGTGACAGAGTTGGGGAAAATCACAATTATTTTTAAAGTAAGGTGGTGGTGGCACCTGTCTTTTTAATACAAGCACTTGGAAGACAGAGGCAAATGAATCTTTCTGAGTTTGAGGCCAGCCTGGTCTATAAGAGCTAGTTCCAGAATAGACTTCAAAGCTATAGAGAAGCCCTGTCTCAATAATAATAATAATAATAATAGCTAAAAAAAACATAACCCTAACATTTTCAGTGGTTATGTCAGTATAACATGGAGAATATTTCATAAATATTTGTGGTTTGTTTAGGCCAGAAATATCTCAGGGCCTGTACCACGAGGCTTGTAGGACAGAGGTAAGCCTGGCTCAAGTTTGAAGGATAGTCCTAAAGTTACCGAGGAGGGATGAGACAGCAAAATCTAGGTAGATGTCCCTCCAGCCAGAGGGAGGGCTTGGCTGTCTCTCATTGGCTAGAGGTACCCCCATATCACATGATGTCACTTAACCTATATAAGCTGACGCTCACAGTAATAAACTGAGTTCCTGCTTTGACTTGACTCCCTATTGCATATGATTGTCCTGCATCATGGGGCTGTGGAATGGGCATATAGAGCACTCACATTTCCCCGGGGAATTAGGCTAAGGAGGTCTGGCAATAGTTTGTGTTCCTAAATAGAGAAATTCTTCTAATTTGAAGTTTATTTAATGATATTGAGGGTCTTTATTTTAATGGAAATCAAATTCCAAAACTAGAAAAATATTGTTTGCTCTTTAAGTCTTATGCTGATATCACATTGTCCAATTTCAATGTTTATTTTTATGAATCCTTTTTCTTTCAAGAATCCATAATCTGTATGACCCTCAGTGTCAGATTGAGAAACAGCCTAGTTATTAATATTAAAGTTGTTTTCAGACTTTATACCAGTGAAGTATCTTGTTACATAAATGTATACCTTATATTTATCTGCTTTTAGAAATCAATGCTACCAGGAATGAAACTTTCTCACGAAGAGGGAATATGTGTGTATATCTAATATTAGCTTATTAACACATAGCATACAAGTATTTCTATAAGTTATATCTAAACTAGAGATAAAAGTGTAGTTGCTGAAGGTAATTGCTGATAAAACAAAGTGGCCTAATTTTCTGGAATCAACTCAAAGTTTCTCTGAATCAGCCTTAGTTCGAGTCTTTGTTTTAATCTACCTAATCCATCCCTTCCTTACAGAAATCCATCCAGAGGGCTGTGATTATGACAAATTGTTACAAGAACTGAATTACAACAGATTTCTATGGAACACAGACTCTGATTCTCCTCATAGTCAAGTATTAGTTCATAATTACAAATAGACATTACAATGATCAAAGGAAAACACTGATCTGCACCTGTCCTTATATTTGTGGAGCTTTTCTCTTTATCTACTCAAAACAGATTCAAGTTTTTCTCTCCTTATAATTTATTCTTTCTGTCTACCATGTGTATTTTAGACTGACTACTAATGGCTACACATTAGAAGTAGAAGATAATAGATGCAATCATTCCTTAGCATCCACTGAGAATTTTCCAAGACTCCATATACCCAAATCTGCAGTAGGTTAAATTTGTTATATAAAACTATATGATATTTACAAATAGCCGATAAACATCCTGAATAATTTAATGTTTTCTTGATTGCTTACCATATATAATATATTGGAAATGTTGTGGAGATAGTTTTATTTTTTAAGGTCTGATAGTAAGGGAAATGAGTATACTTGTTTAGTAAACAATAAATTCTCCCCCAAACACCCCTCCCGTTTCCAAGCAATTTTAGTTACAGCAGTTTGAATGCTTGGATGTTAAACCTACAGGAAGGCAACCATATTTACAAATGATAAGCCAAGGTCTAGAGGGTAGGAATGGGACAGACAGACATTTTACAAAAAGTATCTCATTTTGTGCAATTGTATTTTAAATTTTATTCTCAGTTCACAAAACTTAGAAGATAGAATTTCCATTGTAAAAAGAACTCTCTAACCAGAAAAGTGACTAACAATGAAAAATACACATTTAGCAAAAGAAAGTGAATCTTTTCAAAGCAGACAGGTGTCTTGTCTATGAGATTTTCCAAACACTATTATCAATTTGTAAAAGTCAGATTAATTGTGTGTGATAGTGTAAGTTGGAATGTCAAAAACAAAAATATAATTGGAGAAGTATGATAAGGACCTAAAATGCATTTCTAATTTCCAATGATGATGAAAAAGCTATTAAAATGGATGTTTGCAAACAACTACAAGATTCTTTTGTTTATAAGAATAAGACACTTCAAGATCCATGCGATTATTTTTTATGCTTGAGTCATTTTAATGCTAATTACATTTAGTTTGGCTTATGTTTTTTCTCAGTTACAGCTATCCAGCAAAAATGACATGGCAATAATTACCGTGGCTTACTCTAACCACTGTAAATTCAATAAAAGTGTATAAATCATTTTTCATTATCCAGCTGGCAGGACAGAAAAAGTGTAGATCTGCCAATAATTTTGAAAGCATATTATCAAAATCCATATAAAAAGAACTCATAAAGCATGTCAAGACAGGACTTTAATCACAGAGGACACTCTATGCAGCTTTGTGTTATTTCCTGAGGACCTACGCCAGGCAATCTATGGAAGTGCGGCATATTATTTGTGGAATCTGCTTTCTATTGATTCTCATAAACTAGCTCTTATATCTTGACTTATTAAATGTCTATCTATGCAAGAAACTATGTTATGAATTGTTACTAAAGTTCTATAATCATGATATGAGAGTTGGTTCTTCTCAGTGCAAGTAAGACTCAGAAAGATTCTTACTAAGTTTGACAAGAGAAAGTCATTTAGGAAGGAACAATGGAGAGATGAGAAGGGTTGTGTTTCCTTTTAAACAATGATTTCATAATTCCAAAATATGTATTGCCAGCCCACATTTCATTTTATACTTTAATGTATGTTCAAATTTTCATGTGCTAATGTGAAAATGATAATCATGGCTTTTCAAGTAAGCCATGTAATTATTGACTCTCTTACAGAATTCAACTTCTCTCATTGTTCTCCTTTTATGTTTTTCTCTGTGTCTACTTTTGTTTGTTCATTTGTCTGCCTTCCTGCCGCTACACACTCCAGGCAATATATTGTGATATAAGCTAGCATTTCACATGTAAGAAGTATCTAGAATTCTTTAGCTTAAGAAGCAAGAATATGAGTTGTAATTGAGTTTGCTTTGATAAAGGGATAGGAAAAGATGGAAGTGCATTTGCTACTCAATCAGTGTAAGTTTTCAATTATGCAAAAATTATTTCTGGAACTTAAATACATCCTTTATACTTATTGTGCTACTTATAATGTATTACAGCTTTCAAGTCTTTTATTTGAGAATGGATCTTATAATAATACTTTACTTATAAAACAAAATGAATTCTTTCCTTTATAGTGTTGATATTGATGTTTAATTTTGTTTCCCTCTTTTTTGACAACAGAATTGGGTCCCATACTGTAGTCTAGCTTTACTAGAACTTGGTGCCTAGCAGAGTGGCCGCAAATTTATGATTGTACTTGTCTCAGTTTTCTGAATCCTGGAATTCCAGGTGAAAGGCAAGAGGTCTGGATTCTGTGGTGTCTTTCTTTGAGCAAAAATGAACTACACATCTTAAAGAAAGGCAGAATACTGTTTTTCTCATCTTGCAATCTTATTACCCATATGCCTTTGTCATTTGAAGTAGACTCTGGGAAATGTGACTGTAGCTCTTACTTCTCACAGTGTGGACTGTGATAAGTAGCCAAGGCACAGCCTGTACTCTTGCTAGAAATGGAAAAATATGTGTCCTCAGCGAAGGCAATGAAAAAAGATCCTGCAGTTGGACAATAACCAGGAGGCGAGTTCAGTTCTGAGAAACATCAAACAAGAAACATCACAAATGCTGCAGTTAAATCTGGACTTACGTTACTTGTGTTTATACACTCTGCTTTTATGAAACCATTAGTTCATCAATAAACACATGACATCACTTCAGGCTACCAGGGAGTCTTTCATTAGAGCATCATAATTCAACAGAAAACAAAGGTCAGAGAGGCTTTTTTAGAAACACTTTATGAGTGCTACAAAAGTAAATATAAGCCTCTGTCTATGGTTGTATATCTATAGTTTCATTTTATTGTTCCACAGTATTTGGGTTGTATTCCATTCTTTATACTGACACTTTATAGTCTGAAAGTGATTTTAGTTCAACCTTAAGGTTAAACCAAGGATAACACATGTAGAACCACTAAAGTATTAATGATCAATGCTAATGAAAAGTAAGATCATCTATAATGAAAAGAGATAATCCTTACGGAGAGAGGAAACAAACACAAGCATAAAACAAAGCTACAGAGAAGCTGGTTAAAAAGATGTGTGTACATTTTATTTATGTGGTGTCTTTACTTGCTGGCTAAGAGATTATGAAAAATCACTTGTAAAATCTTGTAATTTTAATCGGGGCAAATATTCAATAAATAAAAGCTAGTGTGCTTCATCTGAGGTGAAATGATAATATTAATATAGGTATAAATTGAAAGCTTCCTAACAAATCACATTTAAGTATTTAATTAGAATAATCTCAAAATGGTCATCCTCAAGTCAAAAAATGACTTCTTTACCTGGATGTTTGTGATGTTGGGTATCAATAAATTATAGAGTGAAATTAGTTCTAATTATAAACATTACTTTTACTAGGGTACAGAATCTAAATAATCAAATCTAGCAACATTGTTTAATAATAAATTTTTATGAAACATATTTCTTCATTTCCAACAATGATTTATACTTTAGTTATTATCTATTGCTATAAATTATTTTTTCTACATGGATGGAACTTACATTCCTTAAGAAATTATTAGTATTTTTAATCATTATTCTCTATGTAATTTCTCAACGACTGCAGGTATCCTAGCAAAAAACACAAATACCAAACCAACTATATGGTAGGCCGGGCTGGCCAATGAGTGCAGGGCATCTGTTAGTCTGTTCCCCAATAGTGCCTGGGCTTTTTAACTGAATTCATATTCTCATGCTGGGTGGCAAGGCATGTCTCTTACAAACTGACCTATCTCTCAGGTTCCGGATTTAAAAAAAATCCACAATGTGAAATATACTAATTTGATTAGTTGTATATTTTTACTTAAATTGAATTTATTCATTCATCCAAAGACTGAATAATGGCATGATCTGTTAAGTAACAAATTTTATTTTTTTGTAGACCGAATAGAATATATAGTTTGCAGACTTCTATATTACAGGAAGCTAAAGTACAACATGCTTTCAGTTTTGAGGTTTGTGCCCAAGCAAAGGACATCTCAATGGCTACATTCCCTTGTCAATATTTCAGTTCTTCACTCTTTGGGTATAAAAATAGTGAAGTGAATTTTGAATGATATTTATTGCCTTTATTCTTTTTATTTATTTATTAAAGCTTTCTGTCTCTTCCCCGCCACCGCCTCCCATTTACCTCCCCCTCCCCCAATCAAGTCCCCCTCCCTGGTCAGCCCAAAGAGCAATCAGGGTTCCTTGACCTGTGGGAAGTCCAAGGACCACCCACCTCCATCCAGGTCTAGTAAGGTGAGCATCCAAACTGCCTAGGCTCCCATAAAAAACACCAATGATAGCCTTTGCTGGAGAGGTTGTGGAGAAAGGGGTACACTCAGCCATTGCTGGTGGGAATGCAAACTTGTGCAACCACTTTGGAAAGCAGTGTGGCGGTTTCTCAGGAAATTCGGGATCAACCTACCCCTGGACCCAGCAATACCACTCTTGAGAATATACCCAAGAGATGCCCTATTATACAACAAAAGTATATGCTCAACTATGTTCATAGCAGCATTGTTTGTGATAGCTAGAACCTGGAAACAACCTAGATGCCCTTCAATGGAAGAATGGATAAAGAAAGTATGGAATACATATTAGAGTACTACTCAGCAGTAAAAAAACAAGGACTTCTTGAATTTCGCCTTAATTCTTATCAGTCCCTAATTACAAACTGGCTGTTTAGCTTAAATCCTAATTTTATCATTTATAACAAATATATATAGAGAGACAAACTTAAGCTGAAACACTTTCAAAGCAAGCTTTACGCCTTGTACATTAATGGTTTAGCTTTCACATAATTCCCTACATGTATTTAATGTGTGATAGATACAAGTGGCTAAGAGCGTGTCACTTTGAAGTAGCTCACTGTGTAGTAAAGGAGAAAAACCAGGTTTAAATATAAATGCACTGCAATGTACACTGAGACAAAGTGCCAAGAAATGCTGCTGCCATGAATAGCACTGCCTCTGGCTGAGAATTATTCTTTTAATAAACGTGTAAAAACTCTGTAAGGTTGGACTCTGACTGGGACATGCACATGAGGAAAGTAAGAGCCTCTTTCATTTGCCCTCTTAACCTGGCATTCTAATCCGGATCTGCAGGTTCCCTGCACTCAACCATTCTGCAGCATGGAGGGTCAAGCTCTTGTCATGCAGACATTCAGGTTTGAAGGAAGAGTGAAGATAAATGACTATGGTTCCGAAGGCACAAGAAAGCAGAGTAGCACATTCTGAGACTGAATGAAGTAACATGAAGGAGCAAAATAAATACATGGAATTTCTGCAGAGAAAGCAAGGGAGCAGAGAAATGCAGCAGGATTTCATCAAGTTTGGAACGCATTGTAATTACGTTCTTTGCTTGTTGATACGGAAACATCACAGGAAAGTACTATTTGGTAAAGTCTAAGGGCAACAGAGTAGTATACTGTGAAACTTCCAAAGATGGAAAAAATAGCTTGAAGGTTGTTGGAATCATACTAATTAAAATATAAACAAAAAGGAATAATCAAAGATCCTACTGTTGAAGATACCACAGTGTTCAAACATGGGACTTGAAGGAATCATTTTGGATTTGATTTGGAAATCTCTTCCCTTAGGATTATCTCTAACCATATTTTATAGGAGTTATGCAAGATGCCAAAAGAAAGAATACTAAAAGTCCTATCCTGCTCCAATGTCTACAGTTGGCAGCAATGGCCAGCATGGCAAGCTATCTCAAAATGTAAAATAGTGACATTTTTTTCTAAGGAGTAATCAACAGCCATACAATTGGGGTTAACACCCACTCATAAGGAATAAATCATGCTGGAAATGTAAATTTAGGCAGCTACCCTTGTGAGGCCATAGACCCCTGAGGAGAAACGACTATCACCACTTTCTTTTTGGTTGCTCTTATTTTTTGTTTCATTCTTTGTTTTTTTGTTTTTTTTGTTTTTTTTTTTTTGGTTTTCAAGACAAGGTTTTTTTTATAGCTTTGAGGCCTGCTTTGGACTAGCTCTTGTAGACCAGGCTGGTCTCGAACTCACAGAGGTCCTCCTGCCTCTGCTTCCCGCGTGCCTGGACTAAAGAAGTGTGCCACAACCTCCTGGATATCACCACTTTCTTAAAACACTGTGATTTCTAATTATATTCTAAACATTTATCCTTATATCTCTTATATCTGAGTGTAACTGTCATCCATCAAATAAGCTTCCTTTTACAGCAAAGATATTGGTAAAGAATTTGGAATATATTTAAATGTAGAGGTCAACAGAGCTGATTGTGGCAACCCAGACTCAAATCATACATTCACAACACAATCCTTACACTTAAGGCTCAGGGAACAGCATGGAAAAGGGTGAGCGACCTCTTTTTTAGAGCCATAGGACCCTAGACATATGCAGTGAGGTTGGTTCTTCCAAGGTAGGAAGAAAAGGATAAATAAAGAGGACATAAAGTGTAGGGAGAAGTGGGAAGAGTGGGGAGTGCAAGCAATCAAGACATAATCTCAAAGAATCATTAAAAACATTATATTATTTACAAAGAATGTTCTTCTAAGAAAAAAATCTGACATTTGAGAAATAGCAATAAATGTTTATATTCCATCAAAATTTCAGGATACAATAGTGATCAACTGTCAGTTAATCTGAATATGTGTAAGGGAAGTGAGACTACTGCTTTACAGTTATTCCAATATTTCGTTAAATTTGTCAATTTCATAATAGAAGTAAATTTAATTTTACATTATTCTAGTTAACAAATAAAACTAAAAAAAACCCATTGCTCAATAGAAATGTCTATTTCTTTCTCTAGGCTTTATCCACTGGTAGGAAAAGATATTTTGCATGTGACATATTCGTGAGAATGAACAAACACACATATAGCTCTGTTCATGTAGGTCGCAGGCCAATCTCAGGTGGAATATCTTGAATTGAGAAACAGAACCAGTTTTTTGTTTTTTTTTTTTTAAAGAAAGGGCCTCTCACTAGACTACCTTGTCATTGAGTCCTAGAGATCTACTTGTTTCTACGTATCCAGCATTGGAATTACTAACTGGCATCATTATACTAGAACATTCACATAATGGTTAGAAACTGAACTCATGTCCTCATCCTTGCCTGGAGAGCAATTTTTTGACTAAGTCATTTTCTCAGCCTATGGAAATAAAGTTAACTAAGCAAGTAGGGTGAGGAGATAGCTCAGTAATGAAAGTATAAATTGCTTCTCATGGTATCACTAAGACTTGAATTTGACTTTCAAAATACATGTTAAAAAACGAGCATTGAGGTTTGCATTTGTAACTGCAGGAATGCAGAGGAGAGATCACTGAAGACCCTGCCTAGCATAGATGCCCTTCACCTTCATGCATGCACAGTCCTCTCTCATGAATATACACACACTTGAAAGAGCTAAGTGTTGTAACAGAAGAAAAGAAAAACATAACTTCTGTCTTCATTTTATTTTTTTTCTGGGAATTCTTTAAATAGTAAAAGTTGTCACTATATATATATATATATATATATATATATATATATATAACAAAATGTCTTGTGTTGGGAGTTTCTAAAGTCATGAGACTTCTCTACCACATATATATGCATATGAGTATGTATGTGTATTAAATATATGTACATACATATGTGTTTATATACATACATAAGTATATGGGTTTGTATAAATGTGTGTATATATACAGTTTCATAAATAATCATAGATGGAATCTAAATGGGCCCTCAATCTTTTATCACCTGCAGTAACAGAATAAAGAGAGGCATCCATAGGGGTGCTACTCCAGACTCTCCACTTCAGCTTCAATCAGAAAAATCGCAAGAGTTAGTTGCACTTATGTCTCATTATCTGTGTGCTGCAGGTTGAGAATAATTGCTGAATAAATTAGCATCAGATCAGAGAGCATGAAATTAAGGACACAAATAAAGTGAGTCGCAACATGGTAAATTGAAAACAAGTTGAAGACTTCCGAAGTTGAACATCAAGGGCTGCATTTAGAGAAGGGAAATACACTTTCAACTCACACAGATCACAAAGTTGAAACCAAAGACATATTTTCAGCTTTTACATTTGCTTTCCTTATATATAGCCTTCCTTCGGGTAGCAACTTCAAGCAGAATATTTCATTAAGAGAATGAAAATTGAAAACCATCCTCTCCACCGCAATGCCATTTTTTTTAGAGTAGAGCTAACATAATCTGCATATGATCATGTGTTTACTTTGGCATTAGCACCTAATAATAAGGGTTCCAAGCACATAAAGTATATGAGAAGTTTGCCTGTGTTATTATAGGAAGTTGTCTCAGTTAAGTTCCTCAGTACACAGTTCCATAAAGATGTTCTGTAATAAATCAAGGTTATGTAAATATAAATGACTATATCTTTAAAAATTGGGACATTGCTTACTACTCTGAAACACATTTAATACATAAAAATATGTACAATTTTTGATGACACACTCAACGACATACATAAAATAACATCATAACTTAATCTCTAGGACTGTCCTTTAAGGTAGATAGCATTCACATTTCTTTGTGTCAGTAAGGCTCAAGGTATTTAAATAAAGTAGCTGTGCAATGGCATAGATTCAGATAAAATAGGTTTACTTAAATACTCAGTGTATGAACTGTCCTTTCCTAGGACAACTCACTGTTTGCCAAGGAACTGGAAACGGTGTGCCAATATGAGAAAGTTAACTAGAATATTTCAATAAGAGTTTTGAACCAAATAAGAGAACATTCTAGATTGCTGCAAACATCTTCAGAGCACTGGAAAGGGGAAAGGCCAGGAGATGACTCTGAGGCAACTTTGGGAGTTATTGTGGGATATAATTTGTGGAATTTGAGTAGGACTTTGAAGGAATTGTAAAGGCAATAAATGTGAGATGTATATTTCAGAAGGTCTATAGTCAGAGCAAAATATAAAGTATATATTCTCCTGTTCATATAAATTATGAAAGAATTTTTATAGTTATGCTTTGACTGACATTTTTCTCTGTGACAGGAAAACCTGGGTCTCCAAGAAGGCACACATGAGCTCTGTTACAATGCTGTTGGGAGCAGTGGGACTCCAGATCCTGAATTTCTCGTAATCCCCTGATCTGAGTGCCTACAGCTGCTCTGAGCAGGAGACTTTCCGGAGTTCCTGATGGGAGGTGAGTGGTTTCTGGTGGGTTTGGCTGCCCCTGAACACAATAAAGGGGGCATTCTTGAGGAATTCAAGGATGACTCCCCCCTCTCCTTCTCTCTCTCTCTCTCTCTCTCTCTCTCTCTCTCTCTCTCTCTCTCTCTCTCTCTCTCTCTGTGTGTGTGTGTGTGTGTGTCTGTGTATTTTAACCTCTAGCTCCCTTGCCGAAGCTCGATAACTGGGTGCCAGAGCACAGAGCACAGACACGGGGGTGCGGTGGTAGGCACAATGCCACCTGTGCACTGATAGGGCAAGGCCAGCTGAACCAGGTCATGAGAATCCTACAGAAAGCTGAAGGTTGGGAGTTTTTAAAGCTTTCTGTAACTACAGTGTGGGGTACATAACTTTAGATAATCTCTAAAAATTCCATTTAATATTTGTGGAATTATTAAATGGGAGTTACTGGAGCAGTGAGAATTTTTGAAAATGTATCTTGCTGCTCATTGGCCATATGTCCATTCCCATTAAGAAATTTAAATGGTTTTTATATTTTAAATGTTATCGTCTTTATCACACAGATGGATGAAGGTACCTCAGAATGTAACTGTGAAGATACTATGAATTAAATCAGATAAAACTCAAAATGGGTATGTCCAAGTCAATGCTCAATGAGTACATAGCCACTTTACTTGTATCACTGTAAAGTTTCTTTGATTATTAGTTCAACTGTTTTATATATATTTATATACTTTCTGAGTGTGTGTGTGTGTGAGCATGTGTGCATGCATGTGAATGCCATCTCAAATAAAGGTAATTGAGCGGGTTATGCTGAGCAATAAATGCAAGCTAAGTGACTTAGGACAAAACAGCTTGTAGGAAAATCATTTCTGGACCAGTAGAGGACCAGTTAAATTCTTTATTGAGTAACTGATGATTTAGTAAAGTATTTGACATCCTTCATAAAAAGGCATAGTACAAAAATACATTCATAAAATGTTCACAATATTTAAATGGCATGCAAAACCTTGGTATTTCTGAATAAAAGGTGAATTTTCTATAACTAAGAACTAATTAATCCTTATGGATTTTTTGAGGCTGTTGATGAGAACAGTTAATTACCAGTAGCAAAAACTTAACAAATTAAAAAAATATACATAATCAGGACCTGAAAGATGACTTGTTGCTAAAGGCTAGGCTCACAACTAAAACAAAAATTACATAAATATCCAGCAGTAAATAATTTTATCTAATTTTTTTGTTGTTTTACTGGTTACAGTTTTGGTTTGTTCTCTGGCAATGAATTCATGGTAAATGAATACACAACTTATAAAATAAAACTTGGGTTTACTACAGATCATCTTAAATAAAAACCTACTAAAATATAAGGAAATTTTCGCCATTTGAGAAATTAATATTTTAGTTTGTTCAGTTCTTTTAGTGTAGAGACAATGACAATTTAAACAGATACTCATTATGTGTATCACACACACACATGCACACACCCATGCACATACATGCACACACACGCACAAACACACACACACACACACTGTCTCTGTATGTACTCACTTTTGGTCACGACACCTTCTAGATGGATGATATTCGGATGATCAAACTGTCCCATGATACTTGCTTCACCCAGGAAATCTCTGCGCTGTTTCTCGGTATATCCTACTTTAAGAGTTTTGATAGCCACAGGTAATTCTCTTTTTCCTGGTAGTTTCAAACGTCCGCTACAAACTTCACCAAATTCACCTTGTGATAAAGATTTTAAAAAATACTGTATAAACTCATTTAGAATTTTTATTATAATAAAATTCTGAAATCTTGAAGCATTAAGGTCAGATGGAAGAAAATAAACTAAGGGTGAGACCAAACATCCACAGTAGTATTAACAAAAATAAATGTTATATTGGAAAATATCCTCCGCAGATGACCAAAAACCACTTAGGCCTTACTAACTTCATCATTTAGCCTGTACAATCCAAATAGCAACATTGGGAATATTTAAAAAAAAAAACCTGACCTTAATTCATTTTGTTTTACTTCTATCATAGTCTGTTAGTACCAACTACTGATGAGAAAAAATAAAAGGGAACAGGGCAGAGATTAGCTGGGTAATGTAAAGACATGTTCAAGTTGAACTGAACAAAGCAAATACTTTCCAGTATTACAGCTGCGCTGTACAGATACACAATACTACATGGGCAAAGATTATTCATTGGGTTTCTCTGCTAAGAGAAGGTAGTCAGCTGCTCCTTTATGAACTACACAGAAGTTTCAATTAAAAGGTGATCAGTCACAACTACCTTTGAGAGGTCCATTTCAAGAGGTTAAGAACATTCTGTGTGAGTTCAGGACATGGATGTATTGCATTCTTAGTATAAACAAAGTTGAAAGGTCAGAATGTGGCTGTCCTCTCACCTGCTCCAATGACTCTCTCAATGGTGATGCATGAAGCTTCGATCTCCTTGGCAAATTCATGGACAGCTTGATTGGGATCTTCATAGGTGTGCGGATCAATGTAGGTTCTCACCCCTGGCAGTTTAACTGTAACGATACGAGGACGTTAATGGAGCAGAGGGGAAGTGTTTACTCATGCACCAACTTTGTCAATACTCTAGTGTGACTGAATTTTCTTACTTCTGAAAGGAGTTGAGTGGCAAGAACAGGCTTTCTTTTTACTTATGACAGTTATGCACATAGTTATTTTACTTTTATAAATGTGTATATGCTGACATGTCTATATAATCAACTTTCAAGATACTGTTCAGACAGAGAGACTCAGATGCATATTGAGAACACTTTGATGGATTGAAGAAGGAAAAAAAATATAGTGACCTCTTTTTTGATTTGGTCTATAGGCTCATTTTTAGATATTGCAATAGATTCTTAATTCTGACTTTAAAGAAGATGTAAAACAACTTCTTGTGGCGCTGGAATAAAAAATAAAAAAACAACAGAACTACTTTTCACTCGGTGTCTATTCCAAGAGATCCATTTATCATTTTAGTCCAAGTTACCAATAATCATACCAGGATTGCAGTTTAAAGAAGGATAACAGACACATAAAACTAGGAAGTGGTCTCTTTGCTTTTCATCAAATTATATATGGTCTCAGTAGAGGGACTAAAGCAAAAGATATCTGCCTTCACTCATTTTTCAAATTGACTCATGTTGTTTACGCTAACTATCACGATTAAAGCACACTTCTTCCTTAAGCCTATTATTGAAACTGGATTTCATGCATTTGTTGAAATATGTGGCCCTTTTCAGGTCATTTCCAGCAAGGCTGATGACAGAAAGGTTTTGTACACCAGGAAATTCCCATTGCAGTCCCACAAAAACAAGCAGTGGACTAACCTTCATTCATTAGGCCTGAAGGCATGACTTAATAATGGATTTCTACTCACTTTGCATGGAACTTGGAATTCACTTTAGATTTTGATTTGAACCACAGTAGCATTTTTATGGTAGGCAAGCATTGTTATTTTAGTGATAATAATTGAAAGACTGGTTTTTGAACTGAATAAACCATCCAGACTTTGTTCAAGCCCCGGAGTTATAAATGCAAGAAATACTTGCTTGTTTTAATCGTAA
Source organism: Neodon shergylaensis (assembly GCA_025134845.1). Classification (NCBI taxonomy): domain Eukaryota; kingdom Metazoa; phylum Chordata; class Mammalia; order Rodentia; family Cricetidae; genus Neodon; species Neodon shergylaensis. Next base: position 5,334,299 of record JABTXL010001072.1, read on the forward strand.
TAGATTTGGTAAATTACTACAAATTATCTAACCAATCTGAGCAGTCATCAGAATAATAATAAAGTCTCCTGTTTTTATTTTGCACAATTTGCTTACTGTGCCCATTATGAAAGTGCATCTTTTCCTCTTCTGGATCCTGCTTGGCTTTGCTGTAGCCACACCGCCTAGAACAAAGTGAGCCACAGTTAGCCACATCTAAAAATAGTGAATCTATTACATAACCCATGGAGCAATGAATGCTATTGAATTTGCTCAAACCCAGAGCCAAGTTCCATACCAGTAATAAAAATTAGACCAACACTAATTTGGAATTGAACTCACTTTTGGAGCTGCTATTCTAGATGCTCAACAAATAATGTTCTCTAGATTCAACTGTCGTAAGCCATCTAAGTCTGTATTTAAGGTTATTTCCTCACACCACACACTAGTCCTCTTCTCTTTCCTTCTTCATTTATTTCTACCCAATTTGCCACTGCCTTTTCCAACCTTGATTGCTTAACATTTTTCTCTGGTTTTATATTCGCCTGAAACATTTTTGGTCTTTCCCTTCCTTCCTCTCTCTTTTTTCTTTCTTTCTTTGCTTCTTTCTTTTTTGTTTCCTTCCCACTTCTTTGTTCCTTTACTATAGCTTCTTCAGCAACTCTTTTCAATCATATATATTCAGAGTACTCTGTAATTCATCAGAAACTTGTCTTGCTTCTTACCTCCATCCCTCAAATCGTAGTTTCTGTTTTTTCTTAACTAGCCAATAATTTGGAAGAGTTTGAAAACTACTCTCATTCTGACATCATTTACAGTTCACAAACGATAACTTCTAATTTAGTGATTACATATTGCTTTTAATTATTAAATTGACTAAGATCCTTTTTCTCCTTTTTTTTGATGCCTTTCTTTACTCTATGCATATAAATGGATATTTTCTAAGATCCCAGGCAAAGATCTTTGCTACTCTTTATTTTATCCATCCATTTGCATCCTTTTCTATAAAAGCTCTGAGTTAATTTCTTGGAAAGGTCTATTCTTACCTCTTAAACACTGCTTTTATTAAGATGTTCTAGGGCCAATCAAACTCAATGGACCTAAAAAATAAACTTTTATTTTCAACAGTTTTCATTCTTCTTTCTATGACTAACTCTAACATGGCCATTTTCCTAAAAATTTGAGCAATTTTTTATGCTCTTTAGTTGTTAAATCCCAAGTTCCTTACAATATGCATCCTAAGTCCTGTCTCCACAGAACCTCAACCACTGCATCAATAATGCCTTTGTACTTATTATCTGGAACTCTGTGCCTTCAGAACAATGTCTATCTATTCTATAGCTTATTTCCTAAAGTATACTAACTATTTTTTAATTTTTATTTTAGATTATTTTACAGGTTCTTTCTATGGATTCCAGATTATCCTGGACCTCACTATGTAGTCCAGGCTGGTATCTAACTCACAGATATCCTCCTGACTCTTCATTCAGAGTGCTAAGAATAAAGTTGTGTGCCACCTTCTGCTGACTCTCCAAATCATACTAGATTATTTTATTGCCAAAGCATATTACGTAACATATTATTTTATTGAATGATCTTACTACACAAAGCCTAACCCTAAAATAATAAATATTGACTATATCTTGCATCCTTTGCTATATTTTATTTTTGTCCTAATACAGATTAACTGAAAGCTCTGCATGCTTTCATACATTTGAACTTACTTGTCTTTTTAAAAGTATATTCTCTCTAACAATGTCCAAATATTGTTTTTTTTTTAAATTTTGATTTATATATTTTCCCCCAAAACTTAAACTCCAGGAAGTTCTACTTCTCACAATGCAAATCTTGCACTATAGCGCTCTACACTCATTTAAGTTTGATTTTCCTTCAGGATTTGTCAGCTACTTAAATGACAGGAACTAGTATTGATTTACAAATTTCATCAGTGGCCTAGTGTCTGATTCGGAGTTGGCATTCAACATAATTTACAGAGATGAATGAATCAATGAACGACTGGATGATGGTTTGATTGTGCCTACAAGATGACAGGCATTTGGAAGATGACTATGTTGATGAATACTGAGTTGATGTGATACATAATTTACCATATAACATTAAACAGTCAGAAAAAAATGAAAATATTTAAATTAATTTTCGTGAAACTCAAAGGAAGTGATTTTACTATTCATAAGATCCCACAACAAAATTGAATTCATTAAATACAAAAGTTTCATTCATTACTGCATTAAGAAAATGCAACCGGAATGACTAAGTATTTCATTACAAATTTAGTTGATGATTATTGTATGTATAGGCACAATGTCAAATAAAGCTTTACCAGGATTGCACTTTGGTTTTGTAATGAGAATATTTAAAATGATTTATATATTTTATTAAAAAACAATACAGAGTCTGTTTTGTGGTTTCCTAGTGGCTATTCAAACAGATACAACAAAATGCTAAACACAATACATCTTAATACCACCTTTTTAAAAAGTACAACATTGTTGTGTTATATAACTGGAAATTAAATAGTATAATACACCTGATTATTAATTATTTATTATTAATTATTTTGGAGAACTGAAAGTAATGATTAAAATATATTGTTTTTAGAAAAAGAGAATACACCTGAGAGAATTGGTGTATTTTAAATACTATTACTAACATGTTATATATTTCTTATTCAAGAGCTCTTAAGACGTTTCACCTCGCCACACTGCAATAGATAGAAAAGTGGAGACACAAACACACAAAATTGTACTGAAATAGAATTTTGTCTATTCCAGCTAATATGTCCTATTTCACTTCATTGTTCCTAGTTTTCTAGGTATTGCGCATTTCTTTTTATCTCTGGTGTAAGTGACTCAGGAAAGCAGTTACTGCTGTGTCTTATCAACAGTGCTCTAAACACAATCACATCAATTTATCCTGAGGTTTATGTTATCTAAGTAATCCTGTCAAAGTTGTTGCAGGAATTCTAAGGAAACCTAAAAGGCTTATGATTCCTTATAGTTTACCTTGGCAAACAATCATCCATTTCCACTCTCGAACAACCACTTGAAAAGTATATACATAAATAACAACCTGCCAAAACTACATTTTAAATAACTTTTACTATTAAATAAGCCTTACAGATATTTAAAATGGAAATAAAACTTTAGATCTTATCTGAAAAAAATTTTGGAACACATTGGTGAGGAACAGTTAACATTTTATTACCTGGAAGTGAAAGTCAGGGGGATTATACAAACGGGGTTAAATCTAGGCTATGTGTATCTCTAGAGTTCTGTAACATATACACTGCATGTCACATTAACATATAAAATTAAGTTCTGGAACCCCTAAACCATCATTAAAACAAGCTTCAACAAGACAGAGCCAGCGAAGTGCAGCAGGCAGAAGCTGGCACTCCGTAGTGGTTCAGCCTCATTAGCAAAACTTTGCATAGAAGCATGTTCACTCAATATCATCTTGTCTACCTGTTCCAAATGCATAATTTTCACTAGTCAAGTAGTCAATGAAGATGTTACTCCACACATAAACTGTTCTTCCTATGTTTCAAAAATGTTATTTTTTCTTGAACCGAGAAGACGCTCTTTATTTTCCTTCATATTACTATTTTATTAAGCTTCGAAATGATTTCCATGGTAGTATATGAAGTGTTTGTTTTTACAGGGACTAGCTGTTCATGATTCTCTTGCTTTCAAGAAAAAAATATTCTATTTCTGTAACCAAAATGAGCTATTAAGTAGTCACATTCATTAATTAATGTTCATTAAAACTCCCAAAGTGGTGCTTGTCATATAAATATAACCATGACTCTACATGGATTTAGAAAGCAAAACATTGCTTTCTTTACCCATCCTAAGACTCAAGATCCTTATAGTTATAGTGATTTTGAAAATTTGATTCTAGCCATTAGATCTCTAGCTGGATTTTAGAAAACCCATAACCCATGAACAGACTATACACTCATCTATGTAAGGATGAAGGTGTTAAGGAGTAATTTTTTCTGGTTATAAATTAATAAATTTTAGATATAAGCATAAGGCACTCCAGAGTACCAAGCAATACACTGGATCAAAGAATTATTAATGGCTCTCTTGTGACTAATGAGAAAATGGTTGGTGAATGGAATAGTGAAGGAAAAATACAAATTCTGGCTGTAACAGCAGCTTTCATACAATCAGGGTATCCTATTATCTTAATATATAGTGATATATTATGAACATTTTTTTTCAAATTGACTAAGGTTTCATGGAATACAGTAGTGTACAGAGAGATAGTTTGGATTCTGATTTCTTTAAATGATTGAGGGTGTGTATATTTCTTTATCATTCTTTTGTTTTGAAAGTTAACTATAGTGTGCTTTTGTTGAACTTTATGTCAAAACCTTAAAAAACTAAACAATTTACGGAAGTCTTAGCATTTACGTCTTCTTCAGAGAAACTGCAGAACATAGTCTTTTTTTTTCTTTTTTCATTTTTTTGAATTTTCGAGACAGGGTTTCTCCGTAGTTTTGGATTCCTGTCCTGGAACTAGCTCTTGTAGACCTGGCTGACCTTGAACTCACAGAGATCCGCCTGTCTCTGCCTCCCGAGTGCTGGGATTAAAGGCGCGCGCCACCACCGCCCAGCAGAAGATAGTCTTCTAAAGCCAGGTGTCACTATGCAACCCCATACTGTCCTGAAATTTGCTAGGATAACCAAATGGCCCCAAACTCGCAAAGATCCATTAACCTCTTCCTCCAGGGTGCTGAAATTAGTCTGCCCACCACATGTTTTTCCTGAGATAATAATGACCATAACCTTTGTATAATGTTCAATTTAGAGAAATTTATCGCTGCAACCATAAAAAGGTGAAGGCACATCATTTGAGTAAATTTTTGGATTTTGTACTTCAGGAGTCTATCCAATTAAGTCAGGCATTTGAGTGCATGCATTTAGTCTCAGCAATGGGATTCTGAAGCAGGAGGAACTCAATCAGTCACAGTCATCCGGGGTACATAATTCATTCCAGGTCAGTCTGCACTGCAGAGCAAGACCATTCCAGTGGGTAGAGTTGGGAACATACGATGAAAAGTGTTATCCACTTAAACACAGATGTTTTACTTATAAATTCAGAATATCTACTAAACACTGGATGGGTAAATTTTGTTTTATGGGATAACATTTTTCAATAAGTGTATGGTAAGGGGAGGGAAGAGTGAATGTAAATGGTTTATTGGACATTTAGGTTGTCTTACTAGCAGAACATTATGAATCCCATCCATACTTTTTTTTACATAAATACAAGGAATCTATGATGCCAAGATCTCTGTAGACAGGGACATGTAAGCTACAAATACAACTCATCGAAACTTCTCATTTTTACTTCTCAGGAGAAATGTTTTTACATGGAAAATTAGTCTTCGTAACTATGGGAATGGCACAATGAATATTTTATCAAAAGGGCTTTGCAAACATTGTATATGAGAATTGATGTTTTGTTCACTTAGCCAAAATATTTTTTCGTGATCACTAATAATAGAAAATTGAAGATATTCGTAGTTTAATCTAAAGATTACTTATAGTCTCACTGTTGAATTAAAATTTAATTCAGTTAAAATTTTAATATAACAATACATTCATAATGTCTAATATAGGACTGTTTTTACATTTATACAAGGTTTATACACCTATTCCATGAAACTTGTAGTTAATACATGAGAAAGAAGGTAGTTGTGTTGCAAAGTTAAGATGAGGATTTATCAAAGAATTCATGATCTTTTCAGATTTAAAGTGTGAGCCCCATTTCCACACAGACGAATTTTACTAATGAGCAAAACTCAGTTATTCTTAATAATGTTAAATTACTACATTGGTTATCAATGCCACCCCTGACTCAGTGGCTAATGCTCTTGGTGCTCCTCCGGACAAACTGCTCATTTCCAGAACTCATTGGATCACACACAACCACCATAACTCCAGCTCCGGAGCATCCAATGCCCTTCTCTGGCTTCCATGGCCACCTACACACCCTTAACAAAGCCACGTTCAGACACACACGATACAGATGAAATAAAAATTAAATAAATATATATTTAAAAAGCTGCTAGTAATCCTCTATAAAGCATTTAAACTGACTTTTATTGAAATTTTTGATTACAAATGAAAATAAAACCCAAATGTGACTGTAATCTACCAAAGAAATGTCTAGATTACTTTATAATCTAGCTCACTTTGATGTAGGAGTCCCTCTAAATGAAATAATAGAATTCTGCTGCCCATCCTAACTAAAAATATTAAAATTATAAGCTGACTATATATTTAACTTTTGTTTTGTTTATAAATAATTAAGGTCATCCCACTTGGACATTGAATCTTAAATATATATGTATTCGGTGGTATCAAAATAGGAATATCACTTCAAATATAAGAACTAATTGTATTCCATTTTAATTACATTGTATTTTCTCATCAATGCCACATGTATCCATGATATTTATGATGATAGAAGACTGTGGTGACATTATGGACATTCCATGGTTCTGGGAGACGGAATAGGTGATTTTACTTGGACAGAAGTAGCATTGTACTTCCACGCATGATATGGATTTTGTTGAATGGAACAACAAACACAGGGACATGTTAAATATGACAGATGCCGTATTCCTTGGAATTCCTACTTCAAATCAGAACCACTGGAAAGCCTTGTAGAAGAAGCACAGATCTTGACAGATACCTTGACTCTGTTCGCGGTATTTGATTTAAAATGACCCATTATCAAATAATTGCTTAGGAGGTTCTATTTGGAAATAAGGTCCATCTACTCTTGTCACCTTTAAAGTGTAGCTGGTTTTCTAAACTGGTAAGATATACACAGATGGAGAAAGTAAGCGAATGCTGGAGGTAGTACATAGAGGTGGACATCACCCAGGAGTGAAGTGGGAGGGAACACTAACCATATTAGGCTTGGATGGGCAACAGCGCACAGGGAAGAAGCCCGTCCACAGCCACACTCGCAGCAACTGAAAAGCAAACAAGAGAGCCCAAGATAAGGAAGCGATCCCACTCCCTCAGAGCAGCATAAAGACACTGTGGGTTTCCCTCAGTTGTCTGCTTTACTTTTCCAAGACATAAATTCCTACACATACACAATCAATTTTTTTTTTCAAATTGCCATTTGATTTAAGACATCTCTCAGAACAAGAAGTACAGAGCTGTTCCAAGCGGCTACTTTTACTTTACTTAACACTGTTATTCAGTAGGAAACATAATGAGCCAATATGTTTGAATTGATTGTATTCAGTTACTATAACATGCAAATAAGGATATTCAAAATTAAATGTTTTTTTATGAATTCCCTCAAAGATATTTTTTGAAGACATGAGTAGCTATTTATTGACAGGTTTTGTAGGTAGCCTCAAGTTTCGACTGAGAACAAGATTTTACCCTTTCAATCCACTAATACCTTTGTCAGTGCAATTGCTTATCAAAGACTATTGAAAATGTCATGCTAGGAAACTCTAAAATAACTTTTGGAAGACCATCAATTTTAATTTCCATTTTTGGATGTTAAAAATTCAATCCTAACTGTATAATGTCAGATTATAGCAATATCGAAATAAATTATAGATAGTGCATCATTTCTGGGGATATTGAAACACTCAAAATTTCTTTTAATTTTCCAAATAGTGATAGAAAATGTCCAAAAATATGAAGTAAATTATTTAATAAGATGCATTTTACGGGTAGAAACCATGTAAACATACGGCAGAATGCAGCAGAGAAGTGATTTAGTGCTTCAATGCACCCACTTTCATTTATTTGTATGAAGAGCACATTTTAGTAATTTCTGGAGACCTGTAATGGAACTCGGTAATGGTATCATATACCAGCCAGTCCAAGCTTATGATTCAAATCTTTCTGTTTGAGTCTTACTTGAAATGTATCTATTGTATTTTATATGAAATTTAGAAAGGAAAATAAAGACAATCTCCAATATATTTCCAAATGCCTATGAATATAGATAAGCATGTCTGGAAACAACCCCAATGGATTTTCCCCACAAGAATATTCAGGTCCATATGTTTTATTTTCTCCTCCTTCTTCTTTCTTTTCTCTCTCAAACCATCATGATACATTAATAACAATTATTGATAAATGTCTCAGTATTTGGTTATTACTTCATAAGAAAACTGATAGTATAACAATTCTTTTAAGTGTAAATATCAGTATATTTTTATAATGAGCTCAAATTATATTTACATAAAATCACAGTTATACAAAAAATTAAAATACTTCCTTCTTTGGGCAGATTTTAATGTCTTTGTATTTACAGCAATGTTCTGAGATAGCTTCATCCCATCTCAATGATGAGGAAACTAATGTGTTGGATGTCTAAATTATTCCAAAGCAAATATGAATTTATGGAATACCCAAAATTCAGATCATGTTGGTGGATCCACTCTTCCCATTCCTGCCTAGAATGCCACATAGTCTTCCAGTGCAGAGATGAGAATCTCATGCAAGTAACTTTCCTACTTTACTGCCTTGTGTCAGTACTCAGATTACAGGTAGAAGAACACTGCTTCAGGGCCCAGGCCAGTCTATCAGCCCAAGTCAAGTACTGTTTTACTGAAAGATGTCACTTTCGCTATATGTGGCTCTTATTTTATTTTATTTTGCTAGTGCAAAATAGAGTGTTATAGAGACTTATGTAGTGATATTTCATTCCTATTTTAATAAATAAGCCTTGCCTGAACATCAGAAAAGTAAAATAGCCACATTGGGCAGCCTTATGAACCAGGCAGCAATGACACACACCTTTAATCCCAGTAGCCACACTAGCTTGCTATAGAAACCAGGCAGTAGTGGCACACGGCCTTAATCTCAGAACTAGAGAGGAGTATAGAACAGGAGGAGACAGCTGTCAGTCTCATTCTGATGTTTCCTGGAGGCAGGATCATCATTTTGGACTGAGGTTGAGATAAAAAGCAGTGACTGGTTATTTTGCTCTTCTGGTTTTCTGGTTGAACCCTAATATCTGTCTCTGAGGTTTTACTCAAAGTTCTTCACACTTGTAGATTTAATTTCTACAAAGTGGAACAATATCATCTTGGCTTTGTAAATTTTTAGAGTGTTGGTTTCTGAAGATGATGACAATATCTACATTTTGTTGCTTTTACACTGAAAATTTAAATTCAGTAACATTTTCATATAATTGCTGTTAACAATACAATGACAATATTTACATATATCTGCTAATAAAGGATTGTTTATATGCATTAATTGTACATATACAGTACAACTCAGCAAATAAAACTAAATAGCAATTAACTGAAGCAAAGCTATCCAGTTAATTTTAGTAGACAAATGACGATATAATTTCTTCCTAATCTACAGCTATCTCAATGAAAAAGGTTAATAAACATACTTAGAATTGTGCTTAAGAATGCTTCAACAGCCAAATGTGATTGGACATCAACAATAATCAGAGTTCTAACAACAACAACATCAACAACAATTACTTAATGATCCGAGCAATAGCAGAAAAGTTTTATTCAGTGCTCTTAGGTATAAAACTATAAGTATCTTATGAATTAGAAGAAATGCCTCTCTTTTCTCTTCTCTTTTTTCTACTCCCATGCAGTTCACTATAATTAAAACATAATCTATAAATCGTATTCCTGAAAATCACAATTCCCTTCCACCATCATTATAATTTTACTTTTTTTTAGATACATCTAATAATATAATTAAAAATACAGAAAACATGTACACAGGTTTCCTGGAATCATTGCTTCAAATATTTGACTTGTTTTAAGATGGCAGAATAGATTGATGGGTAACTAAGTTACACTCTCTGTGTCTAGGCAACAGCTATGGTACAGTGACAATAATATGTCCTAGTTCACAGGTTTCTTTCAAAATAGAGTGAGAGGATATGTAAATAGGACTTTGATAAACTAGGACTTCATTGGGACAAAGTAAATATAATTAATTTTAGCAATATCATAATTAATGTAAAAAGATCCTTTTATAAAAGAGTAATTCATTATTTTCATGATTCACATACTATTGTGATATTAAATAGTCCCATTATAATATAATTGAATACTTTTTAACTACATGCAGACAGATACAAAGAATGGTCAGTGTAATTTTCTTTTAAATTTCTACAAAATACATTTTGTAAGGATTTAGAAATGAAAGTTTTTTTGTATTCACATTATTAAAAGAGCTGAGGTTTTGTTTCTATGCATATTTGAAGCAGATCAGTGACTAACGTAACTCCATAAACTAGTCTCTTAAAATAAATTCATAGAAGTTTGTCACAAGGACACTACCACCAGGTGGTAGAAAAACATATGTTTTCTTATTCAATAATTACTCCAGAAAAGACAGGTTCGGATTCAAGTCTTTAAGATGGTTTAGAAATTGAAAGTCAAATGTGCTGGAAATAGCAGCCAATAAAATTTCTGAGAGCAATGCCTGAGCATAGGGTTATCAGCATTCCTGGCAGCTCTTAGCACCTGGAACTCCACAAGTAACTACTGGCAAGATGTAACTATAGCAAGATGATGAATTTCCCATACATATATACATGGTGTGAGTGTATGTGTGTGTGTGTGTGTGTGAGAGAGAGAGAGAGATTTCATGCTGCACACCTGTGCCCGTGTGAGCAAAATAATCTTGCTGCCATAGAAGCAGGTGATTATATATCCTCAAGGGAAGAGATCCTCAAGACACTAGATCAGAAAAACAAGACTAGAGACTATGAATGCCTAAACACGCAAATTCTCAAATAAGAGATCATCAGAAAAACAAAGACATCAAAAGAGCCAAGTTCACAAAACAATTGTTGGACAGCAATTGTTTCCAGCTTAGTAGTAAAATAAAAAAGATTGAATCATTTGTTCTTTAAGAATGACTCCACAGTGAGTAACAGTGCTCTGTCCTGGAGAGAATCTAGTGCAATTATCGGATCGATGACACCCTGCTTACTCTCAGTAGGGTTCACATCTTCAATTCTTTATTGAGATGAGATAATAAACTAGGAAGACACTATCCCAGATCACTCTGATCACCAGCAGTATCTGGCAACCTTGTTACTAGAGAATGTCTGCACCACTATTGCAATATATAGTACGTATCTGAGAATCCTTTTCTAAGATTGGCCTTAGAACTTGTTATGACATTAAGGGGTCAACACTATTCACCTCCTTCATTACCACTGTACTGGATGTAAGTGTGCTCCCTTCACACCCCTCTTTGTTGTTTAATTCTTTGTACCAGATTCTTTCAAACATTCTGATTTCCTTGACCTACTCTGACAGCTTAAGAAGTTTCACGAAAACTTTTGTTACAGAGCTCTCTTCTTGTTCAGGACTGTTTAAAAAGAAATGATATAGAACACCAAAACAAACTTCCATAGTGTAGCTTCTACTGTAATTAAACAAATTTAGTTTTGTTGTAAAACGTTAGAAGAACATGAACTAGTTTATTTCTGTTGCTGTGATGAAGCAAATATAAATACAAATTTTATGAGGAAAGGGTTTGTTTCTGATCATAGTTCACAGTCCATCGTTAATGGAAGTCATGGTAAGGAGTAAAGACAGGAGGCAATTGGAGGTAGGAACTTAAACAGAGACCATGGAGGAACACTTTTGGCTGGCTTTCACCTCATGGCTTGATAGGTTGTTTTTTGGTAGAACTCAGTATCATGGTACCATCTAGAGGGGCTGGATCATTTCACATCAATCATCAATCATAAAAATGTTGCATATCTTACACTCATCCTGATAAACGCAATAACTCAATCTATGGTCCCTCCTTCCAGGATGTATAAAGTTGGCAATAACTAAACAGCATAGAAGGATCCCTTAAGCATACTCAGCAATCTACACTCCATTATATTATAGATATGTATATGATAGATATGATTATATCGTGAAAAGTGAGGTAAAATGAATTATACACAATTTCATAATTGTGAAGTCATGAATCTGCTTTTAAGACAAATTTGCAAATACAAACAAAAAATAAGTAATTTTAAATGGGGAATCAAAAAGCACTCAAATTATTACATTGAAAATCATTATTTGAAACAAAGAACGACAATGTATTCTACATGAAAGGAAAGAAAACAGTATTTGGGCAAAGAGGACTTTATACTAAACTTCAATCCCTTTATTTCTATTCTTGACAGCTAAACAAACATGCAGAGTCTCCAATTATTTCATTTAATCATTCGAATGATCCAGAAATCATCAAGATAGGATGATATCCTCCATTTTACAAAGGAAGGCCAACAATAAAACTTTTACTGAAAGGATTTTACTGAACATGCTGCATATAATTTTTTATTTAAGAATATATTAGACCTGCAGTGACTATTATAAAATATCTTGTAAATTTTTGCCATAGTGATAGAGCAGGCATTATCATTGCATGCAAACATTCATTGAAATCTTTTGTTCACTTTTACAATACAAAAAATTATAAACAGGAGAATTTATTTTAGGAAAGGAAACACAAAAAATTAAACAACAAAACCCAAAGAGCAAATCTTATCTTACCACAACAAATGAGGAACCTGATTCGAAAACAAAAATATCAGTATTGTTTTTACTACAATTACGAGTTTCCAGATTCTGTACAGGTTAAAAGTTTTTGATGCAATACTTAGTCAATAAATACTTTGTATTGAATTATGTGCTTGTCTTACAATAGTCTTGGAAGAATTTATTTAATGAATGAAAGGGATTATGTATAATTAGCATATTAATTATCTGCTTGTTAATAAAATCTTCTAAAGTACATGGGTGTGCTTATGAGCAATTTGTTTCCTTGTAGGCACTTCAAATAATCTCTTGCAATTCATTTACAATATTAATTTATATTGTCTACAAATGAAGTGGGGCATTTTTATCTAACTATAAATACTATTATACCTTTAAGAGTTCAAACAAGATATTGCCTAATGTGCATATGTGGAGGTTTTAGTTAACTGTAAGATTAGTGTTATTGAAGTTTCCTTTGTGCTTTTATATTTTCAATGCCAGTTACTTGAATGGTTTGGCTATGTATTTCACAAAAATACACAGCTGTAGAATTATATTTACTTATCCTTCTTAGCTGCTGGACCACAAACTTAAAGTTTCCTTTACGTGCCTTCTAAGAGCTAGTCTTAAAATAATGTCAGATATTTTCACAAGAAAGTTGTTGTTTTTTAACTTTCTTCAGAGTCAGAATATAACAGAAGACATTTAATTCATATATATATATATATATATACACAATACACATGTATATATGCATGTGTATATTTAAGACCAATTCTATAAGTTAATTAAATTAGATGAACTTTCTTCTTTGCATGACTATTTTCTGAAATTATGGAAGGCCTGGATATGATATCAATATGTATTCAAACGTAGGAGGGAAATTAATAAAATGCTCACAGAAATGAAGAACATCACCACCTCTACCCCTTTCACCAAGTCCAATGCTAGTAGAACAATAAAATTCTAAAAAGAAAATTTATTAAAAGTCTTATTATTTTTATCCTAGACAGAAGTAATAGAGATAAATAAATACAACACACAAATTCCTGACTATAGGCAAGCTTATTCTGAAGTTTGAAAATGTGTATTTCACTGTCTCACTGTAGAACGTGTACTTTCATTTAGAATGTCCAGTTATAGCCATATATAATGTCTGTCAATCTATCAGAATAATGATATTCCCATGCTTCCTTCCCTCTCTATATCATTGTCATGCATAATTGAATGTCCTTTTCTCAAATGTTTGCTTTAAAATAAAAAGAAAGAAAGAAGAAAACAAAATGAACATTCTTAAGTTTATTTATTTATTTATTTATTTATTTATTTATAAAAGATTTCTGTCTCTTCCCCGACACAGCTTCCCATTTCCCTCCCCCTCCCCCAAACAAGTCCCCCTCCCTTGTAAGCCCAAAGAGCAATCAGGGTTCCCTGCCCTGTGGGAAGTCCAAGGACCTCCCACCTCCATCCAGGTCTAGTAAGGTGAGCATCCAAGCTGCCTAGGCTCCCACAAAGCCAATATGTGCAGTAGGATCAAAAACCCATTGCCATTGTTCTTGAGGTCTCAGTAGTCCTCATTGTCCGCTATATTCAGCGAGCCCGGTTTTATCCCAGGCTTTTTCAGACCCAGGCCAGCTGGCCATGGTGAGTTCCCGATAAATATTTTATTCTGTATCCAAAACAAATGCCATGCATATTATATTGGTAAATTGTCCCATGTTGTTGGAACTCACCAAGAAGTTAGCTTTTGAAAGAGGGTTGTTACCTTTCCACCTTTTCAGACCTAACTATATTTGTCTCAACATATCTCTGTGGTATGGTGTTGGACTACTTCCCTAACATTGTGATTGGGAAGAAAGAGAACAATGGAAAAGCCCAAGAAATCACACACTGATAGTGGTTCTGAAACTTCCTAATACTTTGACCTTTTAACACAATTTCTCATGCTGTGTTGACCCCCAACCAGAAAATAATTTTGTTGCTACTTCATAAGTATAATTTTGCTACTGTTACGAATCTTAATGTAAATATCTAATATGTAGTCCAAGGACTCATGACCTACTGGTTGAGAATCACTGAGTTGAAAGGTATATTAATTCCATTTGATGTTATTATTGTTTATCTTCTGTATAAACAAATAAAAATGCTTACAATGGGAAAAAGAAACTGAACGTTTAACCACAAAGTCAGAAACTTCAACTTCCTCACTTGAGTTCTCCTTAATGATATGAGTGGCCAGCTTGATTGTCATCTGTCTACCTGCTGCTGTTGTTTGTTCTAGTAATTAGAAGTGTTATTAAGGATATGCTCTGTTCTGTCTCGGGCTCTCTCTATTGGGAACTCCAGGCAGTGGTCTTGACAAGATATCAATACTTGATTTGATGATGCTTTGTTTTCTACCTTTGTCTGTCCATCCATCCACCATCTATCCATATATCCATCCTTCTATCTAGCTATCAATCTACCTTTCTATCTATCTGTTGTTGTTTCCCCCCCTTTGGCTTTTGTATACTTATTAAATTCATTGTTTAAAATGTAAAGGAAGGATAGATACTTTAGATAACTTTTCAGATATTACAAAATTCAATAAAACAGAAAGATGATATACACCATGGAAGCAGTATTCTTGTTTGGCATCACAATGAAAACATAATATGGTTTCTTGTACCACCTTGAAAATTTTCAGAAATATTTGCATATGTGGATGTGAGAAATCTTTATGTTTTAAAAATGTGTTTGTATATGAGAAAAAATACAATTTGTGAAGAAGGAATAGTGGAAAATGAGACTAGCCATTTCTAAAGGGAAGCCAAGCCACAGGAAAACAATTCAGAGTTCTGTAACAATCACCTTCACTCACTTCTGATTAGTAGATGACTAGAGGAAGCCAAATCACCTAGAAAGCCCTGTTTTGATTATCCCATTTAACCATTTGAATGCCATCAATTCCTACTTGGGACATACGTGAAGGATTTCCAAGCCCCCTCTTCCATGTATAAAGCTACTCCACTATCATCCTGTCTGTCCTTGAGTCTCTCTGTCAAATGCAAATGATGATAGTTCAATCACTTCTTATCAAATATCTTTTTAAAAAATTTACTGACTCTGACTTAGCTTCTACCAAAGTGTTTCCAGTTTATTTTTACTGAAGAAACAATCTTTGCTCAATAAAAAAAAAAGAATTCAAATTTTCAGTTGGATATACATTTACATCTTTATCTGAACAAATACTACTGCATTAACATATAGCCTACTTTAAGCAGTGGGTTTTATTTTATTTATTTACTTTGTAGCAAAGTGATACCCACACTGAAAAATACAAGCTACCTTCTTCTTTATCAGATGAAAGTCATTGGACTTTATCACTCATTTCCTGCTTCCTGTTGAACCCAGTCTACTTTATGGTCCTCATAGAAGAGCACGTTTATCACCATAAATGAGTGACCAGCTATTTGATTTGTTTTTATCTTAATGAAAATACAAAAAGTGAGAACTGATAAATATGCAAAATATTATACTACTTTTCATTGCTTAAAGAACAAGGGCTATTTATGAACTTATCTAATTAAAACACTCGTGGAAAATATCCTTAATTAAGAATTAATAACAGGATGATGCTAATTAAACATATGAGCAAATTTTAAAAAGATCTCAAAGAAATAAGGCATTCAATTTCTAATATATATTTGTTTCCTACACCAAAATTTCTATATTTCTTTTAAACTGATTAAAATATTTAATTAGTTCATTGAAATTTTCATACACACTTTGATTACGTTAATCATCCCTCAAAACTTGTATGTTACTTTATGTGAAACATGCCTGTTATCACAATAATGGTGAAGTTAAAGGTAGTAAGGATTCAGATACATTACTATATGTTTATCAAAAACACAAGAAAAGCTTGCGTTATGTGAAGAACGTATTTTAAGAAATAAACAGTATTTGAGAGTGATATAAATGCTGCATTTTTAGATCAGTTTAATTAATTCCATGAAAGAAAATTTTGTTTGCTAAGGAAATCAGTAATATCATTTATTATACTAGTAACCACAGGTATTAATATTACATATTATTCTGTTGAAAACTGTAAGCTACTATATATATATTTTATTTATATATTTCATGTATAAATTCTATTATATAATATAATGAGATCAAATTTGTTTGCAATTAATTTATAAATATAATTTCATAGAAACACATACATATATATTGCCATACAATGTACATATTTGATTTATAGTTGTGATTTTAAGGTCCCTACAATGTAGTTCCCTTATTAGACACAGAAAAAGATGTTAGTGTTATAAAATTTAGTCTAATAAGGTGTTGCTACAAATCAAGTAGATTGACAGAGAAATGGTATAAATCTATTTAGATTTATAGTGCACACTATAACTTAGAAGTCAGGGATAAGAATTTCAAGGGATGCTAATGGTAATGTTAGATATTTACATAAAGCTATGAAATACAGAAGTATAAATCCACAAACACACAAAATGAACCTTTTTATATTCTCCGAAAAAATACCAGAAAATTTCAATAATTGACTTTTCCTATATGAAATTCTATGATTTTGTTAAACTGAATAGAAACATAGTATATATCTGTAATTTATAATATATAATGAAAAAATGTCTAAAATTTGCCTGTATATTTACAACATACTGTCCCCAAAATAAAGAAATACAAAAAATGCATACCTATTTCATCATATTAAGTTAGAAAATATATAATAGGTTAGAAGCCACTAGGCAGTTTCATGATATGTTAGAAATATTAACTGATGCCATGAGATATAAACAGCTATTCATCAGTGTGTATCAGTATTCCTAAAAATGTTTATATTTACTGAACCTTGTTTGAATTACTCAGATAGATTGCAAATATACTAGAAATAATAATAATATTCTCACCAAAATAACAACAAGGAAAATGAAGAAAATGAGTGAAAATATGTGTGAAAGATTAAACATTATAATACAATTGCACCATGAACCATTATATTCTGGTTTGTAAAATATTTTCAATCATTTAAGTATTATAATTTGAATGTGAACTGTACCTCAAAAAATCTCATGTACCAAAGCTTGTTAAAAGTTAATGGAATTTTTAGAAACGAATGTGATATAAAGAATTTGATAATTTATGAAAAGTTTAAAATAATCCCAAATTCAAAGCTGAATCAATTACTTTACAAGCATATGTGGGATAGTTGGGAGAATCTAGTCAGCAGGGTCAGGCAATTAAGTGTGTGTCTTATCTCCTACCCGTTTTTAACAGTACATCTGCTCCCTGGCTTAGATGAGCTAAACAGCTTTGCTCTGCCTTGATACATTGTTTTATCACAGGCCCACAGCAATGGAGCCACTAGATCACCCATGAAACCAAGAAAGCTGTAAGCTAATTTACCCATCAGATAAATATGAATCAGTATCATAAGTGAGATATTAAACAAGTGAAATAATAAGCACTCAGAGCTTAAAGATATGTAAAAATACAACTGACAGTTGTATCTTTAAAATATTTAATGCTGGCTGGATACATAAATCTTCCAAGAAAAAAAAATAATTTTAATCAAAGGAGTTCAGATTTGCCTCTGGAAAGTGAAATGGGACAGGTACAGGAGTGTCAGAGTAACAAATTGATTCCATTAGCAATAAGGAGAATTCATGGAGGCAAGTGAGAGATGTCCATGAATAGGGGAATACATGAAAACCAGAATGGTTAGTTTGGAGTTCACTCTAGAATAGCAATGAAATAATAAAATCTCAAGAAATATGTGGGTGCACCCCTAACGGTCCTGAGTTCCTTGCTCGTGTTCTCTCTCCTTCTGCTCCTGATTTGGACCTTGGGATTTCAGTCCGGTGCTCCAATGTGGGTCTCTGTCTCTGTCTCCTTTCATCGCCTGATGAAGGTTAATATCCAGGAGGATGCCTATATGTTTTTCTTTGGGTTCACCTTCTTATTTAGCTTCTCTAGGATCACGAATTATAGGCTCAATGTCCTTTATTTATGGCTAGAAACCAAATATGAGTGAGTACATCCCAGGACCGCGAGGGGTGCACCCACACACTGAGACAATGGGGATGTTCTATCGGGAACTCACCAAGGCCAGCTGGCCTGGGTCTGAAAAAGCCTGGGATAAAACTGGTCTCGCTGAACATAGCGGACAATGAGGACTACTGAGACCTCAAGAACAATGGCAAAGGGTTTTTGATCCTACTGCACCTATTGGCTTTGTGGGAACCTAGGCAGTTTGGATGCTCACCTTACTAGACCTGGATAGAGGTGTGTGGTCCTTGGACTTCCCACAGGGCAGGGAACCCTGGTTGCTCTTCGGGCTGACGAGGGAGGGAGACTTGATTGGGGGAGGGGGAGGAAAATGGAAGGCGGTGGCGGGAGGCAAAAATCTTTAATAAATAAATAAGGAGGTTTCTTCTAATATGAAAGGTTCTAAACTCGTGAAGCTATTGATATTTCTCCTCTCAGGATGGAAACTGGGCCAAAAATGAGGAAATTGTGATGCAAATTATTCTTCATTGTGTATTTGATTATATTTGGAATCACCTAGGAAATGGAGAGGCACACCTCTAGGTGTGTCTTTGGAATCATTTTTAGAAAAGACTATGAAAGAGAGAAAGAGATCAACAGACAGACAGACATAGAGACAGACAGACAGAACTATAGTGAATGTGGGCTGAGAAAAGAATGAAAAGAAAAAAAGAGGAAGGGAAAAATCTAGCAAAATGTTAGCTAGGATCTTTCTTTGATCCTCAATTAATGATGTGAACTTCTCTAGTCTTCTATAAGCCACCAGCTATTAGATTGAACCTTCTGAAGCAACAAGTCACAGAAGATTCTCTTGCCTTGAACTCTTCCTCAGTTGTTTCTTCCAGAGGAAACAGCACAGTGGTAAAAATGTTCTGCAATAACCTTAAAATATTTATTATATTTCTTCTATTTCAGCTTACACTGGCCCAAAGAAACTTCCTTGTTAATGTACTTTTATTTTTCACATTATATTTGCAAATCTTAAACTTTTGATGACTGCTGAGCTTCTCAGAAGAGAACCTTATGTGCTGTGTAAACCCAGTGACCTGAGGTCAATTCCTGAAAGCCACATAAAGGTGGGAGGAGAAAGCCACTACACAATGTCATCTACTGATCCTCAGCCAGGTGCTTTGGTATGAAAATGCACATGCACTCACACAGACAGACAGACAGACAGGCACACAGACACAGACACACACACACACACCACATAGTAGTAGTAATAAAACAACTCAAGATATAAAGAGATTGCTCCTTCCTGAGTTAGACTTTTTTTTTTCCCAGAAAGCTATGGGCTTCACATTAAAACTCAGCAATTTAGAGCTATAAATCCTCTATCAGGTCTCTATATTTCACGAAGTTATATCCCACAGCCCTAATCATTTCAGGCTCAGGTCTAGTTGATTAGACTTCCATAGGCCAAAGTTGAAGAATCATTCAAATAGACAATCATATACTATTTAACCCTTCCCAAACCTCTTTTTAAAAGAGAAACATCAAAAAAGGTTCTGACTGAGAATTTTCCATTCTTCGAATCTTTTGCCTTGTGGGCTCAAACACAGAGAAAGATGCATCTTCACATTTTAGGATTCATGAATATTAATTTATTTTGTTTTCTTGAGCATTATTTGTGTTTATTCATATGAGAATTATCTGTCTACCCCCACGCAAAAGACAGAAATCTCAACAAACAATTCCTATTTAAGGCAGATGAGTTCCAAAAATAATCAAGAAGATGGGTAACAGGTCATTAACAAAAGAAAGAACAGCAAATGGCCTCTAATTAATAGCTAATATCAACACACACACACACAGAGTTTCCTTTATGATGTGGGCATGGAAAAGTGACATGTGCAAGAACTTTTAAAAGTTCATGCATGCCAAATACCCAATGCATAGAAATTATTGTCTTTGAGATGGGAAAAGAAAAGAATAATAAGAAAAGGGAATTTTGTAAGAAATCTGTACTATTCTATGGTTTGTATAATGACAGCTGTATTGGTCAATGTTTAAGCTCATTTGGAACTTTGTACTCTGTTTCCTGGCAATTTCTAAGGAAATTAAGTTTTTGTTGTTGCTGCTGTTGAAGTTCTATATTTTGGCTCAAGGAAATGCTATTAATTTTTACCATGGAGCTCCATCACAGATTCCTTTGAAAGCTCATGGCATTGTGCCCTTCAAAAGATAGAATGAGATTCCCAGACCTACCAAGAATTTCTAGAGCCCACCTAATTCTGGCTGCTACCGCTGTCTGTCTCAAATAAGAATGAATCACTATCTTGCAGAAATAGAGGTTAGGCAATGAACATGCAAGTGAAGTCGTGGTTTTGGTTTATGCTTTTCAAAAAGTGGACTAGAAACATCTCTAGAATCTCTCCAAAGACAGTCGGCACTACTGCAAATCACTGGCATTGATTACTTGTCTCAATACCACAGAGTTTTTGCTTTGAAATGTTCGATTCAATACAATGTTCTGAGATATACAGTAATGTTTACGTGTTTGATCAGTGAGAAATCGCGATGGAATTTTCAATGCTGCTGAGCAATTGAGCCAAGAACCCTGTTAGGGTCAGTTTCCTAGGATGAATGACTCCCCATAGGGGGCAATTAGTTGTTGCTATGCTCCTTGGATTCCTAGCTTCACTCTGCCTTCATCTCATTTGTCATTCATTAATAAATTATGATCTGCTCTCTAATTATTTTAAGAGCTTTTTCACAAAAACAAACCTCATGTAATTATATGAAAATAGATTGGATAATAACTCTCAGTATTAAATCAATATGTTTGCCTGGATATATTACAGTTTTATGAAATCATATCTATTTGTTGACTCATAAACCACTGAGATTTACTTTTAGTGAGCTCTTTTATAATACTGATGGTATGTGAGATTATAAATATTTGTTTATTTGCCGCCATCCAAATTTAAATAGTGTTATACTAAAATATATATTTATATAATTCTCTTCTTAAATTCTCATAAGTTTGGAACTATATAACCCATGTTACTTTGTACACATCAAAACTATCAATTTATCTATTATTACATAAAAGGAATAATAAAAGGCTTTATATTATTATTGTTTACAAAAATACTACAACTTACTTCTGAATAATACTTATAAAACAGCTAAGTGTCAAAAATGCTATGATAAGCCAAGTTTTTTTTAATTTCTCTTCAAATTACTGTTTAATTATCTATCTATTTATTCATCATTTATAAAAAGACTGTGCATTTATTGGTCAGAGATTCTGTAAATAATAAGTTGGCATTACTAACATAACTCAGTTTTCCCAACTGCCATCATTAATAATGGGCAAATCACTTCACATGGTGATTGATGCACAGTTGCTTTTTAATTCTGTAATTTATGAGTAAGTAACTCATTCAATTACATTAAGTGTGAAAGCCACAGAAATATCTCCCTCCTTTTTTAATAGACAAAATAGAGAACATACGCACATAATGAACTGTAATTTGGGATGGAAAGTTTCAAATTTATAGGAGAAACAACTGATACCTCATTTCAATGTTTTAGTGTAAAGAGAGAAGGCTTTAGCTGAAGAATGGAGGAGGCTTTAGCACGGAAAGAATAGTTGTTACAGGTCTTCATGTGTGGCCAAAGTTTAAACACTGAGAAGTGAGTAGAAATTTGGTGGAAAGAAAGGGGGATGTCAGACTGTATGCAGAGTGAGATCCACTCTCCTCATTTTCTATTCTATACTTAGGATGAGTCTCATACTCCAGTATGGGTGTCTGCTGTTCTCGACCATTTCTTAATAAGATGAGTTCTTCATCCTTCTCTCCGTTAATGATCACTCTTATGTTTATCAACTTATTCTTTAGAGCTTGATAAGTCTATTGTCATTGGCTTTGAAAATGAAGTGTTAAGAGCACCACATTAAAAG
>JABTXL010001072.1:5356807-5394732 GCA_025134845.1 Neodon shergylaensis
GATTATTCCTTGCAGTTGGGAGGCAGAGACAGTCAGATCTTGGAGTTGTTGATCAGCCTGTTCCACAGAGTTAGTCCCAAGATAACCGTGGTCAGACAGAGGAGCCATGTCTTTTAAACAAACAAACAATCAATTAAGCAAATGAAAACTCTATCTAAGGTGCTTTAAAGATATACAGAAGTGAAACTAACCATCTTAAGGAAATCAAGAATATTGATGGCATTGGTGACATTAGAAATGAGTTGCGATAAAGTACAATATAGCAGGAAATCCTGTCCAAAGAAAGACAGAGGAGTAATTCACTTTATTATTATAAGTCAATGGAAATTAAGTTCTAAGAAGTATTTTATTAATTTTACTGATAACTCTGTAAAGTTTTTAATGTTAATCCCTCACTCTAGCAGAACAAAATGTGAAATTTTATATACAACAGCTGACACACCTCATGATTACATGTAATGGAATATCCTACAGTGAAAAGAAATGGAAGGAGCTACAGAGATGGCTCTGGAGGTAAAAGTCATCATGCTGCCACCTGACAATTGGAGTTTAATCCTCTGAGCTCTCAGAAAGCTGGATGGCGGGACCAACATCTGTAACTCCTCACTGTTACTGAAACATGGAGCTGACTAGTAGAAGTTGTTGGGTGCTTAGAGGCCAGATACTGAAGTGTGCAGAGTAACAGCAGAAACACAAATGGAGAAATCCTAACTCCAGACATAGTGAAGAATGTCAGTTTCTGCAGAGTTGTTCTCTGAATTCCACTTGTAAATGTAGTACCTGCCCACCCAAAGTCATTCATCCCTTCTTACACAGTCTCACTAAATACCTATGTTCTCTACCATCTTGTGTCTTATAATTTACTGAAAAAGAAAGAGCAAAAGCCAGATGAAGACATATTTGAGAAACCATCTGTAGTAGGCTGAAGAAAGACCCATGGATTATGATTTTATTGTCTGTGACAGTATAAGATGCTGTTCAGACTTGAAAGGAATAACACATAAGCCATGTAGTTCTCTATTAAACTGAGTATGAAGATGTAGGAAAGAGCAGTGAAAAAGTCTTAGGGAAGAACATTCTTAACAATGCTCATGAAAAAGCAGGGAGATACTTTTATTCACAATGAATCAGACAGTTTCAGCATTGAGACATGACGTGATGAAATAGTATATGTGAAGTCCTGAGAATGGTACCCGCTAACGGATCATGCATAATTGGTGTTAGACAACATTATGATTATTCCTGACAATATTATTATCTTATTGTTTGCATTAGGCAACATACTTCCTTGGAAGAAAGTTTAAAATATTTTGTACCCTTACAAAACACTCACAATTCTTTATTCTTTGAATGGCCTAATTATTTTTATTTTATGTGTAAGAGCTTTTCCTGCATGTTTTCCTGGTACATATTAAGATCAGAGGTAGGCACTGAATCTCCTGGAACTGCTGTTGCACATAGATTTTAGCTGCCAGGTGAGTTCTGAGTGGTGCTCTGCAAAAATAGCAAGTGTTCTTTGTAGTCTAAAAAAAAATCACAATTATTTAATGTAGATGCAGCCAGAGTTCTGGTATATATCTAAATTTGCATTAAAAACTCCTGTATAATTCATGGTCCCAAGTGAACACTGAAAAATTTTACTCTGAAACTATTGTTTATTTTTCTATGTAGAACTGATTATTATCTATAAGAATTCAGCTATGGCTCATTATTAACAGGAGCGTTAATCAGAGCATTCGTTTTGTACAAATGGAAAAAAATGTGGATTTCAAAAGTATTGAAAGTCTGTTCTCTTTATCGTTATTTTAATTCAGCCCTATGAAATTCTGTCTACTTATAAATCTACTAAAATAAAAGATAAGCATTTGAACAAAGGTGATTGCTCTTTTTTTCTCAAATGTACAGGTGGACCTCGTTAGGAATGTGTACCAGAATCTCAACAAACCATTGTGCTGGGTATCTGTGACGGATGAATCATTTGCATTCTGATATACATGAGGAATCAGAAGAAAATTACAAAACAAAATTTACTGTTACTTTTCATGTAAAATGAGAGTAAACTAACGCAATGTTTCATATAAAACTGCTGTCTATGTTTCTGATGTCACCCTATGTCTTAATTCTTACAGTTTATTCTGCAGATATAATAGGCATTCATTGCTGAAGAAACTCACCTCAGGAATCAGCAAATCATGTCAAAAGGAGGAAGTGTCAGTTTCTTAGTGGGATATTGAGGCACTATAATAGAGCATCTAAATCTAGGCATGCCTTCTTCACATACTCAAAAACACAAGAGAAGAACCTTGGTCCAGGAAATAATATTTTCTAGTCAGGAAGCAATTTTTCATACTGAATTTATTATTTTAGAAACATCTCAACATGAAAGTCATAAATGAATACTCTTAAAAGTCTTATCAAAGCCTGGCGGTGGTGGCGCACGCCTTTAATCCCAGCACTCGGGAGACAGAGGCAGGCGGATCTCTGTGAGTTCGAGACCAGCCTGGTCTACAAGAGCTAGTTCCAGGACAGACTCCAAAACCACAGAGAAACCCTGTCTCAAAAAACAAAAAACAAAAAAACAAAAACAAAAAAAAAGTCTTATCAAAGACCATGCAGAAAAACCAAATCCTTCTCTTCTTCAGGATATTTTCCCTGCTCTTTACTTTCCAATTTCAGAATAGGCAATAGGCTTTAAGCCCTGGGGCTTGATGTAAAACAGCAAGTATAAATATATATGACTGAGCAAGTTCTAATAATGTGTACTTATCTCCAGATGTTCTCTGAGAATTAATTTGAAGTAAAAAGAAAATCTCCAGTTTTATTTGATGTCACTAAATATGAGAACATATTAAAAAATTTAGATTTCAGAAATAAAATATCACGAATCATTATTTAATTCCCTGAAATCTAAAGGTAGAGTCAAATAAATGAATCACTTCTGTATAGTCAATTTTACTTTGCTTTTTATGTATCCTTATATTATAATTTAAGTTTTATATTAGCGTAAGATATTTGTCAGAGTCAATTTTCAATATTTATGCCCTTGTGTTTAAAAGGGGAAATTTAAAAGGTGGAGGAGGGAAGGCTAGTTAAAAAAAAAAAGATTATATGTTTTTCTTTGGGTCACAGAATATAGACTCAATGACCATTATTTGGCTAGAAACCAATTATGAGTGAGTACATCCCATGTTCCTCTTTTTGGGTCTGGGATACCTCACTCAGGAGAGTGTTTTCTATTTCCATCCATTTGCATGCAAAATTCGCGAAGTCATTGTTTTTTACCACTGAGTAGTACTCTAATGTGTATATATTCCACGCTTTCTTCATCCATTCTTCTATTGAAGGACATCTAGGTTGTTTCCAGGTTCTGGCTATTACAAATAATGCTGCTATGAACATAGTTGAACAAATGCTTTTGTCATATGATAGGGTATCTCTTGGGGATATTCCCAAGAGTGGTATTGCTGGGTCCAGGGGTAGGTTGATCCCGAATTTCCTGAGAAACCGCAACATGGCGGACAATGAGAGCTGATGAGAAGCCAAAGACAATGGCACTGGGTTTGGATCATACTTCATGCTCTGGCTTTTTGGGAGCCTAGCCAATTTGGATGTTCACCTTCCTAGACCTGGATGGAGGGGGGAGGACCTTGGACTTTCCACAGTGCAGGGAACCCTGACTGCTCTTCGGACTGGAGAAGGAGGGGGAGTGGAGTGGGGGGAGGAGGAGGGGGAGGGAAATGGGAGGCTGGGAGGAGGCAGAAATTTCTTTTTTTTTTCTTTCAATTAAAAAAAAAAGAAACAAGAAAGTAAAACAGCAAGAGGCTCTAAGTTGTGGAAATGAAAGTCTCACAAAACCTGCAGATTAAACAACTATATTTATAAAATAGGAAATGTAAGGGAAAAACCCAAACCGCGCTATAAAGAACCCATCTGTGTTCAATACTCTAAGAGATGAAAGAGAAAGATTAAATAAACTTACAGTTTGCTTACATTACAGAGGGTTTAAGTTTTAATCTTCTTGGGATAATTAGTCATAGTTTGTTGAAAGATTGTCAATTTTTCTGTAATGTCATATGGGAATTTAAACATTATTGAGAAATAATATGGTAAAAAAAATTTAAGCCTTGAAGTAAAAAGCCCTATCGAAAAATGAACACCTTTGAAAGAGTTGATTATTTTCTACTTTATAAAATTAGTGCTACTTTTCAAGATTAACAAAATTATATGTATTCTAAAATCACATCTAGTTAGAAAGAATCTAAAAGATAGCCAGCCAAAAATTATCTAATAGGATTTTGAAACTTTGCGTTTGATTTCTTTTTATCTTGAGTTCTTTTTTTTTTCCTTTTTTTGCATGTTAATTTAAATTATCATCATGCACATGATGATAATTTTGGATATGGTAATATAGTATTTTTGAAACAAATTAAAATAAAATGGGTTCAGTTTTTTGCACCATTGAGAAATCAAATTATGTTCAATTAACAAAAATTTTGGCAAAGTTGTACTTGAGACTTCTTATTCAAGGAATTACGCTATGAAACGAGAGTTCAAAGTGAGAGGGAAATCAGGACAACCTTAGGAATGTATTAAGAGTTTATCAATTACTTATTTTGTTGTCACAGAGACAGAGGGTTGGCTCTGTTTATTTCAGCTTGGCATAGACTGCAGATAACCGAAAGAAGAGAGCCTCAACTGAAAAACATGCCTCCATATGATCCTGTTGTACGACATTTTTAAAATTAGTGATTGCCTGTGGTTCAGTCCACTGTGGGTGGATTGAACTTTGGGCTGATGGTCCCGGTCTCTATACAAAATAAGGCTGAGCAAGTCATGGGAAGCAAACCAATAAGCAGCACCCGTTCATGGCTTCTGTGTCAGTTCCTTCCTCCAGCTTCTTGCCCTGTTTGAGCTCTTGCTCTGACCACCTTCAATCGTGAACTACAAAAAGACATGTAAGCCAAATAAACCCTTTCCTCATCAAATTGTCTTGGTCATGATGTTTTATCACAGGAATAGTACCCTAAGACAGAAAATATGTATGTATGTATATTAACATCTTTACAGCATATCCATGATAGTATCCAATAATTTGCCAGAACTCTAATATAATTTCCCAAATTTATTGCAGTCATGTTAATTTCCTGCATTATTTTTTTACTCCAGAATTTATGACTTATATAAATACTAGTCCTGTTCCTCAAATGACTAGCAGGCAGTTCCTTTGAACATCCTAAACAATGACTAAAACTGAATCACGCAATGATAAATTCTTGTGAGATTTAAAACATACAGAATTAGCAATGCATTGTGTTAGAAGATCTCTATCAGTCTACCAATGACAGAATAAGCAATATCATTTAGTACTGTTCTTGTGGAGAGGAGAGAATATATCTAAGAAGGAGGGACTGGCAGCAACATGGACAAGATAAAACTCAAGAACTAAGGCACACATAGACATTACCTCCTGGCATGCTGCTTCTTTGATTTGTTTTAGGGTGTGCTTAACAGCCACACAGTTGGATCAAGGTGAGAGAGTGAGCAGCTGGAAAGGTTCAGAAACTCTTTCCTCCCTTACCTGCCACTGAGGAGGAAGCCAATCATCACTGCCAACAAGATCACTCCCACTGTCACCGACACTGCAATGATGGGAATCTGGCTTTGATCATTGGATGCTGCTACTGCTGATAGAAGACACAGAAAAAAGAACTTGTAGTTAAAGGTACCACATGCACCAAAACGTGAGCTGCTCCACAGCAGGTAATTGATCGTGGTTTAAACAATTCACCCGCATCCAGCTAAGGTTACCTCATAATGTCTGTTTTCAGAAAGGCATTTGAATGAGGGAATATTAACTCACCAAATATACATCAAAAGCCTAATGCTCACAAATTATTTTCTCTCTATAATAAAAATCAATGCAGATTATACGGTACCACAATTATTTGCACCTTGCAAGGTAAAGGGGAATTTTTGTCTATGACTTCAAACACATGCATGTATACATTGTATAACAAAATGTTATATATTTTATAACAAAATTTTATAACAAAATTTTATAACATTGTATAATAAAATGTTGAATATTTAAGCTTTGACATTTCTAGATTTTGGATGTTGTTCTCTAGGAAAACAAATATATTACCTCAAGAATTCCTCCCTCTATACAGAATGTATGAAATAATGGTCTCTGACATTGCTGAAATAAAATGCAAAACCAAAGTCTATATCTAATTTAATAGCCCAGCTACATGTGCAATATAATGTCATTATATTTTATAAATAGGATGACTGAAAATTATGAAAGTGTCAATTTAAAGTGTTGTGGCTATGATTAGACAAATTTGAAGCACTTGTTTACTACATATTTTTACACATGGATTTACAGCAGTTTATAACTTTATCAATGCAATGGTTACAATATGGTTATGAAATTCTTAGGTAGTGGTATCTAAATAAGCATGATAAACTTTATGTTGTGCTGATAACCATCCTATCTAGAAAACACATACAGCAAACTGCTCTCAGTGGGGTACCTAACAGGTCTCGTTAGTCCCAGTATCATTCTGATGCTTCAGCACAGCACTGCACAGCCTCACAATATCAAACCTGTGGTTTTCAAAGCCTGTAGCCAGTACAGTTTCTGTTTGCTTTTTACCATTCCTATGCCAGATCTTGGTATATATAATTTGTGATTCCATATCTCTCTGTATTGTCTTGTAGCTACATTATTTCTGTCCAAGATGAGCTTTTTATAAGTACCTCATTGTCCTGACCTATATATCAGCCAAGTCAAAACATTCTACAGATTCCAATATTTTCAACAGCTTATATGAGTAAAATCTTATTTATAGGCTATGGGTAAAGTATGCGTAAAATTCTTTGTAATCTACAAGCCTATGTTCTTACCTTCCCCTTTCTTTCCCTTTTAAAAGAAATGTATTTGTTTTCATTTTATGTTTAAGGGTATTCTTCTTGCATGTATGTCAGCACACTGAATCCCATGGAACTGAAGTTACAGATGGTTGGGAGCCACAATGAGAATATTGGGAATTAAACCCAGCACCTCTAGAAAAGCTTCCAATGCTCATTTTTTAATTCTTTTTATTTAGTTATACATTTTTCTTTGCTCCCTCCCTTTCTCTCTTCTCTTATTCTACCCTCTCCTGTGACCCCCCACACTCACAATTTACTCAGATTTTATCTTTTTCTCCTTCCTATGTAGATCCATGTATATCTCTCTTAGACTCCTCTTCATTTTCTAGGTTCTTTGAGGTTGTGATCTGTCAGGATTGAACCCATCAACGAAAGGAAGAATTGTCTTTTGGGGAGCGATATACCTTTATATCTAAACTAACTAACATTTAACCAAAATTTGAAAAAGATCCTGAATTTACTAGGTGTATGAGCTATAAAAATACTTCATCATTTAGCTTTGCTATCTTGATTATAGAGCAGAAATAGTTACCCTGAATCACTACCTTTCTGTTAAAATTAGAGCTAATAAATATAAAATATGTAGTGAAATAGCTTGATTATTAGTGTGCTTACATAGTTTTTTTTTTCCCTATTTATTTTTTTCTGCTTTATTTACCCTCTTAATCCTAGTGCCGACATCCGGAGTGAGTTATATGGAAAAAACCTTATCTAGTGAAAGTCAGTATTGTTCCATCTCTCCGAAACTTTTCTTCTGCTTCAAGGCTATGGATGATTGTGAATTCAATGAGTACATCATCTACATATATGCACTACAATAAATAATTTTTCCACTTGAAATATTTAGCTCAGTATTTAAACCATTCCTCCTGTTGCTTTGTTACCCAAAATAAATAAGTAAATAAAGGTTTCTTTTTTGCTGTTTCCAGTGCTCTCTGTAGTGACCCATGTTCTCTACAGTAATCCACGAGTGCTTATATTTGATGAATTCTTTGATTCCCCTCTCTTCTCTCTCTTCTTTTTTCTTTTCCCTTATCTTTCTTCTTGTCTTCCTCGCCAATAGAAAAGTAATCTAAAATATCAGTTAACAAATCAAAATTTAAAATCAAAAGTTAAAAATCAAAAGATGATTTTGTTTTCAATAATTGTATCTCTCCATAGATTCAATCTGCTTTCTTCAATAAATATTTCCTTTTATGTTGATTGTATTGTCACAGGAAATCAAATATGCTTAAAACTGATGATTGCATAGCATTTCTACTCCTGCAGGTTTGAGAAAATGCACAAGAAAATATACCATAAATCAAACCACCAAGCTATAATGTTTCCATCTCCTGGGTTTCTATTTAATATTACTTAATATTCCTTACTAACTACTTCCCTATTAATTACTAAATATGTTTGCTTTTTATTCCATATTCATCACATATTTTATCCAGTTATCACTTTGATTCAAACTTGTAAAATGATTATATCTGAA
This sequence comes from Neodon shergylaensis, assembly GCA_025134845.1. Classification (NCBI taxonomy): domain Eukaryota; kingdom Metazoa; phylum Chordata; class Mammalia; order Rodentia; family Cricetidae; genus Neodon; species Neodon shergylaensis. The sequence continues at coordinate 5,365,224 of JABTXL010001072.1, forward strand.
TATTGTTTATAAAGTATTGAGAATCCACCATACGCATAGTGGAATTGATTATAAAATGAGATTTTTGACCTCTGTAGTTACAAAATATCAAAGCTTATTTTGATCATGTCTGTAAAATATTATATATATAATGTTTGTATACTTTGTTCCTAGAGTTTATAGGCTAGTAGAGCATTCAATACTAGTAAAATATACATACAGTGAAAACAATTACAATAGGATGGTGCAATAATATATCTTTTATAACAAATCCAACTTAAGATTAAAGTATAAGATTTAATAATTAATTCATTCTGCAGACTGTACTTTTTTTGATTTCATAAATACCCACTATTATATCTATTTAAAAGTTTATCTAAAAGCTAAGCATTAGATTTCAATTTCTATATGTTTAATTAAATTCAAGTCATGCATTTTTTGTATAGGAAAGAAATAGCAATTTCTACCACTGACATCTTTTCTTATAATGTCTCATGGGGTAGCATAAAGGAGTCTGTTCAACACTTAATAAAAATTATTTATGTAAATAAATTAGAAAGATTTTAAACAGAAGCAATTTGTGTTCCTAGAGGACTATATCATAGAAATTTATTAAATTGTATTGTTGTAATTATACTAATAATTATAACATTAATCCAATAACTACACTTTTATTTTGTTACTTTTTAACTGTGTGTTTTCTTTTCCAATGCAAAGTATGGTGCTGGGTGAAGAACACACATAAATCCACACACACACATATGCATCTGTGAATGTACACGTATACTCAGAGACAGACACACACAAGCATACACACACACATAGGCAGACACACACACACACTTATGCACATACATATACACACACACGACAATTTACACTCCTCATGTGTGTTACTTCCTTAGCAGAAAACTAATAGTACTATCTCCCTTGTCCAAAAACAAAGCATGATTTTGTCTTCTAAGTTAGCTTCAATGTATTTGCTTTAGGACAAGTGATCTAAAATCATTTGTTGAAGCCTGAAGTTATGTTTTATGAAATTAAACACGAAGTGGGCACCAAAGAGCATTTCAGAACCATTTCTAGATTTTCCATTCCAAGATTCTGACACAAATTTAATTTTTACTTTAGGAAATCAGATTGGATCCTGAAAGCACCATTTTCTTGTCAAATTCAATGCTAAAGAAAGCTCCCTGTAGAATTTGCTTAGAAAGACTAAAGTAGCATAGTTCAATAAAGCAAGTAAAAAGTAAATGGCAATAATTCAATAAAGCACGGCACCTGGGGGAACGAAGTCTTTAAAAGCATGGCTTAAACATTTCTTAAGATGCTTGATGTAGCAGCTCTCAGTGGACCAAAGCGGGCAGGCGAGCCGGGCAGTGTTAACCCACAGACCTACCATTAGAGCATGGCCGAGGCCTCCTACCTGAAGGGGTCAGAAGTGGAGAGGGAAGGGAGAGAAGCTGACAGCGAGCCCCGGGAGCCTATCGATCCACAGGCTCTCTTCTGGTAACCATTACAGAGACAGAGGTTGACAGTAATTAAAATGACTTACACACTGGTGTGGTTTCAAACTCAAATCTTCGACTGAAGGCACCGTAGCCTGCTGCTGTTCGTGCTCGAATTTGGAAGACATACACAGACGCAGGCTTCAGGCCCTCTGCAGTAATAGTGGTCTCTTTAGACTTGATAATTGTGTAGCTGGTCTCTTGGTCCTTGGATAGCATATGTAAGAAAGGGGGAAAAATCAGTCTTCAACAGATGAATTACTGACAGAAAAACAGAAAACTCATAAAATGGATCAGAAAGCAAAGACTTCCTATTATACGCACACTGAAAACAAAACCAAAGATATCTCTAGTACCCCTGAAGAATTTTAGTATGTCAGCAAATGTTTCCAGAACGTAACCATTTTAATGACATTTTAGTTACTTATCTATCATATATGCCTTGGGTAATAATAAACTTATAACATTTAACAATATTATAATTTTCGACTAGAGAAATGTTTCAGCTGTTAAGAGCGTTTGCTGGGGTGTCAGAAGACTCAAGGTCAGTTCGCCACATCCACAGGATGACTCATAACCATCTGTAGCTCTAGTATCAAGGGGTCCAATACAATCATGTAGTCTCTCTCTCTCTCTCTCTCTCTCTCTCTCTCTCTCTCTCTCTCTCACATACAAGAAATAAATCTTTAATAACATCACAGGAAAGCATTACTCGGGAGACTGCATTTATGTTATAACTATGTGCTTGCTTCTGTAGGACCAACTTCTTGTAATATCCTTGACTTATTTGCTAGCTCTCCAGAATGCTGAAATTATCTCCTGAGTATTCAGATTACATGTAAGCTTTAAATCTTCTATAAATTTGATTTTTAATTAGATTTAAAGCTTATGAGATGAAATAAGTACTTCAAATAAACTTTAATTTTGTTTGATTTAATCTAAACAAGAATCAGTAAAGAAAATTGCAAAAATACAGGACATGTATATATATATATATATATATATATATATATATATGTGTGTGTGTGTGTGTGTGTGTGTGCGTGTGTGTATGTATATTATGTATGTATATATATATGTATGTATATACATTTTTTAAAAGTGCTGGTTGTAGGAGAGACTAGCTACTTAGTGATTGGAGGTAGAACAGAAAAGAGATTGGAAGGTAAACAAAGGAAACCTGTTCCTATTGGAGAGATGATAACATAAATCCCCACCCACCCCATAGCCTCTCAATGTCCTAGGACAAAGGCCAACATTTACCATGACACTCTAAGCACAGGCTGACATGCTGTTACAATCGATTCACTTTTACCTATATTTTTACTTTGGAATGGGACATATTGCATGAGTGTCCTCATCAGAATGTGGTAAGAATGAAACAAGGAATGAACATGAAGGCGCTTCGTGGATTAATATATATGCTCTAATGGATGCTCAATTCTTCCTAAATCTTCATAAAAAAGGTGATATGTAACTACTTTCCGATTCACCATCAATACTACCCAAAACATAAACCTGGAAGCCCTCATTTTTTTAAAGCAGCTAATCAGTCTTCATTTATATGTTTCAACACGTCAAATCATCATGAATCTAGGTATATCCAAATTCATCCCTAAATTGGGATGGTCTGAATTGTTTCTAATAAATATAGGTTTTCTGATTCACTCTGCACTGCCATTGATCTTTAGACGTTAATGCACAGGTTAAGTACTTAGTCTATGAAATATTGAGGGAATTTTTATTATTTTATAAGGGAGTTAAAGTACACAATTTAGTGCTAGAAGATGAATCTTAAATACCAGTTTCTTTATTCACAAGCCCTTCTTTACCTTCTGTCTATTATGTTAGTGCTAGGATAACAAAAGTAAAAAGTTATTCCTTGAGCTGTTTCTAAATATTGTAAACAACTTTTTATGATCTACTGTAGTTACTGAGAGTTCAGGGGATGCTCAGGTTTATGACTGAATAAACCTGATTATATTATTCACTGTTTTTCAATATTGAACCTAAATATCATCAGTTCTCAGTAATAAACTTTGCAGTTTGGCTATGATTGTAGTAATAACTTTCAGTAAGAAATGATTAAATATCCCATTTGCTAATATTATTTTCATCTCTTTGAAAGAAGTTTAACTTTGGGAAGAGAAATCTAGTAAAAACCACTGCTATATTAAAATGTATTTGCTATAATTTCAATTTTCTTTTCTCATAAAAAAGTTTTAATATAAAATAGGAAGGATTTCTTAAGAGCACAGGAATATTGACATTAAAATTCCAAATAGATGGTTAGCATGTATATATAGGGCTCCACACCTCAGATTATTTTTATTATTTAAAATGGATTTGAAAGTCTATCAGTACAAAAGAGGAAAATCACAACACCTTAAATTGGCAAATTTGATTACTCAGAAGCTTGTATGGATGAAACTAGTGAAGAACAACAATGTGGAATAAATGCATTCTGTAAATATATTGCATATTTTATTACAACAAGAAGGAAAAGGTATTTGAAATAATGTTTGATACAACATCAATTACACAAAAGACATTATTGTTTGATTTTATGATTAGGAATATCTTTGTTGTTTTTAACTAGTGTCTGATTGTACTTTGTCTTGCTGATTTAGTTCAATGCTATAATTTTTTTAAAAAAATATTTTAGCAAAGAGTATGCAAATTGATTAAAGCCTATTAATATATACTGGAATGACCTCAGTATTCTACAAAATATATTTCCATTCCACTTCTTAAACCCCTGAACAGGCTAATGTTCATCTTCTCACAAGCTCTATATATACCTTGTAAGCAAGTAACTGCACCTGGCTGCGAAACAGTAGATCAGGGCAGGGATGTTCACTGCACGGGGCCCCAGCTGAGCAAATGAACTACATTCCCCAGCTGCTTCCTGAGCATCGCTCACATGTAGTGAGGGGAGGGCCCAGCAAAAGAAGCCAGCTGGCAAACAGCCTGTCAAGGGGCAGATTCCCCTTTTCTTCTGCCTTTAATTAAGAGATGGCAAGAGGCCCATCACCAGACCAGAGCAGAGGAGCCCAATGACCTCTATTAGAACAGGGCAATGGTGGTTGATGTGCCAGCTGGCAAGTGTGCACATCCTAGAAGGCTGTGCCACCTGTGGCTGGCCGAAAGCCATCCAACAAAAAATTGGTGTCACCCTGAAGGTTCCGAATGAGCTCTGGAAATCTCCCAAAACCCCCACCTCAACACGTTATAAAAGCTCATTATCCTTTTTCCTTTTAGAAGTGTTAGGATAATCTTTATGTATATATGAGAATGTTTAGTAACTCGACATGGATTAATAACATTAACAAAGGCAATTTATACCTTCTACCAAATACTATAACCCTTGTTACTTTTAAATGTGAACCAAGGTAAATTATTATCAATGTATTTTACCCTTAGCATGTAGAAACCATTTTCCCCAAATAAAGTGACTTTCTCTTTTAAAAAAAATACATGTGTATGTATGCACCCATGCATGCTGATGCATGTACAAGTACATGGAGGAGCGCTTTTGCACTTGTGCACATGTGATTGACCAGAGGGCTATCTTTAAGTGGCATCCTCAGAAATGCCATCTACCTCCATTGAGGCAATCTCTTGTTTCTTTCAATCTCAAAAATAAATTAATGAAGATTGCTGTTCAGGAAGCCTCAGAGATCCTCCTCGGTCAGCTTCCAGAGTACTGGGACTGCAAGCATGCACCAGCGTGCCTGGAAACCATGGGTTCTGAGGACCTTAGGAGCAGGTTTTCCAACATGTTCACTACGTACTTTTCCAACTAAGATTTGCCAAGCCTTCAGATTATTTTTCTTACTCTCGGTTATAAAGATAATAAAACATACCAATATACCACTAATTGCAAGTTATTAAAGAACTAATCATGTTGAAACTCGAATAACTAAAAAAAATTATCTTTTAAAGAGAATGTTCCAGAATATGGATAGCATTCACCAGATATAGCCACAGAAAATAACACTTCCCAAGAGACATTTAATATCTGTGCTCTAACAGAAGAAGCAACTTAAAGGATGAAAGAAGCAGACATCCTTGCTCATACTGAACAGTGTACATAAGCTGGAAAGTGGTAGATAAAGTTAATGTTACTAACTACGGAGGCATGGAAAGGATTTGGGGAGTAAATACATGAATACTGCTTATTCGTCTACATCATTAATTGAGTAGAATAAAAACAATGTAAACACACAAGCACACATTAAACTTTTTGTTAATAAGGTTTTGTTGATAGATCATATTTCTGCTAAATTAATGATATATAATCATGTATATAATTTTGGTGTAAAGATAACAATGGTTTCCATTATATATTTTAGCAAGTTAAAATCCATTTTAACTGCACTAATCACTGCAAATATAAAATTTTTATAGCCAAAGTTCATTTGGTTTCCTTATATAAATGTTTGATTTTAGACAACTTTGCACTGTGTAGAATAGAAAAGGTTACAAAAGTAAATAGGAAATGTATTCTTAATTTATAAATTATTACACATAGAATGTGTTTATATCATCAATGTCTGGAACTCAGAGGCAGTTCTGATTACTGAACTCAGAGAATTGGGAATCAGTGAGGCCACTACATTCTGCCACATTACCTCCAATTATGTTGACAGGAAATACCTGCAACCATGCTGAAAAACAATTTCATCTCAAAGGTGCTCTCTTAGAGTACTTTGATGCATTCAAAACTATATTTTTGGTGTGGATAACAAGGCACCAAGAAGGACAGCGGGAGAGGAGAACAATAAGAAGAAATTATGATAGAATGCAAATGAATTATACTCTAAGGTAACCCAGCAAATTTCACAAGACAATAAATGAGGTTAAAAAAAAGAAAACAGTACCACCATTTATGTTCTGTGTGATCCAATAGCTACAGGTAACACTGTCACCAATAATAGTTGACAGTATGATAATTCATTAACAAGATCAAAGGATCATCATTGCAGACATTTAAAAGCCTAGTTATAAGATCCAGATAGCTCTCCCTACTATATATTTCTTTATCAATGCATTATCCTTAACTAAGACCTACATAATTGTCAAATTAATAATCAAAAGAAGGCATTTTTAAATCTCTAAAAACTATGAAAGTTGTTTGACCACATTTTCTTAGACTCTTTTTTGTATGCAGAAGTAATCTTAGATTTTCAAGTAATTTTCATTATCTAATCTGAGCATTTCAGGAGGTGATAAAAAGATCCATCCTCCTTTTCCATGGGAAGGTCCTTAGGAATCACTAATTAAAGTTATGTGCCATTAACATCCTATTTTTTCTTTCCTATAAGTGAAATGATGCCTCGGTAAGTTTGTAAGAAACTATTAAGTGTAGCTCACTATTCCACTTCATCAGGATTCACTCGTGTGTACTGTGCTCCTGTAATTTCTTCTCCAAAGTCAGTACATCTGCGTCCAGGTCTCCATGTCACCTATTTGGGACTGGCTTGGGCATCCATCTAACTTTCTGAACTCATTTTTAGAACACAGATTATTCTGAAGATATGCTGTTTAGGTCGAAGCTACCCAAAATCCCATTTTCATAGGATGGAAGGTAGAACCATAGATGGTGACTCCTGTATTTCAGCAACACAAGCCAGCATAACGGCAGAAACGATAAACTCACTCTGAGCTTCTAAACTTGATTCTATTTTCAATAGATTACTTGATTATACAGTCAGAAGAAAGTAAAAGCATGTTAACCTCCTTTAGATAACAATGATTGCATGTATGTATGTGTGTGTGGGGGGGGGGTGAGTGTAATTTCCCATACTTTAACAGAACTGTTACTGTGATAGCGACCAGGCATGACTATCCATAATTTTGCTTGTGTGGTATTGCACCCACTACTGAAAATCAAAAGACTGAAAATTTACTACATTTTCAAAATCTTGTATGATTTGTCTTTTATTTTATTTATATTTTTCCTTGTGTGAATGTATGTGGACATGTGTACATATGTGAGTGAATGGGCATGTGTGTGCATGCATGTGGATGTACATGTGTACAGAGGTCAGAGTTTGATTCAGAGAAACATCCTGATCTTCCATCCACCTTATTAAATGTGGTTGTCTCTCAGTCAAATCCAGAGCTCAACAACATCATTTGTGTCGCTTGCCAGCTGTCTCTGGAGACCCCCTTACTCTGTTTTCTGAAGCAGAAATTGCAGGATGACCGTCACACCCACTTGACATTTTATATGGGTTCTGGGAATCCAAACTCAGCTCCTCACGCTTGAGTGCAAGGATTTTTTTTTTAACCAGCAAGTGGTTTCATTAGCCCCCAAATTTACCTTTTAATGTGAAATTAAATGTTAAACTGACTGTATGCTTTATCCAGCCACTCCAGGATGTGACAGGAGGGCTCACTGAAGGCATTTGGCTCCCACAAGCACAACTGAAAAATAGACTTTTTTTGATTTACACCCGAGAGTACAATCTCCTCTTGTACAAATCTAGAACTGAGGTTGTTAAAGTGGAAAGAAAAGGAGAGTTTTATTTTCCTAATCCCACCTTTTCAAAGTACTTTATTTCATACTCCAGGATGATTCCATTGGGGCGATCTGGCTCTTGCCAAGACAAAGAGATGCTGTTCTTTGCAATCTTTCCCCTTTTCACGTTGGTGACTGGCGAGGGAGCTGTAAGATAACACAAATAAATAATAATGTGGTTAATAGAGAAATTAGAACTAACTCTGTGTAATGACTGGCATGTTATGATGTAACTATTAGTACATTTCCATTTATCCTGAAAAATTTATTTTCTCTATGAAAGTTGTTAAAGGATATTATTATTTAAGCTATATAAAATTAGTTAACCATGAGAACCATGTATTATTAATACTGTACCTATCTGGAGACTTCATATCCCCCTCAAATGTAGACAAATAGTTTTAATATATTCTTTTATAGAATATAGATTCCTGATGATAATGCTTATATTTTTATAAAAGGTTTTTAATGATCCAGTACCCTTTCATATGCCATGTTTCCAAAATTTATAGATTCTTTGTCCTTGATCCCCTTATTACAATAGGTGTGTTATTTATCAGATCATTATGTTTTCAATATTATTTCCCTTTATTATATTTATTGAAAATAATCTAAAATAAATTCATATATAAGCCATTTTAACAGTTTATATAAACACCATATTAAATATTATATCTCAAAATTTAAAAATAGAGATTGAGTTCCATTTCTTTCAATTATTTCATGACAAATCACTCATGGTGGTGCTTATCTACTAGAATGCTTGTTTGAACATTATTTCTAGTAAAAGTGCAAAATATATATACTCCTTCAGATACATCTAGATACCTTAGTTCATAAAACATATGGAATTTTGGCCATAATCCATATTATCACAAACTGAGATACTTTTCAGACTCTATGGAGATGATGAAATAAGGAGTTGATATTGGTTGCATAAGACTATATTTGCCAAAGTGATCATAGCTATGCTTTGTATATTATATAATATTTGCATACGACTAAACCACCCAATGAAACATCTCAGAAAATATCTTCATTAAGTAGCAATAAGCATATTTAGAAAAAACCCACACATATATTTAGTGTTAAAAATCATGGTTAAGTTACTTCCAATAACCAACATAGTTTAAATGCTTTGTTAGTATTTGTTAGATGGCAATGATTTAGGTAATCACAGGAAATAAGTCTATATGTGTTCAATATACATGCAATTTTCCTTCAAATATTATCAATATACAGATTGATAGTGGTTTAATATGCATATAAAAACACATTCATATGGAAGACTTGCTGTATGTGTGAAAATGTAGATAGATAAAGAGACAGATTAGTGTGTAGTGGGTTTTAATATGGATATTGTCAACTATAAAGAATTGTGTATAATCACAGACACAAACCCGAGTAGAAACTTGGTAATGTTAAATGTGTATGTGTGTGTACATATTTATAAACAAATACATGTGTGCCATATGTTAAATAGAGTTGTGTACATTAATCATATATAGTATGTTATGTATTTCTATTTATTTTTTTGATTATCCAAAACATCTTATAAATTTAAATGTTCAGTTTTGGGCAATTTCTTGAAATTGTAATAATACTGGATGCACTTTGAAAAACAGATCATGGAGATCATATTTTAAACATCGTCATATTAGACTCAGTAACTGTTGGGACACATTTGGACAAGAGTCAGCTTTTTAAAACAGAAATAAAGCTATGGCATTCCTGTGTTCAAAGTTGCCCAGAGCCTCTCTCGGGAGTCAAGAGAAAGAGCCCAGATGCTCTGTCTGAGCCTCTGAGTCTTCAGGGTCTTCCCACTTGGCGTTGTGCTTCACCAGCTCTCAGGCTGGCCTCTTAATCCTCCCCTCTGTACAACCACTCTGTCTACAGGTTAGCAGTCAGAAATGCTGCGAGAACACGCCGCTTGCGCACACGTGCATGGACACACACACGCACACACAAACAGACCCTTCTCACACAAACACACATGCACAAATGCACACTGAGATCTACACACTCACAAACATAAACACATGAACACACTCAGAAATGCATTGCTCACGGATTCATGGACACACTTTTCTTCCTGAGGCATCTCTGGCCTTATTTTGTTATAACTCTTAGAGTTACCAGCTCTCAACAATGCTCTCCTCTCCCCTCATCAGCACTTGTAGCCCTTTTGTGTTCTGTTATTGATGTGAATCTCATGCTTCTCTACAAATATAGTACATTATTACTTTTCTGGTTACTCCAACTATGATATAAATTTGAAAAGACAGTGGTATTAGGTGCTAAAACATTGCGGGATCACTTGCATCTGGAACAGTCTGTATATAATCAGAATAGGAGCCAAAGAGTATGTACAAGTGAATGATTGCTGGATATATGTCCTAACTTTTATTTTTCATATTTTTGACCAATGACAAAATTTTAACAATGTTTTTAAAAGAAAATGCTTTAATTTTTCCTTAATATTTATTTAATTCATACTTTATAAATATATTAATAATATAATTAAACTAATATATACAATATAATTTATTTATAATTATTCATATGGTAGATACTAATAATACTTAAGAGAAGAGTATATAAGCTACTTCTCCTTTATTTACCAATGATGGAATGATTGTTTTGGTATGTTAATGTTTACATTTAATTGTTTGAATGGCAGAAATAGTGATATTCAGGTACAAAGAATTTCTGGTCTAACCTTTGTCTTCCTTTCTCTCTATTTTCACTTAATAAGATTTGATTTTAAGTGTGTGTGTTTGTGTGTGTGTGTGTGTGTGTGTGTGCATGTTCACCACAGGAGTTCATGTGCAGACTCCAGGGCCAGTGGATTCCCTGGAACAAGACTTAAAGGTGGTTGTAAAATTGCCTGATGTGAGTGATGGGAACCCAACTCTGGAAGAGCAGGGAGTGCTCCTAAATTCTGATCCTTCTCTTTAGTACTTGTCTTACTTTTTTTGTCCATGCTAGGCTTACAGAATTGCCTGGAATATTTCAGAACCATAATGTAAATATGCTAAAAAATTAATGTTCATTTGCTTCCTTCAGTTGAAACCATGATTGACAGTTCTAAGTAAAATTCTAAAGTTCAAATTTCCTATGGGTTTGAGTGAGGGAAGAATTTTTTATGTGCAGCATTTATATGCAGAAGATTATATGCAACATTTTCAACAAATAATTGGGAAGACTGGGGAACATACAAGAGTAAGCCATGCATTCTCAATCTGCTGCTGTGTGGGAGGTCCTTCTGTCTTATGTGTTGCTTTTATTGGTTAATGAATAAAGGACTGCTTTGAGCCAATGGCAGGCAAGAACAGAACTCAGTGGGAAAGCTAGGCTGTATGCTGGGAGAAAGAAGGGTGGAGTTGGAGAGAAGCCATGGAGCTGCCAGAGACAGATGCTGGGAACATTGCCAGGTAAGCCATAGTCACATGGCAATATACAGATTAATAGAAATGGGTTAAATTAATATAAAATTTAGCCAATAAGAAGCTAAAGCGAATGGGCCAAGCAGTGTTTTAATTAATAGAGTTTCTGTTTGGTTATTTTGGGTTTAAAGAAGCCGTGTGGCTGGGAACCAATAAACCACCTCTCTCCAGCACACTGCAGAGTTTGTAAAACAATAGAAATACATTGAAGGAGTAACAGAGATTTAAGAAATGAATTTTTCTTGAATAATTTTTAAGACTGATAACCTTGTGGATTATCTCATAACCACAGTATATTTTGTTGCATTGTGCATTAGAAAGAAATGAAGGTTAAAATAAGCTTAAAATTCCTCATTTATTTTAGCACAAATATTAATTGTAATTGATACATTTCTTAAGGATATCAGTATTCATTAAATAAGCTAATATATTGCCAACAATCTTTTCAATGGTTTTAATATACATGAGAACTTGATAAATATAGAACTTAATTTGGTATATTTACTATAATCTTTATCAGTTCTGAAATTTGCTTATCATATAGAAATTTACTAAACAATGACTGACAAAATGGATAGATAAATGAATAGTAAATATATTTATTGCATAATATTTGGCAGTAAGTTTATCTTAAATGTTTATATTAGTGTAATATCTTTTAAAGATCTGTGGTATTATTGAAAACTTAATTAGTATATTTATAAAATAATAAACTACTTTAAGGTGAAGTTAGGAAATAAATAACAATCCACATGCAAACAGCAAAGATAGACTATTTCATATTTGTATCCATCAAAGTTAACCATAAGTTTCTTTGCTTTCAAAGAATGTTTGATTTATAAACTGTTATAGTTTTTCAAATTCAGTATTCTTTGAGGTTATAAGTGAGAGGAAGCTACAACAGGGTGAAGAGAGGGAGATGACTATAAAAGGAGAAGGGGGAATGATTGACAATAAAGCTTCCAGAAATAATATCTATGATATAGATAGATAGATAGATAGATAGATAGATAGATAGATAGATAGATAGTACATATATATCCGTGAAGTGGGATTTCCCTCTGTATTCTGTGAATTCCATTTGTTAATAAAGAAACTGACTTGGCTTGATAGGGTAGAGTAGAGCTAGATGGGGAAAACTAAACTGAATGCTGGGAGAAAGAAAGCAGAGTCAGAGAGAAGCCATGGAGCCGCTGCCAGAGATAGACATGCTGAAACTTTGCTAGTAAGCCACAGACATGTGGTGATACACAGATTAGTGGAGATGGGTTAGTTTAAGATATAAGTTAGCCAGAAATACACTTAAGCTATTGGCCAAACAGTATTGCAAATAATTTGGTTTCTGTGTGATTATTTTGGGTCTGAGCTGACAGGCAACCAGAAAACAAAGAAGTGGCCTTCATACAACATATCTCTAATGATATGTTTATATCCTTATGAATAAATATATATCTTAATCATATATACATCTTAAAGGAATTATACACACATGCACATATATGTATACATATAATGTTTTTTTATGTATGCCCGACCTTAACTTGTTTCTTTTGTTTGTTTATTTTTTTTAGTTGTTGCAAAAAAAAAATTTCCCATTTCCCTCCCCCTCCTCGCACACATCGCCCCCTCCCCCCACTCCATTCCCCCTCCCTCTCGAGAATGAAGAGCAGTCCAGATTCCCTGCCCTGCGGGAAGTCCAAGGTCCTCCCACTTCATTTTTTTTATCTTTACTTGTAACTTTTTATTAATAAAAATTCATTAATAAAAATAATTTTTAATTAATTTTATTTATTTATTTATTTTATTGTGAAATATTTTATTTTTTCTATCCAGGACTAGGAAGGTGAGCATCCAATCAGGCTAGGCTCCCACTAAGCCAGTTCATGTATTAGGATCGAAACCTAGTGCCATTGTCCTTGGCTTCTCATCAGCCTTCATTGTCGCCCACGTTCAGAAAGTCCAGTTTCATCCCATGCTTATTCAGTCCCAGTCCCGCTGGCCTTGGTGAGCTCCCAATAGATCAGTTCCACTGTCACAGTGGGTGGTTGCTATAATCTTAAATGAAGTTAGGTTACTTAGGCTAACACACTCCCCATGAGAATCATCTACTAAAAAAATCCAAAACCTCAGGTAAGAAAATGATTCTTATTAGCAGCTGCTCAAAGTAAACAAAATGATTCTCAAAAATATTAGAGATGACCAATGTAGCACTTTGTTACCTCTAAGACATCGAGAGTGGCACTAGTTGCTAAAAACATCACTTAGGAGACAGAATTCAAATGATTTGTTCTGGATCTGACCTAAAAGCCCTTTTCCTGTGATCTAGCATATAATTCCAGTACTCCTATTACAGGTTGCCAAGGGTGGAGAGTAATACACATTCCTACCATGCAGTAACACCTATGAAGACGGAAATTACCAGCGCGGAAAGCCGTGCATAAAGGTGTGATAACCGACACTCACATGTTGGTGGCAACAAATCTCTGTCTAATTGGATTTAAGACCTACTTAATTGGAACAAAATCAAGCTTGATACTGGAAACCCAGCCAGCTTCCCAGGTTCATTAAGTCATGGACTTTAGTGGTGCAACCTTCATCAAAGAAGTCTCTTTTTTTAATTTTGGAGGATATTGCATAATTACATTTCTCCTTTCCCTTTCCTTCCTCCAAAGCCTCCAGTTTACCCCTTCTTTCTCTTTCAAATTCATGTTTATTTAAATTTATTGTTAATACATGACTATATACTTGCATATTTAAAAAATAACCACCTCAATCTGCATAATGATGCTTGTATTCATGTTATTTGGTTGATCTTTTGGGATTTGGTAACCAGTTGGTGTGCTCCTACTAGGAAATGCTAGTTTTCCCACTCTTCATGTTTCCTAAGTTCCAGTAGTTCCCTGTGTGTGGTTTAAGCCCCAGGGATTTTCTCTCTCCACTTTAGCATGTCTATTATTGTTGTCTGTTTTCAGTTCATGTTTAGGAAGCCTTGTTGGTGAGACATTATGGGTGTAAAACCTGATTTTCTTAGAACATTCACTTTCACACAGAAAACACACTGATTTTTTTGTTGTTGTTGTTGTTGTTTTTTACAATATTTCAGCCCTATCTTGTGCAATAGTCTCTGAACCTTACTTGGGATTACGTGTATCCTTTAGAACTGGATGAATGAGTACAGGAAATGTGGTACATATAGACTATGGAAAACTATTCAGCTTTAATTAAAACTGAAACCATGAAATTTGCAGGTAAATGAATGAATGGAACAAGAAAAGTCCACAATGAATGAGCCAATCTAGACCCAGAAAGAAAAATGTAACATTTTCTCTCTAACCAGAGGTTCTTAGCTCCAAATATTCATATATGGGGACATATCCTAGAGTAATTACAGACACAAGGCATGGAAAACAGAACCATTACTAGTATAGGGTAGTTGTGAGGCAATAAAGAGGGACCTAGTAGGGAAATATGAAAAAAAGGATCTTTAGAGAAGGGAGTAAAGGAATACAAAAGACAGAAGGAGGATGCTAACATAACAATAAGGATGTCTGGAAAAGTCATAAGGCATCAGAATATTAACAATTTACCTAAAAATTTATATAATATATGTAATTCAGATTATAAATAGACATAAACAGTTTTAATAATATTTTCTTATTTGGGCTGAGAATACATTCTTCAATAGCCAATGACTACCTAACCAAAATCTCAACGACAAAGATGAGAATTTTTCTTTTGAGTTATTGGTCAGGGCTATCTTCTGTGGATTAATCTTTCTGTGCCCTGTGTAAATGTGTTGCTCTCATTGGTTTAATGAAGAGAACCAGAGACCTTTTGTTCATACTGGATCTCTTGAGACTGAGTCTAAACATACTTTGCACTTAGCCAAAGAACAAGATTAAAACTTGAACTACTCCGTCTTTTGAATGCAGATCACCTTTCCCTGTCATGGTTAAAAATAAATTAGAGCAATGAAAGCCAGGAAATACACAGTTATATGCTCCTTGCTATATAAATGGTTTAATTAAGCTACATATAATTATTATTCTGGTATGTGTAATTATTATTCTGGTATGTGTGTTTTAGAATATGCTATCAATTTCATGTAAAAAAATTGTATTTCCTAATAAATAAGAAATGCAGTTGGTAATTTAAAAAATATTTGAGAGTATTATATGGAAAAATGACATAGATGTACAGATAGTGAATAATGCAAATGTAAAATATGTCATGTTTAATGAATAGAACATATTAATTATGCAGTTTATATATTCAAAAAATAATTATTTCCATATTGCAGTTGGATACTACTGGAATAAGAAAAAAAATCATAGTTCATTCTACTCTTGCTTAGTATGTATGCCTTCTACTAAAGAAAGGGAGACTTTAAAGGATTTTTTTGAAATAAAAGTTTAACCTGTTCATTCAGACATAAGCCTACAATCACTTTATTTAAAAGGATGCAAGTAGATCTTTTGATATGTGATGCTAATGAAATCTCAAATGACAAGTTCATGAAATCTAGCATTTAATGACACTATTTCTAGACATCAGTGTTTGTCATCAGAAGAAACTATAGGCTGAAATATCTTATTAACTGTTGCTCATTTTTCAAAGTATAATAGTTATGTAAATCTAAAAGAGAATTATTGGTAAAAACTAATTTTTAAAATATTAATATTTTATTTCTGAAAATTAAGCTATGTGCTTGAAGTACTATCTTGAAATTAGGGTCACAATAATGTATATTAATACAAAAATGTAATAAAATTAGAAAATTGTGTCACTGACATAGCCACCATTCTCGCAAACAAACATTAGCTATAACAAGATACAAAATGATAATCTGCCTCTTTTTTAATAGCAAGATTTACTCCACACAAAATAAATTATCCTGTAATTTGTTTACATTAAACACTTATTGTTACTCTATAATAGAATTTTTAATAAATTTAACAAAAAACTTTGATAAAAAAAACAAAGCAGCTTCAGTGTCAATGACTATTTAATCTTAATTTTCTCACTGTAGTTTATGAGAAACAGAATAATAGTCTTTTAAAAATAAAATAGAGTTATACCTCGCTAATAACATGGCAAGTTTGAAAACGGGGTTGCTTGTAAGAATATGGTTTTGCATATAGCGTAAAAATTGTTTTGTCAAAGCTAAACAGCAATTATGTGGCATGCCAACTTATTTTATAGGTGGAAAATCAGTACTCCCTGCAGAAATCAATACTCCCAGAGTTTATGATCCTAAGAAATAGGTAATCTCTACTCTAAAATCTGTATTATCTAACATATTGTTAAACAGAGATAAACTACTAAAAATCAAACAAGCTATAAAGTAAAATTTCTAATTTAATTTTAAATTACCACAGAGTCTCCATACTATAAAGCATTACGCTTTAACATTTTGTAAAACAAAATAAATGTTCCATATATAAGGACAAACTTTGTAATTTCTTTTCTCAATTTTCTATGATATTGAGGATATAGAGCAGGATTTTTTAAAAGGTAACCACACCAATAATTGTTACAATAAACCATCATGTATCTATCAATTTTTAAAAAAGCCAAGATTGATTTCCATTATAATATCCATATTGAGGACTTTTCCTAAAGGTGCCCTCTTGAGGTCATCTGCTGAGAAATGTAAATTGTAGCAGAAACAGATACACACAAATTAGACTTTCTGTCTGCAGAACAGCCAGGGAGAAATGAATAGTGTTTAACAGCAGTGCACACAAACATCCCAGACTATCAAATATATATTTCAATCGGAAAATTGCTAGCAATAACTGGGAACTAGAGAAATAGAAGATAAATGATTACAGCTGGACAACCTATTAAAGCCCAGAAGAAAGCCAAATCATAACATTCTGTTCCAAATTAGCAATGTTATCAGATGTTTAATTCCTCTACACTTACCCTGGGACTAATTACAGTGAAACATGTCACACATTCTCCAAGTGGTGAGAAATCTCATTGAATGCTTGCGTTTTATGTTAGCTTCTTATTTTTTTAACTGACATTATACAAAACCATTTTAAATCCAAGAGATATATATATTTGTCACAGAATGTTTCCATAGTGTACAATGTATAATTTTGTTCTACTGGGACAGAAATTTGTATTCATATTTACAAAAATATGAATAAAAGTTGATCATTTATGCTATAACATAATCTATAGAAGTTACAGATTCATTTGCAGATAGCTAAGCTCAAATTTTACTTTCTAATGTTTTCATAAAAACTCTTGAGGGGCTGGAGAGAAGCCTCAGCAGTTAAGAGTACTGGCTTAAGTTAAGCAGTTAAGAGGTCCCAGGTTAGATTCCCAATACCCGTATAGTGTCTCAGTCATCTGTAACTTCAGTTTGAAGGGACTGATGTCCTCTTCTGGCTTCCCAGGCAGAAGGGGTAGGGCAGTGTTGTACAGAATATATGGATAAGCAGTACACCTCCCATTATAGTAAGAAGGCCTTATTTTATCTCCTTTTATTTTATTTTTTTAAAGAGAACAAAAGAACATGGCCTTGGGTGTGTTGTGATTTGCTAGAACTTGCATGAGGGAAAAGAATATGATCAAAATACATGTTACAGAAATTTTAAAAAATAATAAATTAAAAAAGAAATCTTCATCTTTCTGGTGAGACTATGCCACCTACACTAAGAAACTCTTGAATACAGCAAGTGGGCTCATTTGTCTTCATATGCTCCCACTGTAGATGAAGAAGATGCACACATGTGTCTAATGAAAACGATTCAATCAACAGAGCAGAAAACTAGTCAAAATATTTTTGATAATTATAATCTTATTACTGAAATCACAGGAGAATTTTGGTATTTCACAAGCTCTGAATAAGTTATACAAGTGTCAAATCACATCTACATGACATCTTAGATTGATATTTAAAAGTCCTCCAAACTAAAGAACTTAAAGTATTGTTCTGCTCTTAATGTTTTTGAGAATTTTATACATGACTACTATATTCACATAACTTTATATCTCTTTTCACACTTCCAAGGCCTCCTATATCCCCTGCTCTAGTTCTCAAATTCATGACGTGCATTATCATAATTGTTTTAAGCATCAGGTTTTCTGTAAATCAGGATTTTATTAGTCTTGGAGACTGAGATCAATGATATAAAGCTTTAAAAAAAACCTTTTAAAGCAGGTTTATCAGTGTCCATTCCCAAACATGAAGGTTTGCTATTTCTTTACTCATTTAAAGTGATTTATCAAAATTTATATTTTAATGAATAAAATACTTATCATTGAATTTTATTTTTGTTTTTGTTTTTGTTTTTGTTTTTGGTTTTTCGAGACAGGGTTTCTCTGTGGCTTTGGAGCCTGTCCTGGAACTAGCTCTGTAGACCAGGCTGGTCTCGAACTCACAGAGATCCGCCTGCCTCTGCCTCCCGGGCGGTGGTGGCGCACGCCTTTATCATTGAATTTTAAAATATAAAATTGTACACATTTTTCTAGAAACAATACACAAGGGTGTTGTATCAGTCTCTCTCTCTCTCTTTAATTAAATTATGATTACTATGTTTCTTCCAGCTTATTAGTGGACCATCATCTACATTTCATTTCATAAATTAATTTACTCGGATTCACACTAACAGATACAGAGCACACATGTCCTTCCTGTGACTTAGTATATTGTTCTTGAGTTGTGGAGAATATTCATCACAAATCTTCACAGTTAGTGACTAGTAGAAGTCTACCAGAGCAGTCCGAAACTTCTCATAATAAACAAAACATTAAGCATTTTAGAAAAATTTTTAGGAACAGTTTACTAAATGTGTTCCTGTTTCTGAGTTTAATCAAAAAAAGTATGAACACAAAAGGCAAGATTTGTATATTACAATGACTTATTTAGATTATTAAAAGTGCAGTCTAAAAAAACTAATATCAGCATAACAAACTCATTACTTATGCATGCCCTACCTACTACACACATGTCTTTATTTTTATATCAATATGTCTGATTCAGGCAAAATAAACCTCTTGATGTTTTTAGAGCATATCACTTAAATTCCTTAATATCATCAGACATTTTAACATTATTAATGTTTCCATGAAAACTATACATAAGTTTAAAACAAAAAGGAATGCTGATTCTAAAATTAGGTAATTATTTTACTTAAAAGTAATATATTACCAACTTTGGAAACAATAACATGGAAAAATATTGAAAATATAATATAGATATTATTAATTAAAATAAAAAGCCATACCTTGTTTTCTATTAATTTATTACAAAGTTTATTCAATAAATGTATGGAAGAAGTTAAGATTATAAGAAAATATTATAGGAAAATTGGAGCTTGACTAAATCTGCATGTAAAATTAAATATGCCTATAGATTTTTGGTAAAAGTATATAGAAAAAATAGGATCATAGAAAATATTGATTTTTCACAAACACCAGTAAACACAAAGACTTATTTCTGGTCATATCACATTATGATATAGTTACTGCTTATTATAAAGTAATAAGCATTACAATTAAATACAATCTTTCTGACATCTTTTCATGCATGTGTCATTAATTTTTAACAACAGCCGTGTTAAGTCCTGTCTTCTGCTATATGCACTGATCCCTTTTTAAAGTATTTGACATCAGCATAGCAGAGATCTGAAAGTTTTTGAAAATGGAGTAACATATGTTGAGTAGCGTTCTGCAATGTCTTGGAAGAAGGGTAGAGGAGTGAGTCAGAGAGATCTTATAGTCACCAGAACCATTTCTTGTGATCCCTCATTCTCTGAATGTGCTAGTATTTTGGGAAGGAAGCAGAGAGAACGTGGAGGTGCTGCACAGTTTCAACACTTCAAGCACAGTGCAAACGAGGACGGTTAAGATTTCTGTAGGTGACCCCCATCTACACCTGTGTTTATTGTTCAATCAGATGTCATTTCACTATGAACCACTCCAAAACCCATGTTTCTAAGGTTATCATTCACAAAACTTCTAAGCAATAAATTTACTGTGCAATAGAAGAATCGTAAGAATTTTAAAATGGGCAATGCTTTACTGTATACATTTTCTTACTAGTAGACATATGTATGTGTTCATGTGGGTATATTCACAAGCATGCCATTGTGTGCAATCAGCACACAAATGAGGAGGCCAGAGGTTGATGGTAATTCCTTGCTGCCTTATTAGTTTTCCAACAGGGTCTCTTAACTTAACCCAGAGCTAGCCAGTGAGTTCCAGAAATTCACCAGTTTCTACCCTAATAACACTGGGGATACAGTTGCAACCTGCTAAAGCAAGCTATTATTCCTAGGCTATGGGAGTCCAAAGTCAGGTTCTCATATTTGCATAGCTAGGCTATCTCCAAAAGCCCTGTATAATGATTTTCTAATAACTCAAGGTATAGTATTATTTCTTTCAAGACAGTTTAATATCCCAATACTAAAATTAATGGCATAGAACAATTAAAACCGAATAAAACCACAGATGTCTCATAAATATGAAATCAATTTTTCTTGTGGATAAAATAAAACATATTTTATTAAGGACATTAGATAATGAGTATTTCTATATTTTATTGGTAAAATCGAAGGTTTTGAAATACATTACTGTATGTAATGGTATTCGATGGCAAGGCCATAAATAGATGGATAGGATGGATTAAGTGAAATCTTGGGCTTTCATGATATGATTAGTGACCTTACAGGAAAAGAAGAACAAAAAGTGATTTATTTTTCTCTGTCTACATGAATAAATCAAAGAGGAGTCAGTAAAGATTTAGACAGAAGAAAGTTTTCTGTATGCCTGGAATAAAATCTAGAATCAAATTAGTCTTGGATGTACAGACCCAGAAATAAGAAAATGCATTTCTGTTGTTTATGCTCCCCGGCTGTATTATTTCATTACAGTAAGTTGGAGAATATAAGATACTGCCTGGCCTCAAAAAATTATTAATTATCTCTATGTTGTATGGATTCTAAAAATGTTTGTAAAAGCAATGATGTGTGCACCTATGAGTGTTTCTGTGTATATAAAACATCCATATACATATATAAGAATCCGTACACATTCAGGAACTCAAATATGCTCAGCATCCTTACACTCTATATTGCATTTTAAACCTTGAATTTTGATAAAAATTATCATAATTTTTAATTTGCCCATTTTGTTAATGCAACAATAAATCTATAGTCATTCCATGGTATGGAATGCCTGTCATGAGTCAGAAGTATCCTGAAAAGAATGATGAACTTGAAATGCACAGAAGGGCAAGTGACTTGCTGCTACTCTCACAGCCACTGCCAACACTGGGAATGATAACTGTCAGGTCTCAGATCTCTACTAAGTTGACCAGATCACGATCATTTACACAGTGGACTTCACAAGTTGGAAACCCTTTAAAGTTTCTGTTTGAACAAGCGGTCATCTCCAATAGTTCCTTTCAAAGAATAATGCTGGAAACCTCAAATACCTCAGAGACTTGCTTTTTAAAAGCACAAATCAGAAACATTGGGTACAGAGGCTGAGCAGGTCGAGCTGTAGTATCCTGTGGCTTGCCCTAGTTATTTACTACTTGTCTAGACTGAAACATGCACTTCATAGATGTGTCTGCGGTTCATTACTTCCTAAAAGCCCATTCCCACATAGCAATTCTCTATCTGAATTATATTAAGCAAGTTTTTCACATTTTTCTAAAATGTAGATGGTTTCTGAGTGTACAAAATCGGTCATTTTTCTAGCAATTATTCTGCACTTATCACAAAGTTGTTAATACTGATGGTTCAGTACTAAATTACACTATTAGAAAATACTGCTATATCCAGTGAAACAACTGTAATGGCTAACTGATAGAGGAAGGTCATTGATTAAATAAACTGCCTTGGCCCTGATAGGTAAGAACATAGGTGGGTGGAGTAAACAGAACAGAATGCTGGGAGGAAGAGGAAGTGAGCTCAGACTGGATAGCTCTCCTCTCTGGGGCAGATGCCTCAGAGAGAGACCATGCTCCCCTCTCCCGGGCACACACCATGAAGCTCCAACCCAGGATGGATGTAGGCTAGAATCTTCCCGGTAAGCGCACCTTGGGGTGCTACATACAGTATTAGAAATGGGCTAGTCCAGGTGCGAGAAGAGGCTAGATATATTGGGCCAAGCAGTGTTTAAAAGAATACAGTGTCCGTGTAATTATTTCGGGGCATAAGCTAGCAGGCGGCCGGGGTGCTGGGGACGCAGCCCTGCCGCTCATATTGCAACAGCTAACTCTCATTTGTGAGATTAAAGGTTGGGAAGAACGGAATGATGTCACAACCAAGAAGCCTTGTTGCAGCTGTTATTTCGGGAGCCTTAAGTTCTCTGAGGGCAATGAGGTTGGTTGTTAGAATGTCTAAGAAGATGGAGGTTGCCACAGCCTGCTTCTGTGCTGAGAGAAATTATCAGGGCAGAAATGCCTGCAACAGCAACAAATAGGAAGACCAGTTTTCCCTCTACCCATTTCTGTCTTCCACTTTATTGATTCCTTTGGTGAACTCTATAGGAAGCCATGTGGGGAAAGAAGACACATTGCTGGGACTCAGATCTAGTCCTGCAAAGCCATTGCAAAGAGATTTCCTAGCAATAGACAAGGAAGGCATATTGTCATTTAATATGTTTCTGTTATTTCCAGCCTTTTGGCTTATTTATTTAGCAAGAGGAGGGATAACCAGGCAGATGTGCAGGATTCAAAGAGCTTCGCCTTGTACTATGACAGTAAACAAAGAATGTGATCCTCATGCCTCCTAGCATATCCTACAGGGTGTTATTATGTGAAAATATTCAGCCAAAACACAACAAAACAGACAGACAAGCAAAAATCAACAAGTGAGCACCGATTAGAAAGAAGAGAGTGTTAGCTATTGCATTAGAGGCTTAATTAGTAAAGCTAAATATATAGCCAATAATATTTTTAAGGTTTCAACTAAGTGATGAAGCTATTTATTACAGTGAAAGAGAACTCTTAGGACACTGCATAGCTGAGTTGATATCAAATTCTATTTCTCCCTACCTAAGTAACTGCTATAGAATCTAGGCAGCTGCACCTTTTAAGTTGTTAAAGGTTTGCAGTGCCATACTTGCAGTATCTATCCTGGACCAATTATGCAGTGTTACCTAATAAGAGATTCCTACTGAAGATAGCACATGTCCATTTAGATAGGATCATTTAATTGTAATAAAGTTTGAGTAGAAAAAAAAGGAAACCAAAACTCATTTACTCCAAGCTTCTCCAGTCCATTGTACTCATCTGAGGATTTTTATAGAGCTGATTGCTTTATATGGATACTGTGTTATTTTCTTTCCAAAGGAGAAAACTTAAGTTTAGATAGATGAAGAGAGGGTCTCTGCTCTCACTGTTAGCATTTCAACTTGATGAGCTTCTTTTCCTCTTTATTTTACATTCCAACCATAGTTCTCCATACCACCCCTCCTCTAGTGTCCCATCACTTCCCCTCCAGGCCTCCACCATCCGCTCCTCCCAATGGGTAAGGAATCCCATGGGACGTCAACAAAGTCTGGATATTAAGTTGGTCAGGACCAAGCCCTTCTCCCTACATTGAGGCTGAACATAGCATCCCATCACAGGAAATGGGCTCCAACAAGCTAGCTCATGCACCAGGGCTAGATCCTGGTCCCACTGCCTGGGGTCCCTCAGATAGTCCAAGCTTCACCACTGTCTCCCACATATGGAAGGTCTAGTTCTGTACCAGGGAGGCTCCATGGCTGTCAGTCTACAGCTCATGAGTTTCCACGAGCTTGGCTCAGGTAGTTAAGGGAAGTGATGGGCTCTGCTCTTCACTGTTATATTTCAACGTGACGAGCTTTTCTTATAGCTATTGAAAATGTTTTTTAGTTTTAAATGCTTTTTATCATGCTCACAACTGTGGTACTATTGAATCTGCCCTTTTAGCTCACCAGAGTAATAATAAACAATATTATTTTTTTTATTTTTAACTTATTTTTTGAGATTATAACATAATCACATCATTTCTGTGTTCTTTTTTCTCTTTGCAAACACACACACTGGCCCGTATTTCTTCTCTTACAAACTATCACATATTTTAAAACTATTGTTTTACACACACACATACACACTCACACACACATACATACACATATACACACACACACACCTAAACATAACCTGCTCAGTCTGAAGAATGTTACTCTTTGGGATGTATTCTGGGCTGACCTTTTGTTGTTGCATATTTCTTTTCCTTTTTGACAGATATTGTCACATCATAACTGTTTAAAAAAAACACCTAATGACTTGTTCTTCATGCTTGATTTTGGTAATGTGAACTTTATTCCTTTAAAACCGTAGTTCTTCTGTCTCTAAATGTTTATTATACAGATGGTCTGTATAAATACATCAGTAGATTTGCTTACATAGTCATTGATGCCAGGTGATCTTAGTAAACCAATAAAATAAAAAACAAAATCAGTCACAGGTTTGATAAGAGCCGGATACAGCAATTTTCTAATTATTTTTCTTTGTGCTTACTGGAAATTTTCCAGTTACTCTGCAAGTGTTTATTTTTGCCATACCTTTCTGTCAAAGATACATACTTTAGATGAGTTTAGTGAGTTAATTAATGTCTTAGATTGTTCAAACCAGCATTTTGAAATTATTTAAAGATTATTGAAATACTACAGATTTTTTTCATTAATATGCTTCATGTGTTTATATACTTTATAACAGTATAGACCAATATTTTAGTATTCAAAACCATAAAAAAGCAGTGTGAAAAGCATTGCCATGTCCAGACTGAAGAAGTTAGTGTAACAAAGACGTGAGTGGCAAACATTCAGATACTGTAGCTCTGTGTGGAAGTTTAATTGATCACATAGCTGTCTGGGTAGTGACGATAACAGCGAGATCATGAACGCTGAAGGAAATTTGCCATAGGGAAGATAAATACATTTGGAACTGCCGCCTTGCAGATGGAATTTTTAGTCGGTCTTTACAGAATTAAGCATAAAAGCAAAGCATTAATACATGACAAATGCATGTTTCTCATCTCCCATCACAAGCAGTTTTCACTTTGCCACATTAAGCAGAATATCTGTGTCCTCCAGCTTCTGCTTGAGCACATGGAAGAAGTTAGTCCTCTTGTCAAATGGGAGCGTATTCTTCTACAGATTAGGGGGCTATGAAGTTACTCAATGACTTTCTCCTTGACAGATTATACTCCTGACACTAATCACTTAAATTAGCATAATAATTAATTTTCTGTTACAGAATAATACTCTTGGTTGAAATGGCCGTGCTTCAAGAAACTACTGCAAACCCAGATCAATACTGCCCTGGGGGTAAGGCCACAGATTTTCCTCTTTGCTTTCCCTAGTGGTTGAAGGAATAGAAATGCTGCCACAATTTAGAATATGGTATTCTTTGTTGTATTAAACATTAACTTCATATTAATTTAGCAATAAAAATATGTTATCTTCTTTGCACCTTTTCCTTCCAGGTCATTACTATGTCTCTTGGATTCAGCAGGAGTGTCATAAGTAGTATCTCTTTGTCTACCCGGACACATAATTATTACCTATGTTATTATTAAAGCAAGCTTTGTCAAATAAAAATTAAGTCATGATACAAGTGTGTTTATATACTGTAGGGATTAATGTTAAGTGTGAAGCTGACAAGATCTAAGATTGCCTGGGAGAGGAGTCACTGAGCAGTCCTGCGAGGGGTTATCTAAATTAAATTCACCCACTATGAGTGTCGCTATTCCCTGACTACATGTGCCTGAAATTGTAGTCATTCTATCATTCTTATTAGGTAAGTTATATAATAGCTACTTCAACACATCATGATGGACTGGACATCCTTACCATGATGGACTGTATTGTGAATTGTGAGCCTTCCTCCAGCAAGTGAGTTGTCGGGGTGTTTTATGATAGCAACTGAGACATATACTCACAACATTTTGGATAAAATATCAATTCTGACATTGCTAACAAATTTCTTCAATGAATATAGATGTGATAAATTAAAATTTCTTTTATTTATGGATTTTAAGTATAATATTACAGCCAGCATTGGTTTAGTATGGAGAATAATTATATACTATCTACTAGTGTATACCAACTTGTGGTAGAAAATTATCATGGACAATCAGAAATATGCTTGTTTATTCAGCCATTTATTAATTTATTTACCCCATACATTTCTATTGTTACATATTCATTTATTTTTATTTTAAATGTTTTATTCATTTTACATACCAACACAGCTCTCCTTACCTCCCTTCCTCTTACACCTCTCCACATTCCCCAAACAACTCCCCATCCACTTCTCAGAAAGGGTAAGACCTCCCATTGGGGAACCAACAAAACATAGCACATGGAGTTGAGGCAGTACCAAGTCCCTTCCACCCACCTCACCCCACCCCCGCCCCAGAATAAAGGCAGAGCAAGGCATCCCACCATAAAGAATGGGTTCCAAAATATCAGTTAAGGGTAAGATAATATGTTATGGGAACCACTATTTGACTATCTATTCTGAACTAAGGAAATAAAACAATTTGTAACAAAATGATACATAAACAAACATGTTTAAATGTACTGTGATTTTTCCATGCAACAGATTGTGGATAAACAGGTCGTCAAAGACAGAATAACAATGGTGTGTGTGTGTGTGTGTGTAGCAATGTGGTGTATAATATTTGAAGTCTTCAGTGATTTACAATGTCACCTCAAACTGTGACTATAATGAGGAAAGTAAGGGTCAATTACATTAGCATAACCAATTACATTAAATAATTTCAATTTCTCTAAGGCTAGCTAGTATATTATAAACTTGAAATTTAAAAGTGTTTTTGTTTTCAAAATGTCACTTGGCTTATATGGAAACAATGTTTTGGGCATTAAACGTTTAAGTGAATAGTTAATCATGATAATGGTCTTTAAGTAGATATTTGTTGTAGGATGGAAAAAAGTACTGAAATACTATATTCAAAATATTTTTATTAGAAAATGAGAGCATAACATTATGATTGATTTCAATAAAAATAACAGCTTATGCTACTCATAACTGATTTAGTGTATGATTGTGAGATTTTTATAAAATTAGCATTTTAACTTACAGGAGTTTAATTCTGAAGGCTGTATTTATTAGTTATAAAATAAAATTGCTGTTTCTTTACATAAAATTTTATTAAAAACAATCTTAATACCTCTGAAGAAGATATTAGTTTTCTTTAAATAGATTAAATATCTGATGTTTTTTAGAAAATAAACAAATTTGGCAAAACTTTATTATAGTAGGAGGCTGCTTATTCATTTTCTTGCTGTCCAGACTCCTGAATAAACCACACAGAAACTGTTGAATTAAATCACTTCTTGGCCTATTAGCTCTAACATCTTATTGGCTACCTTTTACATCTTAATTTAACCCATTTCCATTATTTTATATTTTACCATGGCCCACTGGCTAGGTTCCAGTTTGTCTCTATCCAGAGACAGCTCCATGGCTTCTCCCTGACTCTACCTACTTTCTTCCAGAATTCAATTTAGTTTCCCCCCCCTAGCTCTGTTCTACCCTATCACAGGCCTAAAACAGTTTCTTTATTAACTAATGGTATTCACAGCATACAGAGGGGAATCCCACATCACCTCCCCTTTTCTGTTTAAATAAGGAAGGTTTTCCTATCTGGCAGTCCCAGAGCTGGCAATAATGGTATTTCCACCATTTTGAAAATCAAAGGGATAAAACCGGACTCGCTGAACATAGCAGACAATGAGGACTGCTGAGAAGTCAAGAACAATGGCACTGGGTTTTGATCCTACTGCACGTACTGGCTTTATGGGAGCCTAGGCTGTTTGGATGTTCACCTTACTAGACCTGGAAAGAGGTGGGAGGTCCTTGGACTTCCCACAGGGCAGGGAACCTGGTCTGCTCTTCAGGCTGGTGAGAGAGGGGGAGTTGATTGGGGGAGGGGGAGGGATATGGGAGGCGGTGGCGGGGAAGAGACAGAAATCCTAAATAAATAAATAAATAAATAAATAAATAAATAAATAAATAAATAAATAAGAAAATCAAAGGGAGGCAGAGCCAGCACCCAGGGCTGCTGTGACCAAGCTGCTTACCATTTAAAATGCTCTCTAGGATAGATGCACAATAGGACAGATTCATACATAATACATCTCTAAACAAGACACAATGTACTTATAAAATATATGTAGGCTTTGGAGAAAAAGAAAAAGATTATAGAGAGTTATAAGAAACAGTGAATGGTTTCTAAAAAACAGTCTTTAAAGAGACAGAGTACAGACAGTCATAGATTAAAGGAGTAAAGATAATACAATAAATATTAAAAGAAATAGAATAAAAACAAATTAGCCACATAAAGATGAAATATACACAGAGAGTTTGGATTATGTATATTATTGTGTTTTCTTTGAAATTTTTTCTCTGTGACAGAGTTACATAACCAACATATATATGTTAAAGTTATCTTGATCTTCAGAATTTGAGTCTAAGAGTTCTGCTTTTGTTTCCACAGAGGATAAGAACCTGTGGAATCCTTACAGACTAATGTGGCCATGAACAACCTCCAAAATTACTTTGCCCAACAAAAAACAGAAAGAAGTTTGGAGAGAACTATGTGCAAATTCCCTGAATTATTGCTTATAAATATTTGATTACATTTAAAGAGGAATAGGCTATAGAGATTTTCATTGGTATGGATTTAGTTTATTGATACAAATTTAAGGTAAATTTTGTTATACTGTGTGTATGTGTGTATACCTGTTCTTGATTAAAGTATTGTGTTTGTGTAGCTCATTTAAAATGTAATGTATAATTAAGAAATATAGGTTAATAGATAATCATCTATAATAGTCAGGTTTGTAGTCATTTTAGTTAGATTTTCTAGATGGACATATATGTATTTCAGATGGATAGGAATTCTTCAAACCTTTCAAAGACTACAGAATATGGCATTTAAAATGTTTCAAGAACTTAAGACTTTTCATGACAGTGATACACATCTGCTCCTGGCAGCAAAAAGCTACTTTATAAGGATGATAGG
>JABTXL010001072.1:5398488-5487836 GCA_025134845.1 Neodon shergylaensis
ATTTATTTATTTATTTATTTATTTATTTATTTATTTATTTATTTATTAAAGATTTCTGCCTCCTCCCCGTCACCGCCTCCCATTTCCCTCCTCCTCCCCCGATCAAGTCCCCCTCCCTCATCAGCCCGGAGAGCAATCAGGGTTCCCTGCCCTGTCGGAAGTCCAAGGACCACCCACCTCCATCCATACACAGCACATAGAAATGAAGATTAAAGCATACAGCAGGCAATACTATGTTATGGGGGAGTCCAGGCAGTTAATTATTAAAAAAACACTAGTTTTGATTTTATAATGTTAAAAAAAAAAAGAATCAACACCTGCTATCAAGGAGGCTGCTTCCTGCCAGGAAGCTGCTTTTCCCATCTCGTCTAATTAGTTCCATTTTATCCTTTAACTATCTCATAGACATGTTACTTTGTTACGTAAAACATATGTTTCACCCCTTTAAGTTATCCTTTGAGTGGCAGCAAGGCAATATATCTGGTGTAGTATCTTAGAATCATAAGAGAATGAACTAGGCTGGAAAATAAAATGACTTGTTTTCTACAGTTTCATGTACTCGCAACTTTCATTTGCAATGCCATCATTGAGACTGCGTGTCTCGGAGTTATTTTAGGCTGGCTTAGTGATTTCTGAATTGGGAGGCTAAAAGCAAAATGTGTAATCAATATTATATTTATACAATTCTTTAAAATATAGTAATTAAGAATTATATCTAGGAAGATTTTGTGTTTATACCAAATACAATTATGTTAATGTACATATTCTGAAAGTTACAAGGCATTTAATATAAAAATGTTTTTAATACTTATGTTTAACTTATTTATTTTGTTTATGTGTTTGCATGAGTGTCACTGTCTGGTTTATGCAAGGCATGTGGATGTGCCCAGGGAACAGAAGCCAGTGTAGATGCCCTAGACTGGAGTCGCAGGCGCTTGTGAGTTATCAGAGGTGAGAGCTAGGACCCAAATTTACATCCTAGGGAAAAGTAATAAGGATACTTACCCGCTGAGTCATCTCACCCACTATGCAAAATTTACTTTAAATGTTAAAATGTACAATGTATCTGAAGTTTCCTGCTGAAGGTCACAGTTTTAAGTACATTCTTTTGTGGTTTTGAGACTTTGTACCTGGTGTTTCGATCACATCACTCCTTTCTCCACTCCTCACAGATCCATACCTCCTCTCCTACCTATCCAGCTTTGTTTTGTTTTCATCTATCCTTCAAGTTCATTGTGTACGGTCTATATATTCTCAGATGTGTGGCCTTCCCCTTGTGCATAGTCAACACAGTGGCTACACTTTTAAAACAATCTGATCTCCCTCCCAACAGTCATCAATGGACAACAGCTCTGCAGATAGGAGTGGGACACACTGACCAACTATTTTCTCCATGCTTGAGATTGGTCTGACTTGAGCTTTAACAAGAGATTAAAACTAATCTCCTAATAACCTAGAGGAAATAATCATACATTATACAGTTCAAATTGGACATTTTTTAAAGCATGTTCGAAAACAAAGCCTTATAAAATGATGCCCAGTATGCCCTGTTTTGTTTTCAGAAACAATGTTTTGCCATAACTGGAGGCTAGCCTTCAACTGGTGATCAATGATTCTCTTGCCTCTGTTTTCTGAATATTGATTACAAATGAACATCACAATTGAACATGTTACAGCTTATCTGGCTAAACAGATAACAGAATAACTTAATTTTACAGTTTCTAAGCACAGACTACAAGCAACGTTTGGACAATGTGCATTAAAACTGCAAACTATCTCTTTTCTTTGTTACTTGAAGAAAATGGGTTACAGATAGTCTCTTAGATTCTAACCTGCTCTAAAGTACTAGAACATTGTACTACATCTATTTTCCACCTTGGATCAGTCTCTCTCTCTCTCTCTCTCTCTCTCTCTCTCTCTCTCGGTAAAATTAAATTATAATTACTATGTTTCTTTCAGTTTATTAGTTGACCATCATCTACATTTCATTTCATAAATTAATTTACTTGGATTACACACCAACAGATACAGAGCACACATGTCCTTCCTGTAGCTTAGTATATTTTTCTAGAGTTGTGGAGAATATTCATCACAAATCTTCACAGTTAGTGACTAGTAGAAGTCTACCAGAGCAGTCAGAAACTTCTTATAATAAACAAAGCACTAAGCATTTTAGAAAAATATTGAGGAGCAGTTTACAAAATGTGTTCCTGTTTCTGAGTTTAATCAAAAAAAAAAGTATGAACACAAAAGGCAAGATTTGTTTATTACAATGACTTATTTAGATGATTAAAAGTGCAGTCTAAAAGAACTAAAATCTGCATAACAAACTAACAAACTCATTCCTTATGCATGCCCTACCTACTAAACACATATCTTTATTTTTATATCAATTTGAAAAGGTTGTCTTGCCCAGTTTTGATGTGAGAGCTTTTGCCTTGCCTTACTGTGTCTTGTTTAGTTGTATTTGGTTGTTTGGAAGTTGTTTTGAAGCCCTGCTTACCTTTTTTTTTTTTTTGGAAGGGAAAAGGAGGGAGGGGGGATCTCTGAGGAAGGGGAGGTGGGGATGGTGCTGGGTTGAGTCGGAGAAGGGGAAACTGTGGTCAGTATGTATTGTATGAGAGAAGAATCTATTTTTAAAAGAGAGAAAGAAAAATGTTTTGCTTATAATTTTAAGTAAAGACCAGTTTCAGAACCATTGACAAGCATGTTATTCTTTACATATTCCTGGGCAGTATAGGCCTCCAAGCAGACAATGATGAGTATAAACGAAAGGGTAGAAGAGAAGGTTGAACCAGTATGAAAAAAACATTTGCAAATTTACTTGCCATGGAGGCAATCCAGGTAAATTCTGACAATGATTAAACAGAACAGTCTAGGAAGACCACAAAGGCAACCTCCCAGAAGTCAGCAAAAGAAAACTCTTGACTAGGAACTTCTTGGTCACATCAGGTCTTTTCTGCACCAGTTTCGGTCGTTTATTTCTGAATCATTTTTTATTCTATTCTTATGTTTTCTTCCCTTCCATGGAAATTAATCACATTGCGGAATAAAATATCACTTAAAAATATTGTTTCTTTCATGTGTGCAAGTGCATTTGTATCTATACACATTTCACGGTTCATTGAGATTCCTAAAGACAACTTTGAATCCTTTCATGAAGTGTGAATACCTTGCTGGTTTTGATCATTTGCTGTTTGTTTTTTGTGTGTTTTCTTGTGTTGCAGCCCTGGCTGGATAACCTGGAACTCGCTATGAATATCATCCTATTAGAAACTCATAGAATTTGCTTGTCTCTGTTTCCTATTTGCTAGACTTAAAGAATGTGACTACCATAATCCTCATACATTATTTATGCACCTGGAACTTTCAGTGTCTAGGGTCTCCTATGAATAGGTTAGGTTAGCTGGATATTTCTTTTTTCTGAAACAGTCTCCTTGGGCTACAAGGGAGGTTCCTGATGTCCTGTGTATTTCATATGGATTTTGAGAATTGAACTTAGTTCTTTATGTTTGTGCAGCAGGCCCTCGATGGACTTAGCCATCTCATCAGCCCAATGTGCATATTTCTAAGCATGATGTGTAAATGGCTCTATACGGTCCATTTTGCCAAAGACCAATAAAAAGGAAAGGTATGAATTTCATTTAGAATTGCTGATAAAATGTTAATGTGATTAGTGTGTCACATGATTTTCATATGTTAATGAATCTCATAAGCTGCTTAATTTATGATAGCAAAGCTTGAAGAAAGCCACTTAATTAATGGACTTAGAAAGGTTTAATTAATTTTTTAATCAACATAAAAGGAGCATAAAATATTATTTTAGTCAAAATGATTCAAAATAACACCCATGAGAGGATAAAGCATATGAAAACATGCCCATGTGCACACACTCCTTTGAGTTGATCAGTAATATGTCACTTATCCACATTCTTAGAGTTGATTATTAATGTGTGAATATTTTATTTTCCTTTTAAGCCAAGGAGGCAAGTTAATATACATGAAGTCATTACTTTCTTCCTTTCTATATGATTAAATTGCCCAGTCCCTGAAAATGTATAACCTCAGGTGTTCTTTTACTGTCTCATTGCAGCAGTAAATATCACATGCATAATAAATATTATTGTTTCATCAGAGCATAATCAAAGTCAGCACAACCAATAAAAGGACAGACAGAAATGCTGACCCAAGCCAGCCTTTTAAATATACAAAAATAGTTATTGGAGAAGGGAAAAATGGACATTTCAATAAGCTACTTGTACCTTTTTTTCAAACCAAAAATGTACACGTCACATTCATTTTTCTAACAAAACAGATGGAGAAAGAGGTCACTTAATTTACATACATTTTCCTAACTTTTGATTTGTGCAAAGAGACCCAATACATTCTCCTTGGAGGTGTGCATTTTCTTTCAGAACCTACAAATATCTTGGAGCTGGAGTCAGAGGCAACTGTGAGCCACCGAGTATGGACATACATCATATCATAAAATGCCCTTTATGAGTTTTCACATGTCTTATTTGATTATTTGTAAGTCCTGTTTGTCAGTTTTACCTTGAAAATTTTAACCACGGACTGGGCCTTAAGACACCATTTCTAATGCAGATGTTAGGTAAGAGGTCCTTATATTTCATGTCATTTTAAACAGATTTGATTATAGAATACTTATCTTCCAATCTCAGACTCCTATTCTTAAACAGTAACAGAAATGAATACAGTATATCAGGATTCATGGTGCTTAAGAAGGTTATTTTGTTTTTAAAAAAAGATGATTAAGCCGGGTGGTGGTGGCACACGCCTTTAATCCCAGCACTTGGGAGGCAGAGGCAGGTGGATCTCTGTGAGTTCAAGACCAGCCTGGTCTACAGAGCTAGTTCCAGGACAGGTTCCAAAGCCACAGAGAAACCCTGTCTCGAAAAACCAAAAAAAAAAAGATGGTTATTTTACATTGTTTTACAAATATGCAAAAAACTCATAAACATATATATTTGTGTCTGCATTTTCAGTTTCTCTTCAGTTACTTCAGAATGAAAAATAAATCTTTATTGACCTTTCTTAATGTTGAAAAAATAGATACCAGAGTTTCAATGTTTTATAAATGAAATCAAAGACAGACTATGTTTCAATCTCAACAAAGTAAAGGAAAAATAATTGGAGAAAGTGATAGATTTATTGTTTCTAAAATATTGAGTCACTCAATCTTGCAAAAAGCACTTGGCTGGCATACTAAATAAAAGTCTGGGAGAAAGTTGAACAGACAGAACTAATGTCTTATATTGGTAAGCACATTTGAGCCATGTCTCAAAATAATCTGTGCTCTACAAAAAATTATCTGTGAATCTCATCATAATGTATTTTTGCCCTTTACTTCCAGTTATTTTCTGTAATACTGTCTTAAAAATAAATCACCAAATTTTATTTTAAAATTATATTTGTGAATACATATTCTGCTAACAAAAGTGTATTTAGGAATACTAAGTATTGAAATAAATAAATGTGTCAACCTATTCAGAATTCTATTACTATGCAGTATCAAAAAATATTTATACTAAATTTCTATTTCTAAACATGAATTTTAATATCTAACAGTTTCCAAGTATTTTTTTTTTGAGCTTCAGCTTTACCAAAGCTATCCTTTTGAAGAATTATATTTTGGTACATCTTAAGTTCTATATTTAAATAAATGTGTAATACATAAGAAACAGTATTGAACATAAATTTTTCATAATTATTAAGCACTACTCTGGAATTATGCTGTAACAATAAATTTCAAGTTGCACAACCATAAAGAATACAGAAAAAAGAAAAATATTATTAAATATATCATATAATTGGCAGGTACTTTTAATACAATATTGTAAAAGTCTTTATGATCAGATTGATAGATAAAAATGAGAAATCTCTGTTCATAACATTTATAAATGTTCCTTACAAATATTTGTAGTTACTTGACACTTTTAGCTAAACTGAATGTGTATTTTCTTTCATTAAACATAAGACTGATGATGGAAATTAAATGTACCCATCTGTGTACATTCATATGAAATGAATGTTCATTTGTGTGTATTTGACGTGAAAGACAAGGGCCTGAGGAGTAGATTACATAATGTTAACTTTTATTACAGGAATTACATTTGTGATCTCTTTTCTTTTGGATTTCCTAATGAGCCACTTCATAAAAGTCAGGATTTTGTCAACAGTGTTATAGAGAAGACACCCATAAGCACTGGAAACAAATGCAACAAACCTGGGTATTTACATGGTAACTGTGTTCACAGTTAAATTACAAACAATTGCTTAGTGATTGAGCATATCTCTGAAGTGTAAAATTGTGGTTCTTTTCCCCTTGGCTAATAACTAACCAACAATCAGCACGAGAGGTGCTCTGGGAATCTCACATGCATGTCTAAAACTACGACTGTGTGAGGTGGGAACAGATAGCTCTACCACTTATGATTTAATATTACATTTCTGTTTATCTGTATAATTCAGCTGTCCTTCATGAATGTGTTTATTTATAGTTATGTCACTATATTATCAAAATAAAGCAAGTTTATTATTACAAATGGCAATATGTTACAAGTCTTTTATGGGACTTCCAAGATTTTTGATAAGCTGTTTACCAAACATAAGACAGATTTAAAAAGCATGTCTTCTGTACTTTTCTGTTATTTTTAAAACTTTTATTTGTTTTTTTTTTACTAATTACCTCCCACAAAGCTTCCCTGAACTGTGTCACCAAAGAGCAGGATAGTAAAGGAATAAAATAAAAGACTTTGAACCAAAGTATCTAAGCTTTCCAGCAATGCCATGATTTTCATTAAAGGTATACAAACCTTACACAAAAGATGCACTTTGTGAGTATAGTAGAATTTCATGAGGAGCACAACAGTGAGACACAATTCATTCATCCTGCCAGCTCAGCTTTTAAAATGTAAATATCAGTGTGAGTAAACTGTAGAAATAAACAAAATATGAATCATTGCAATGAGAAGCTATCATTAACTTAGCTCAAGTAAAGTGTTCAGATACAGTGACAGGCTAGGGCTGACACTGAATAATTGTGCACTTGGTCAAGCAGAACATGTCACATGTATATTGTTGAAGAAATCAAATGCAGACACAAGTGATAGGAAGCAGACAGACTGAAAGACACGTCGATAAGGAAGTAAGTACACACATACATATTCATGGACAAGCAAGAAGGTTGTTTGTTTTTTCTACATAGATAATAAATGATCTCTGACTTCTCTTCAGAATATAAATATAGTACTGGTAGTTAATGTGATATAGTTCAAGCAAAAATGCCTGAATTCAAATTCTGAGTTATCTATTCTAGCTATACAGTAACTATCTTGATTGATTTTATTTATTTATCATATCTCTATAACATATTTAGTTAGTTAGTTACTCAGTTTTTGAGAAAAGGGTCTTCTAGTGTTACTAGGCTGGACTCAAACACACAATCCACCACTCTCAGCCTTCCAACTCTGGGATTCTAATTACTACGCCATGAGTAATTCGAAATCATTGCTCGAGTTGCAAACATGGAGAAATCAAATAGGTCTTGATTTGAAAGCTCCGTCCCTACTTTCATAGCTATCTTTCATAGTGCTGGAAGTTTCTCTTACACTTCCAGAGTAGAGGACTGATAATACATCTCACTTGATCCTCACTCTGTGAGCTACAATAACATCTTTCCTGGCAGGATCTGCTCTCTAGGGCAATAGTAACATAAGAACTGTGGAAATGAACAGCCACTTTTGGATTGGATTTGAGTCCCACTCCTCAAAGTGGAACTCATACCTGGCAGTGTTAACAAAGGCAAGAAGCTGTGGCTAGATAAGTGATAAGTCCTCGGGGAAATCTACCATTACAATTCTGCTAAAAAGATATAGCATTAAAATGAATGCTAATGACTTTCGGTATACTTATAGATCAGCACATTTCGTGAGCCTTAGCAGAGATGCTTGCTCTTGCAGCAGATGGCAATTAACACAAGATTCATAATTAGCAAGGATGTAGTAACCACAAGACTTCAGAGCAGTCCTCCTTACAAAGGATACCTATGTCACACTGCTCTCCTCAAGATTCAGGGATCTCCAGGAAGCAGAAATATTATGAGAATCCAAGGTGCTTCAGCAAAAGATGACCTCAAGGAAACTTTTTTTCCTGAACACAACAGCGCTGTTGCATATATGAAATCACAGGTATTGTGCCAGTATGAGCAAGACCTATGAAAGCTCTAGAATGACAATGTTTAAGCTCAGAGGAGGGGAGGTGAGTAACAAGCGAGGACCTGCAGTATTTGATAGCTGTTGGGGGGAGGGGTCACTTTTGTTTATTGGTGAGACCTCTGGAATATCCACCACACTCCAGCACAGACCTTCACCCAAGAGTAGCTAGCCAACATGAATAGAATCACAGGACCTAAGAAGGAGAAAGACAGAACAATATTTTGGATGTGTAGGACTGGGTGAATTTTGGAAGAAATGGTGATAGGGATGGATATGATCAAAATATATTCTATAAAATTATCAAAGAGTTAATAAACATTATTTGAAAATCTCTATGAGTAATTTAAGTAGATAGAATTATAAAATGAGTCCCAATCATAAACAAAAACAAGGACTCTATTGTGTGGCAGTAATCCCGGTGCTGATGAGAAAATACAGGAGGATCCAAGGAGCTTGTTGGATAGTCTGTCTAAGTGAATCTACCATTTGAAGTTCTGTGAGAGAGTATGTATCAAATATTACTACTGCTACTACTGATGATGATGACAATGATGATGAAAAACAGGCAAAAACTGATAAAGGAATACACATCTGTTTACCTCTGACACCCTACCACCACAGGAACACAAGCACACAAAAACATATAGAAATCCAATATAAACAGAATTGCATGAAATTTTTAATTAAAATAATCACATTTTTCCTTCACTTAGTATTTTTATCCCTGGAACTGGCTACTTAAGCAGAAATCTTTATTTCTGTATTTAAAAATTAATACATAAAGACTATTGGGAATCCAAAGAAATTTGTGGTTGGTAAATCCAATTTTGAGAACATAAAATGATACTGAACAGCTATGAGAACATATTTTAAAATATTTCCAATGGTCAGTTGATAGAGCTTGATAGTGTTAGTTTATACTGAAGTAGCAATAGTAACCTTTCTTTAAGTGAGGATGGGCAACCTCTAACACTTATATTTGCTTAGGTGTGATCCTTTGTGATTCCAAAGTGTCTACTCTTTGTCTCAGGCAACATGTAGCTGGGCAGCTATCTGGCACAGGTGACATAGTTCATAAGGTACAGTCGGTGACATAAACAAAATACATTTTTGTAAATTTGATTTTAGTTGCATAAATATAACAATCATGTGGTTTTGAAAGTGATTCTATAAAAGTTATAAGAAATATAGTAATATCTTCAAAGTCTTTTCAAAATAATAGACTGAAGGTTCTATGATACCAATTAGGATAGTCATCAATCAAATTATAGGGGAAGGTCAGTTCAGATACCCTCTCCACTATTGCTTAGGTTCTTAGCTGGGGTCTTCCTTTTGTGGATTACTGAGAATTTCCCTAATACCAGGTTTCTTGCTACCCCATAATGGCTCCTTCAATCAAGATATCTCTTTCCTTTTTTTAACTGTCATCATAGAACCTTCGTCCAGCATCTGATGGAAGACTCTGGACTGCAATCAGGGAAACCCTCATAGGACCAAGCTAGGCCCTCTGCATGTGGATGATAGCTGAGTGCTGGGGCAGTCTGTGGGGCTAGGTAGGACTAGGACTTATCTCTAGTTCTTGAACTGGCTTTTTGATCCCCATTCTCTTTGGTAGACATAGGGGTGAGGACCTTGGTCCTGCCTCAAAGTGATATACCAGACTTTGTTGATTGGTCATGGGAAGTTTTACCCTATCTGAGGAGGGGATGTGGTGTTGGGGAGAGATGAGGCCAGGTAAGGTGGGGGAATGGGAAGAGGGGAGGGAGTGGAAACTGAGATTGGTATATAAAATGGGAAAAGATTGTTTTAAATAAAAATATATGACAATCATTGACTATAAACAAAAAAGAATCAAGTTGAATTGCAGCAACAACAAGCTAGGGTTTTGTAAATGCTGTAGCATAGAGTCTTATCACTGCATAGTCTTTGAAAAAATACTTTTTACTAGCTTTATGTAAATATATCTATTTATATTACTTATGAAGTAAATAATACACAAATATTCTAAAACTTATTCTCTTGAATTTACTTTTCACAAACATACTCTTCTTTCCAAAAGGTAGAGAATGTTGGGATACAATATATTTTTACTTGTCATAGATTTTGAGGTCGAGAAAAACATTAAGGAATGCTATCATCAAAATTATTTAATGCATACATAAAAAATTTAGCAAACTACTGAAAATGTGTCCTGATTTTAATTTGGAATCCTTTTTAAGGAATTTTCAACCTTTAAGTTTAAATCATTTATCAGTCATTCCATGTGATTTCATAACACCATAAAAATGCAACACTTTCTTCCCTGCTGGCTACTTTCACAGTATGGGAAGGTATTACACAAGCACCAAAGGGAGGGAAAACATTCATTCATCAACACTCTAACCCAGAAGTGAACTGTGTGGACTACAGTAATGGCCATACTGCAAAGATTATGTCCATGGTAAAACTGTTGCACCAATTTTAGGATGATCTACAGTAGAGGTTCTCCACTTTTCTAGCACTGTGACCCACAACAATTCCTCACGTTGTGGTGACCTCAACCACAAAATTATTTCATTGCTTACCCACGACTGTAATTTTGTTATGTTGTGAATCATAACATAAATATCTGGTACGCAGGATAAGTGATATGTGACCCTCAAAAGGCTCAGGACCCAGAGGTTGAGAACCATTGCTCTATAAGCATAAATTCATGTCTAATACTACAAATCTGGAAAAGAACCTATGTTTGGGGAGCACACAGACCCAGGGGATGATCCTACCATCACTAATTTACCAAGTGGATATAGTTTTAAACTGCACTATAAATTTTTACCTCTCTGGCCTTTGATGAGTGAAGCCTGCAGAACTTGTCATAGAAGGCTCTTTGTACAGTGGATGGCATTAAAGCAGATACATACATATATGATCAAAGTTTTAACCTAAGTGATTATAGAGTGCTCAGCCCCAAATAGGATGTCAATATAAAAATCCTCCACCAAGTCTCAGGGACCAAGTGGAAGAAAGCTCAGAAAGTTCTTAAGAGTGAGAATTTTAATCAAGCCACTTATCATTTTAAAAAGGACTAGAAAGTGGCTCATCAGACAATGCCCTGATGAGGACCTAGTGATAGCTTATGACTTCCAAAGGAAGTTCAGTTTTCTTAACGGATGCGGCTCCTTGTAGGCTCATGGATCATGCCCTAGGAGATAGTTTTACGGCCGTGAGTAGATAGGTAGCACAATCTGGACTCAGAGAGTTATAAAGGAATCAAAATAAAACAATAATAAGGAAGAAATTAAGTTGGGGAATTGGGAAGTGGGTGGAACTTGGAGGTAAAGATAATCAAAACCTATTGTATGTATGTGTGGAATTCTTCAAAATAAAAAGCCATATTATAAAATACAGAAGAAACATTCCCTTAGAATTTAAAATTCCTTAAAGTTAGTTGATGATCAGAATATTTGAAAGACCTCCAAGAATATACTAAAGAAAATTTTATACAAACACACATGCACCTACACACACACACACACACAAATGTTCTACGAACATGCAATGGTGGGACTAGATTTTATTTGTTTGACAAAGCAAATATCTGAGCTAATTATCTTTTCCATATATAGATTATTTTTCTATGTAATTTTCTATACAGAACCAATTTAAAATGAATGGCATGACAAGAAATTATGAAAGAGAAAGAGGGCATATTAAATCTGCCTCAAGGTACTGATGATACAACAAAGGATCTTTGGCCACTTTTATTTTAAGGCACTCAATTAACCTAAGCTAAAAAGATAATAACTTGCACAATTTTAAAAGAATCAAAAAGACAGAAGCTTTGATAGTCATACCTAAAATTGATTTTTATGCAATAACTCAAGAATTAATTTAACAGTAAGGTTGAACAAAGTACTCTTGATGAAATACAGCTTCTGCATTTTAAGAGGAAATTAAAGAGAATTACTTTAAATGTAGAGGTTGTAAGCAAAGAGAGATGTAGAGAATGTTAGGATAGTTCTACCTAGAAAACCAAGTTTCATTTAGATAAATTAACGGTTAGGAGGATTAATAGCAGCATCAAGAGTCGTAAGTTTTCAATCAATGAGTTAATACCATTTTAGAGTTTCATGATTAGATTACATACAGACTTTTTCATGAGTTTGAAATTATTACAATTTTAATGATGTACTGAGTACCTACGTGTTGTGGCTTGGATGTGAAATGTCCCTGCAGTCTCATATGTCTAAACACTGGATTCCCAACTGTTTGTACTATTTGGGGAGGTTACGGATCCTTAAGAAGAATGGCTCGGGTGGCAGAGGTCTGTAACTGAAAGGTGACCTCGTGAGCAAGAGCACAAACTTGCTTCCATCATTTTCTGTTTCCTAGAATAGTCACTCTGTGAGGAGTCTAGACAACACAATGACTAACAACTAGGCTTTTACCATTCTTTCCCCACGGTGATGCAAAGCATGTTCTGAAACCTTGCTCCCAACTCAGTGGGTCCTCCCACACACAGTTTAATTTGATACCTCACAATTATGATGACAAAAAGCAAGTAGAACACTATAACATAATAACCTTATTAGCCATTGAGGACTGAGTCATTAGTAGCATATCTATAATCTCCCAAAGGAGCTAAAACTATAGCTAGAGAGATGAGGTAAACATATTCATACGAGCAAAATATGAAACATATGCATACAATGAAGTAAAAAGAAAAAATCTAAAGAAGCTATTCTCTCATATTCTATGACAACACAGCTTCTTTCAGGAAGCCATGTTAAATTTCTGGGTATTAACTAAGTAGGAGCTCATTTTACCGAAACTGTGGGTGACATGTCAAAGATGGATGTTTCCCATGCTGTCAATGTCTGTCATTATAATGGTATGTAATAGAACAGGCAATATTTGAAAATCTAGGAAAGGTGACACAAATGCAAATACATAGGTACATACACAGAGTGTTTAGGAAAAATTTTTGAAATTATATTTGTGTAAAATACATCATGATGCCAAGCTAGTGATATATATGAATACTTTAGGAAAACCAGCTCTAAGTAGAAATACAGGCAAGTATGAATATCCTGTGACTGGTACACCTCTGAAAAGTAAGGTAAGCTGTAAATCACAAGTGTATCTTGCAACTCAGTAACTTAAAACTGAAATGATGAGATAAATGTTCAAGTCTTGTATGACAATGTCTTTAAGAGTCATTGGAGACTAGTTGACATGTCCAGTAATCTATTTCGGAGTCTCTTTGGCTGTTATGCTGAAAAAAATTTCAGTAATCTAAAGGGAAATTATGGAGATAAACTAGGAGATCATTCTATTGGAGTTTCTCATTAGGAAATAATGGTTATTTGGATTAAGCTGTTGACAATGGAACAAGTGGAAAAGCATTGAATTATAGCTGCACTTAGACGCAAAACAATTAGGCTCTTTGGATAATACAGAAATTCCCAAACATTACCTGACAATACTGCATTTCATTGTTCCTCTCACTAGGATAGAGTACCTTCATTCCTTCAAATTTGACAATGATCCATCTTTTGACTTGTTTCTGCTACGAGAAAGCAACTAATCTGAGCACAGACCTGACTCTAACAAGGGATGGATACTCATGGACCAGCTTGCTGTGGGTTGAAAGACCACAAAGAAGAAAACTCACTTAACCCATCAAAAGTCATTCATAAAATAGATCCAGCTACTGATCACCAGATACTTAAAAGAAAGCAAACACAGTCAGATTAGTAAGTGAGTATGTAAATCATCTGGTCTCCAGGAGGTCCTGTCCTGTCTCAAAGAACCAGTATGTTACATTACATAGAAAGTAGAACAGATACATAAGGAAAGAGATTAAACAGGAAATGTAAAGAATATAAGTGGAACCAGTGAACTCACAAAGGTACATAAAAGTAAAAATAAAGGCAAACATAGATCAGCATGTTACAATAAGAGAGAGAGAGAGAGAGAGAGAGAGAGAGAGAGAGAGAGAGAGAGAAAGAAACTAGAGTCATCATTACTAGCATTGTGAATGTACAAAGGGGACAAAATAGAAAGGAAAACATAGAAAGGATAGAAAGGGGCAAAGGGGAGGAAAGCAAAGAAGGAAGAAGAGAAACTGCTACACATTCTAGCTAGAAATTTAAAATTAATACTATATATGAATCAGTAAATGTTGACATGTATTAGTCTCTGAGAATAAACAGAACTGGATGTCTGAGCCACAGAAGAAGTCTGTAGGAGTTCCTTGGAAGGGGGATCAGCTTCAGTGACAGCAGACAGATTCTGCATCTATTTATAACTTTACCAGAAAGAGTTTTGAACATTTGCTGAAAGATTTACTTATAATGTCTCCAGAAAACTCTAAGCTTGACACATAGTGATAAGTTCCTTTTCCTTTAATTAACACCATTGTTATCAACATCTTTAAAGTAATTTTAAACACTATATATAACCAAGAATTTTAAGGAAAATTCTGATTAGATATGATAAATACTACTCACTTTGTAAAACAAAAGCAAGAAAATCAAAGAGCAGATTGCTGCTAAACTGGAGTCTATTTGCAAATTTGATGCAAGTTCCTGACAAGACGTATACCATTTATTTTTTTAAAATAGTCATGGTTAGTCATTATAGAAGTCTGCATTATTTTGAGCTGAAGACATTGATGGAGAAGTTGAGGCAAACTGATGAAGTACTGTCTAAATTTAGTAAGATGATTATTTTTCTTCTGCTAATGAGTACAACAGAAAAAGGAGATAACAATTTTTCTTTTGAGTTTAAGGTAGTGTATTGGCACATAGTGTTGATTTATTTTCAGGAGAAGCATAAATGATGGTAGATTAGAGATAATGGCAGAACCTTATAATAAAAACAGAAAATAAGGCTCCCTGAAAAGTACCTTATATTACATGTGTGATGTCCCGGTTTTAAGGTACAAAGCGCTAACACTTTTAGTCCTCTACAGACATAAGGAAAAGGAAAT
Organism: Neodon shergylaensis; assembly: GCA_025134845.1. Taxonomy (NCBI): domain Eukaryota; kingdom Metazoa; phylum Chordata; class Mammalia; order Rodentia; family Cricetidae; genus Neodon; species Neodon shergylaensis. The sequence goes on from JABTXL010001072.1 coordinate 5,413,699, forward strand.
AAATCACACAGAAACATGTCTCATTTCCTTCTGAAGGGAATTGATGTCAACATCATTTTAGGAAATAACATTAATTCAGTTTGTCTTTTTCAATTAGCATAAGCATCATTTGTCCATATATGCTTGGTAAGAAAACAACAACAAAAAAAAACCCTTCACCATTAATTTTCAGGCAATTACAATTTTTAAATACTTAAAAAAATTTACTCTTTTAAAGTACGCTTGCTGAACCGTGATTGTTCCCTTTTCAATTGTGTTAACAAGTCAATTACTCATGGACACCTATAAATACAGACAGGTTATTTTAAATGCAATATTGATGGAAAAAAAATAAAACTAAAGACACATAACTCAGAGTGTATTTCTCTTCAAATGCTACTACAATTTTAGTGGAGAGAAACATAAACATTAGCTATGAGATATAATTAAGTAGAGAAAATTCATAGTTGAAATAATACTATGTTTGTATTTAACTGTTTCTAAAAGTCTAAAATAAAGGCATTGTTTAACTGACAATTTAACCATCAATTTACAGTATGGGTCATATGTACAGACATACCTGATCTCAAGATTCAACAAACTTTCCTTTCTCTTTTTAATAATGAAGCAAAATATTTTTTTTAAAATATCTCACACTGGAAACATATTTTGTTTTACAGAAATAACTTTATATCTATAGAATAAAGCATCTATGAATGACTTCTGTCTTCTTGAGTCAGGTTCTAACTATGCAGACCAGGTTCCCCTTGAAATATTAAAGATTTTCCTGCCACTAATTCCAAAGTGTTGGTATTAAAGACACATATCATCATATCTGACTTTGAAGTAAGATTCCTGTTGTGACAAAAAATGTTGATATTTTAACATCAAACTTCAAACCAGAGAAGCTACTTATACTGTATTCTAACAATATTTCAAAAGGGCTGACAATTATTTACACAATCTCTGATATCAAAGTAATTGAAAATGTTCCAGTAACCAAGTAATATTATGATATAGATTTTATGACATATTTTTTGGTTAACAAATCATTCAACACAGAGGTCATCAGCAGCAAAGATCTCTCCAAACAAGGAATAACTATTTAAAAAGAAAACAACAAAAACAATTAAAATAGTTTATCATTATGCTGGGTCTTCTGCAAGAACATACTCAACTGCTTGTTTATTTCTCCAGCCTCTCTATGCATAATTATATTAGATTTTATTTTTCAACTATTTCACAAGAAATAAAAATCCTCTAAAGTTTGAAGATGTCTTTGACTACTTTTTTTTCATAGTGTTCAGGAGATTATACACGACAGTATACCCAACAGAGTACAATGAAAAGAGAAAGTACTTAATAATGAGTTGCTATTTGAATACATAGTAATCAACTTGAAGAAACACAAAAATTAAACTTTTTAAATATAGTTGGCAAAAATGTTTTTGTATTCCGAGTAAACTGTATTTATAATCTCATGAAGAACTCCTGTGTGTGCTTAGTACAAGCCTGGTTTTATGTGTATGAGTGTATTGTTATACCACACCTTTACAGTACACTAAAAAGATTTTCATGATACCAGACCACTCAGAGTGCTCTAAATACCATGTTCTGGTGGACTAGTAACAAAAGACAAATGACATATCACAGTGAATTTAGAAACAAATATAAATGTATCAATCACAAATATGAAATATGCATCTTTGTGCAAATAAGTTCATAGGATGCATGCCAATGAGATGAATGACTGAACATACCAATAACCTAGAAGCGCTGACTCTGAACTCAGTTAGACTTCGATGGCTTTAGAGAAAACACTTAATAGAACACATTCATGTGGAATGCCAGTAAGTTTGCATCCAGAATTGGCATATAAAAGCAAACTTAGAGCTGGTACCCAGATGATCGTCAGGCAAATGATGCTCCTCAGACGAGTCACGAAAGGGAATACAGTATAATTGGTCTGTGTCTGTCTGTGTGTGTCTGCCTGTGCTCTGTGATTATGCCTGGAGATGGCACACTTTTATTCCTTTTCTTTTATGAATGGAATCAGAAATTCTGGTTATGGAGTTTGTGAAAATTCACTTTAGCAAGAAAGACAAGCATGGATCTATACAGAAAGCTGAAAAACACAAGATTTCCTAAGTAAACTGGGAGTGTGAGGATCACGAGAGATGGGAGGAAGAGAGGGGCGTGAAGAAAAAATGAACAGCTCATTAAAAACAATAAAAAAGAAAGGGTACGTTAGCAACAAATCATGAGTAATAGTTAAAACCAATAATGTCAGAAAACACTGGGAAGTGAAGTGTAAATACTGAATATGTGAAAAATACCCCGTGTTAATAACTTCGCTTGCCTACAGATGATATCAGGGGATGGTAGAACTTTTAAAAATGGAGGTCTGTTAGCAGATCCTTGGGTAATTGGGGCCATGAGTACGAACCATCTTGTGGGCCCATGCATCTTCCACAGCCTCTCTGCTCCCTGGATAATGAGGATAGTTTTCTCTACTCTATTCCTCACATGGGATGCCAACAGAGGCCTCACTTCTGTTCATCCAGTCATGAGTTGAGACTTTACACAGGGAGGAAAACTTATCTTTTTCACACATAAGCTAATTTTCTTAGCTATTTTGTTGGAGCAGTAGAAAATTGGGTGAGAGGCTCTAGAATATTCCATCAACCACTGTTACAAACTCTTCTGTAGAGCTATACTCAATTATTTTGTCAATATTATAATGTTAAAAAAGAAAATGAAGAAAGTAGTTATACCTTATGCCTGGCTTTTGTAAAACTAAGCATGCAGCAGGAGACATGTGAAATGGGTGGGAGAATAAAAGAGCTGGGAGACAGGAAGAAAGATTATGGAATGCTTTTATCTGGATCAGACAAATATTCGAATCGTAAACTCAGAGCTTCTTTACATACCTTGTCTGAGTTTATACAAGAATCAAGAATGTTTCCACCAACACTAGGGCTTTTTGGGGGGCATGGCTCAGGGCCTCCACTTCTCAAGCTGAACTATTTTCCTCGGATGGATTCAGGAAAAATTAGAGGTCATTGGTTTCAGTACTGTAACCCCTGGTGACCACACCATGTTCCAGTTGATTGTTTCAATCCAATCCTCAGACATATGGCCTTGACTAAGTTAAATGAACCACAAAATAGAAAGAAGAAATAAAATAGTGTGGAAAAGGCTGGGGTTGGTAAGGATAGGAAGGAAATAAGGGAGCGTGTAAAGAGGAAAGAAAATGTAACACTACATACATGTATAGAATTGACAAAATACAACTACATAATTAAAATATAAAGTGGATATATGACAATAGTAAGTGCAGATGATGGTAAATAAACAACAGTTATAGCTATAGAATATTTTGGCCATAGTAAAATGATTAGAATGCAAATTCAGAGCACTTAGTATTGATTGTATCATTCTTGCTAAAGGTAATATTTATATGATTCATTGAACATAGAGAAGTAGATCTAGTCCATAACTAGATACTTTATCCCTGCCAAGTGTTGTTCATAGTACATAGAAGTTATTCTGTACACTACCAGAGGAGAAACCAAATTTCAAGTTGTATGTTCTATAATGGTAACATGTCTGATTGACATGTTGTGATAATGGAGCTAATGTTGAAGTAGTAACCAACCACTATCTGGTTGGATTTAAGACCTAATCCATGATATGTAACTCATGCCAGATGCTGGCTAGCTAAAAGCCCAAGACTGGATAGTCTAAAGGCCTATATGAAAATCAAGTGCTATTGTTATTTTAAAGGAACAGAGCAATGAAATTCTGCTATACCCATAGCTAACTGTCTCTCCCAGACATCATCTGAGATTATTATGTTTTGCAGTTCATGAAAACTAATGCTCAGGTTCACAACTGAAAATTTTTCATGGAATGAGAAACCTTGAAACACTTAATCCTGAGTGGGATGTCTTCAGCCATCGCCTCCCCACAGCTTCAGGGAGCTATGAGAAAGAGAAGGCAAATGCAAATACAGGAACTGTTCTTAGTCATGTAGGGATGCTCACAACAGACTTTTAAAAGAAATTTGAATAGAGAAAAGTGAGCAACTAGTTGTACTACAGTGTACTGAATAGTTTTGTGTGCCAACCTGACACAAGCTAGAGTCATCATAGAAGAAAACTCAGTTGAGGAATCACTCTGAAATCAAGCTGCAAGGTATATTCTCATTTACTGATTAATGGGGGAGGACTCAGCCCATAGAGGTGGTGCTATCCCTGGACTGCTGGTCCTGGGTTCTATAAGGTAGATTGAGCAAGTAATTGGAAGCAAGCCAGTAATCATCACTGTGTCATGGCTCTGCATCATTTTCTGTACTGGGACCTCACCTGTTTGAATTCCTATCTTGACTTCCTTTAGTGATGAACAATAATGATGAAGTATAATGTCAGGAGCTATTTTCCCAAAGATTATAGCAGGGACCATTGTCCTGGGAATGTTTGCAGAGAGCCCCACACCCCAACTGTACTGAGAACTGTTTGTTGGCAGAGCCCGCCCCACACCCAACTATCTTGAGAGCTATCTGTTAGTGGAACCTGCCCCACATTCCAACTATCTAGAGAATTGTTTGTGGTTGGAATCACAAAAGGAATGATTCCGCTTGCATAGAGAACACTAGGTGTGTGGACTCACAACCATTGCTGCCCCAGAAAGATCCCTCCCTGTCCTTGACATGCCCTTGCCCCCATCCCAAGCCAAATTCCTCATTCAAGGGCTATATAAGCCACAACCATTCTGCTAATAAAGTGGGACCTTGACAAAAACTCTGCTTGGTCTCCTTCCTGTCTCCCGCCCATGTCTTTTTCAGATAGCGCCTCTTGGGACCCTGGAATAACTGACGCTGGCCGGGTCACAGTGTAAGCCATATAAACCTTTTCCTCCCCAACTTGCTGTTTGGTCATGGTATTTTGCCTCAGAAATAGAAACCCTTACTAAGACATCCAGTGTAGCAAGGGTCTTCTAGTTAGAAGATGACTCTCTGATAACTGTAGGGGCATATAATCTCTACATACATTCTACCTCACATAAAACACTTCATGAAATTAATATTTTATTCATTAAAATCACACTACATTTTTATGACCATATGTTAGATATAAACACTATGTAAAGGGCTGAATGTGTCTAAATGATATATGGCTATGAAAGGAAGTTTAAGTTAGCTTATTAGCTTGAGATAATCAAGGTGTGTTAATAGAGTCATCAAGTATCTCATGTTTCACAAGTGAGGGGACTAATATCAACAATAGAATCTAAGTATTTCCCATCAAATTCCTGGTTTACAGGATCAGTTAAATTTATTTGCTTGTCCTTTAAATAAATGAGACAAATGTATGTCGAGACTTGTGAAATCAAAGTATTGGAATGATTAGATAAATAAAAGAATCTAAATGACAGGAAATTTACTTCAACTACTAAAAGCTTTATTGCTAACCTTTTCTGATATATATGTCTGCTGAAGTCTTCCCGTGCCCATCTTTATTTGTTTCATACCAAATGCACACCTTTGTTAGGTGGGTAACTACTAATAAAAAGCAATCCTATTTGGCCCAAATATCATCCCATGTGTTCAACATTCCATCTGACTCCTGGGAACCAATTATCTAGTTAGTAGCAGGGACAAAATATTTCTAGAATATAACTTTTCCATGAATCTATAATTAAATTTGAAAAGTCATGGAGAAATAAGTATGAGATTAACTTTTATGCATTCCTAATAAAGAAGCATGTAAACTTTGTATTCAGCATGCTATAAATATGGGACTGCGGATTATGCACTACTCCTTGGAGCTGGCACAAATATTTAATCTTTATCAATTAATTTAATAAATATAAAATGAAATGTGGTCCACCGTGGATTTCTTAATTTACCAATGAAAATAAATCTGATGACTCACAAATAGTAATCTTAAAATGCAATTTGGTTAAAACCCTCTACAATTGCACTGATTGCATCTCCTGAAAGGTCGATAAGATATTTTCTTCATAACATCAAAGAAAAAATAAAAGTCAGCACAACTTTTGAAACTTTCATAATTTCTGATATCTGTACTTTATGACACATAATTTGAAGTTGTGCTGAAATAGCTTCCTGATTACTCTAAGGCTCAAGAGAGAAGAGGCAAATGGGATCCATGGCATCTTATCAGGTGGAAGGAAACTATGAATCTCATAATAATCAGAGGAAGCTGAGCTGCAAAATATGCAGATAGCTTGCATGCCTGGACTAGAATAAAAGGTCTTATTATCTGTGCCAGCAAGAACTTCAAAATCTGAGGAATACACATTCAGTGATCAACTGATTCATGATGTCTCAATACTTTTCATACTTAGCTAAGCTATTGTACCACACAATCCTTTAGCTGACTAGATGAGCACTTTAACTTGATGGAGGACTTTGCAATATAATCTTTTATTGTACATCATTAATACTTCTAGATTCAATTACACATTTTAGTTATTTCTAGATATTCTAGAGAAAGAGAGAGTTGAGGAATTATTGAATACTAAATTAAAGGTTAACCGCAATTCCTTTAGGTTCAAGATGTCCATAAATTAATTGCCTGAAGTAGACCCAGAAAATGAAGCTCCCACACTATAGAGAACCTTAGATACATTGCTAACTGTCTGAAGAGTTTAAGGGCTTGAGAATCACATATGAAATAAGAGATCTTTTACTGAAAGTTTTCACCTATTGAAAGTAAAATTCTCTACTTTTGAATATTAACTAGAGTGATAGCTATATTTTTTTGTCAATTTGACTATATTTTGAATTAACTAAGACACAAAAGTAGGGCACACCTATGAGGGATAGTTCCCCTAGTTTGAAGTTGGAGAATTGGCTTCTAATATGTATCTTTCAGGTGGGAAGACACACTTTCAGTACAGATCTATTGAGGTGGGCAGACCTGCTTCTAAACTGGGCCATGACATTTGCTGGAAGCCTGTATAAGTACCTGGAATAAAGAACAGTTTTGCTCATTGCCAACTTGTTACAAGTCTATTCCCTCACTAGCATTAGAGCCCACTACTTCCACATTCCAGCATATGCTGAAGACAAGGTGAGACACCCAGCCTCTGGACCGAACAACTACTTGATACTTGTTCCATTCGTAGACAACCACTGTTGGATTAGCTGGACCACAGCCTGTAAGTCATTCTAATAATTCTCTTTCTATTTAGAGAGATTCATTCCTTAACTTTTATTACTATAGAGAATCCCGACTAACAAATTGAGTAACAATTTGGATATGTTATTTAGAAATAACTGATTATTTAGTATTAAAAATATATGTGCATGTTTTAGAATTTTGAAATCCAAGTTTACACACGGTCATTGAACCATTATTTAAACAAAATAATTAAATATATTTACAAGGCTATAGTATGTGTACAATATTTTGTGAGCAGAAAAACTTTCCAATTAAATTATTTCAGTAGAATATTTTGTTTTAAAGGATGTACTGTTAAATGCATATTGAATTATATATGTTTTAGATTTTGTAAAAGAATAAAACTGAAAAATGTTAATGTCATAAGTAAATCTAAATAAGTACTTGAGAAATATTGTTACATGGAAACCTCTGTTAATTTAGTTGCTTTTCTATGTGCTGGCACACAGTTATAACTGAATGCATATTCAGCCTCTCATTCCCTTTCCAGTTTGAAAGAGAGCTCATTATGTGTTAATCCATTCAGATTTTACTCTCCTATCATGCTGCTTTTCCCACGACCAAATCTTACTTCCTTTGTCTTACATCACATTTCCCTTGCTTTTCTCCTTTTCGTTTCCATGAGTTACTTTTCTTGACCAAGAAAATCTCACTCGAAATATTTAGAATTATTAATTGTTACTCTACAAATACATTTTACATAATGTTTAATATAAATCTATTATTTACCTTTTTTCAACTTTATAGTTAACTTAAACAAATGCAAACAAGTATCACTAATATTTAACTTTTCAGACTATCAGTTTTTGGAAAATGTTTTAATTTTTGTATAAATTTCCATACATTAATAATTTTTATGTTTTATAGACATATTTGGGAAATCAGTTTTCATTCCTAGCTTAATGCAAAGATTCATATTGAATAACCATTCTTCTTTCTGTATTTTTACCAAATTCATCCATGTTTTAGTAGCACACAAAACATATTGATTAGTAAATACCAGAACATCTGTTGAGGCTAGTACAATTTGTAATCTTTTAATCACAATATAAACAAACATTATAGAAATCAATCCTTTGAGAAATTAAAATTTTAAGTTAAGATTTGTTAAAAAGTATTTTTGTATAAATTAAACTGAATACTTAGAAATGTAATCATAAAATCTAAATACAAAGCCCACTTCCTGTGACATTGAAACTTAATGATGCTTTAGCCATGGTAGCACTAAATAGAATTCTTTTTAAAAGTTTCTTTAATTCACATTTTAGGTGGAAATGAAACTTATTTAATGCAAATTAGTGACACGGAGTAAAACAGTGTTTTAAACTTAAGGAATAAGTTTACAGTGATTTTATTGTGGGTACTATGACATTTAGACTTAAATAACATAAATATCTCCTTTAATGACAAAAAGTACTAACTACAGGATTGATATTACATGGCTACTGGGTATTAATAACTTCCTTGCCATTTTACATATTGAAGGTTGAATTCGCAAACATTGTACTTAGAAGATGCCAGTAAGTCAGAAAACTACAAAATATTGTTGGCTGTTGGTAATGTCCATAAAATGATAAAGTTATTCTCTCATATAGCTTATCACTAAGAAGTATCTTATAAAGATGTTAAGATAATGCAAACCACGAAATTTTCTCACAAGGAAGAGCATCTCAGTGAGTTCTTATTATTTACAAAATGATATTGTGTAGCTTATTTTAGAATCAAATATTGTTGAGAGTTAAAGATTTTACCTCAGAAGCCTGAGGCTATAGCATTATAGTCTGCATTTATCCAAATACAGATGACAGTTCACATTACTGAACACTTGTGATTGTTAATATGACCGCAGTCATGTGCAAGACAAGGGGCAGATTTCAATGCTTTCTTATACTGAGAGATTTTTGATCACCCAGTGAGTTGAAGCCTTAGCACAGAACTCCATGCTTGTTAGTGTAAAGGAGAACACAAACAGAAGAACAAAGGAATCTTCAGCTCAAACAGGCCTGTGTATCTGCCTCTCCAACATTGACATTTTTATAATTCCAAGATTGTAACTTGAAAATAAATGTGTTTTGAGTTTTTACAGCACCTAACAATTATTCTATTTTTATAAGTGGATGTGGCAAAAAAATGATGCATATTTGAATAAAATTGAAAAAATAAAGAAACGACTATTATCGCTTGTAAAGAAAATGTTGCTATGCTGTAAAGCAAGAAACAAAACAACAAATAAAGCATACTATGCAAACAAATTTTAAAAAGAACTCTTGACATTGACAAAGCAATAAATGTAGATTTGAAACATAAAACATACTATATATATCATATAAATGGCAAGTAATAGGTATTAAAGGAATTACTCCAGAAATGTATGTTTAATGAAATAATTCATTAAAACATACCTCTCTTGTCTTTTGTCAATGGATGTTTGCACTAAGAAAACATTCTCTTTAAGGTAAACTATATTTTGAGATATAGTTTTTTTTTTTTTTTAAGTCTTGATCTTCTGCATGCTGAGGACTCTCATAGGACTTCGTCTATTAAGTCCTGGCTAGGGATGCAATTGGCAGAACGAATTCTAAAACATATAGTTGGGTTGGACATGACACTTACCTGCTTGATTCGTGGTTACATTTACAGACACATACTGCTGGGTCTCTGGGCTCAAGTCGGAAACTCCATTCACTGCCCCAATTTCAAAGGTATAGTTTGTGTGAGCAAGAAGGTCCACCATCATGACAGAGGTATTTGTCAGGCCGATTTGCTGGGGGAGGTACCTGACATGATCTCCACACTCCTCACACACCCCTGCATGGGAGTTGCACTTCTTGCATGCAATATAATATGACACATCTTTCCTTCCACCAGTGTCAGCAGGCGGAATCCACTCCAGAAAGACACTAGTTTCATTAACATTTGAGATGGCATTCCGAGGAGCTGAGGGGGGTCCTGGTTTGCAAAGTAAAGTGAGAAAACATATTTAAGATGATATTCATTAGTGTCCTTTATCATACTAATTCCTGGCCCGGAGAAAACTAAATTTATAATTAATATTTATGCCCTATTTTATAATAATTTTTAAAAATTAAAATTTTAGGAAAATGGTGGTGTTTATGCAACATAAAAATCATCATTTACTTTTGGTCTGGTATAAACTTATTTAATAGAATCAGATGTTTTTATTAAACTAGATGTTCATAATTATGGAATAAATTTATGTATTTATAGAAATGTTACATACATGTTTATGCTTAAAAACATAGTAACTATCTTTGCTTAAAAGCTTTCTAAATTGCACAAAAAAAATCAAAGTCTTTGTACATTGAATAGCATGCTTTCCCATTGAAAGTTAGAAGTAACTATGAAGTCTCTGTTAAACAACAGCATTGGTAAAAGGAGAACTTTTCTAGAAGGCTCTTGACAATAGATTCTACAGAAAAGTAATTGGATGCATAGAAAATGAACAGAATTTGAAGCTCTCCTGAGAGAACACGGCTCAGGGATAAAAGCAGAAGGTCAAGACCACTGTTTAGATACTAGGTTCTTTCACTTACAGCAACTCAACATCAGAATTTTAACTGAGGTTGGAAATTCTAGCAAAGATGATGCAATGCAAGTAGAAAGCGTTCGGTGTTATGGGATGTTTTCAATCTTGTCGTTTACCACCATAAGAAAAAAATCATGCAATTAAAATACTCTAATAGATACATCATCTTAGACCAACACTGTGACAGCTTTTCTAATTTCATGTAGTTTTTATCACACATTTCATTTTTACACATGGACAGATTTGATTGCTTAAAAGCTTTCTCGTCTAAATGAAAACAACAGTCAATATCATTTTATCTGTTTTAGAACCTAATTATTCATGTGCAAAGAGGAAACAAAATGAATTTCTATAAGTTAACATTTTAAATGTTTAAATACTTAAATTTTAGACAGCCTTAAATGTTATGTGATCATGTGTTCTCAAACATGCTTGCCCTTATGTTTGTTTGAGACTTAGTCTTTGTGTAAGTTTCAAAATGAGTAACTCTGCCACACAAAGATCTCATCAGTACATCTCCCTAATAGTGGCGAAATGGAGTCTTCTTTTATTTGAATAAATTATAAACATGAATTAATCTTGCTAAGTTAGCCTAATATGTGTGTGTTCCAAATAAATGTAAGTCTCAATTTTTATTTCAACCTTACATAACTTCACCATCTTTGATGAATATATTTAAAGGTAATTTAAGAAGAGAACTGGTGTTTAGGACAGTTTTACAACTACATTTAAATAGAACAAATCTGTATCTAAGGTCTTAGCTTGCTTCCCTCAAGCATTCCCAAAATGCCCATCACGGAACCTTAGGAAGTATTATATGCATTCATTCTTCCACATTACTATTTCAACAGCCACTTTTTAATCCACAAATATATTTAGAGATATGAATAAAAGTATTATTATTTATTACAAACTGGATTATATAATAGAAAAATTTAGAGATAGTATAATTTCAGGTAACAAAAAATAATGGGCTTAACATTTGAGAAAGAAGATGAAACAGACCTGAGGCATGTCAAATTCCAATTTATTGCTACCAACTGAATTCTACTTGCATTTGTTTCTTTGTTCTAAATCAACAAAAGTACGCCTGGCTGGCTTCTTTTACTTAAAACTCTGGTAATAACACATCCACAGCTGTGGGTCACACCTCACCAAGAAAACAAAGTTCAAGTGATACTACAAAGTAGTAATAAAATTAAAGGATTCAACTTAGCCTACATCTAAAACACGCCACAGCCTTAACAGTCGTTAAGATGTGTGGACTGTGGAATAGCTGAGAGAAGGATTCCTGGCTTAAGTACATTCATCAGATTCTTGGCTTTTTTTTCTGCTTGGTTTTGTTAGATAGATTCCTAAAACTCTGTTCCCAGAATTTATATCTTAAAAGGAATTTCAATCATAAATACAAGTACAAAATGTCAATGGCAGAACAAAGCTCAAGATCTTCTGAAATTCAGGCAAGCCATGAGGGGATCATGAGCGGCTGTGGTACTCTGAATCAAACTGAAAACAGACACACACACTCAAAGTGATACTAGTAAAAACAACTATCAATTACTCCTTTGAACACAATAGTAGAAATCCACAGAGCTGAAGATGGAGGAAATGTGAAATCTGTGTACGTTAATTCCAAAGGAGAGTTAAGAAATTCTTACCACCAAATCAAAGCCTTCCAAAATAAAATAATAAACAGAATGTACATTCATATTTATGCTAAAAATGTAAACTACGGCTGGATCAGTTAAATCAGTCTACAAATACACACCTTTGTGAAATGTATGGAATGATCGACACCATATGTTTAGTGTGTCCTTCTGATACACCCATTTGCTGTTTGATACAACTTACATCTTACATATTAAACACTGCTTGAATTCCACTGTAACAAAATATTTTATCATTCCAGTAAACTATCACAACAAAAGTGTGTATAATACTCTAAGTTACTGAGAAGGTATTTCGTAGCTACTAATCATTTGGTCAACAAAATCATTACCCTTGGTTTACAAAGAGTGATTTTTCAGTTATATATAAAACTCATCCACTGAAATTTGTTTAAAATCAACTTGTGATTATTTTATATAATTTCATCAATACTATTTTCTGTTAATAGATCAATGAAAAATGTATAGTCTCATGAACATTATTTAGTGTACATACAGTTAACTGGCAACTAACAAATAAAGTGAAGGAAGGCCACAAGTGGTACACATTGTGAAGAAAGATATATTCACTTTTCTTCTTTATACTTTCTTTTTCTCACTTATTATAGACACTTTGTTAGCGAAAAATATCTACAAGCATAGTCACCAAGCAAGCAAATGATGGGGAACCTTGTTAGCCAACCATCTTTAAGTGTATAAATAGCCACATTAGGTTTCCACAAATATATTAAAATTGAATATATATATATATATATATATATAATTTTGTAGATGTGTATTTATGTTCTAGAAATATTGATAATAGTGCTTAATATATAACCTACACTGATATTTGATCACACGTAAAGCCTTTATAATGGTCAATAACTTTAACTAAAAAGACACATTGCAGTTGCATGAAAATCTAGATTGAAAGTTGGGCTTTATATAGTGTTCTCATCTGATTTGCCACTTTGATTGTCATGCTCTCGAACTGTGCCTTTATATTTTGGCAAATGACCTCTGTCTGGATAGCCCCACAGCTTAGTCATGTAGGCTAGAAGTTGTTGAAGCTGTGATTTGTTGTGTAATTATAAGTTCAGAAAACTGTCTTCAAAGGAATTATATAACAAATCTGATGTGAAAAGATGAAAAGATTTGCTGAAGTCAAGTATACTAAATTACCACAAAATAAAAGGAATTGTTTATTAGTGCCTCGGATGTTGAATTTGAAGTGAGGGAAAAGGATACTTCTGACAGCTTATCATAAGAAGACATTTATTTTTCAATGCTTACCCAAGGAATTTAAAATGTGGAAAGGACCTGCACTGTGAATGGGAAACATGCCTGCTTTAGAGGGCCTGTTCATAAAACACAACAGGCTCCATTATGCTTTCTCTACAAAACTGGTGAAAGGGAACATCACCAAATAGCCACAGGGTTCCTTACTTGTGCATGCCATTGTGGGCGGATCAGATTCCCTCCTGAAATAATCCTTTTCACAGACACAAGAGGTGGAAGCTTCCTCATGGGTGTAACTGTGAGGTGGACATTTGCTGCAGCTCTGGCTGTGAGGAGAAGCTTTGAAGAACCCAGGTCTGCACACTGTCAAGAGAAATGAGAGACTAAGCTTTTTCCTGGGAACAGAAGTAGTGCTTGCTTGTGACTAAGGTATTATTTTGACAAGCATATACACAAGCTACAGAGAAGGCAGTCTTTGCACCACTTTCAAGAATTTTCCAGACGCTCTCTGATCACACATAGCAGAGCATCCAGATAATCAAATATTCAAATTAACACACATGGAATGTACATAATTTAATATTCCTATACTACTGGAGCTTGAAAGACATTATTGTTTTTTAAAAGATACATACTTGTATGTGTTTACAGCAGAAACAGTCCAATAGGTAGAGTTGTGACTCTTTATTAGAGAAATCATATTAAAGAAATACAACTTTCATATATAATTCTAGACTGGTACGGCATATAACAGTTTCCAACTTTTATTATTAAATTTGTAAATTAAGGGCTATGGAACTGGCACAGCAGTAAGGTACTTGTCATACAGGTATGAGGACTGTAGTCAGGGTTTCCACAAAACATTGATGTGCTAGTTGGGCTTGGTGCCATGCTGGTAATCCTAGCGACTTTGATGGGATATGGGCAAAACTCAGAGCAAACTTGGTAGCTAAACTAGCCAAAAATGTGAGCTCTGAATTCAGCAAGGAGCGAGTCTTTAACATACAAGATAGAAAGTAAATAAGGTAGATAGTGTAGTTCAACCTTGGGCCTCCATATTCAGGAACACAAACACAAGAATGAGTCCATACATATGCAAACACACAAACGCACTCATATGCACACTCCACATACAAATACACAACATGTTTGAAAACTTGATTAATGAGTATATACTGAAAGTTTCCCAAGTTTTATTATAATGCATGATTATCTGAAATATTTTCCATACAATATAAAGGCTTCAAGAGTATCATATTTTTGGCATTTTATTGCTTTTTAAAGATGTGTTTTGGGTCCCTGACTAACTCGGAATTTAGGTATCTAATACAATAAATACTATCACACTACAAAATTTGTAATAATTATAAAAATGGAAAGCAAATCTTTTTACTCAGTTTTATGTGCAGAGAAATTTTCTCAGTGTTTCATCATGTCAGGTGTCAATAAGTGCAAGGAATACTTAAATAAATTGGTGATACAGTCTGAAGACTGCTACTACATTGCATAGAATCAAATAGAAATCGTTTTCTAGTATTTGTTTTAACTTCTTAGGTCATGTAAGCTTGTTTTCATGAAGTGGATCTTTTACTCTGTGCATGCAATCAGAGTTCATGTACTTCCCCTCCTCAATGGCTTATAAACTCCAATATCAATATTCCTCAGACTTTGGTCAATATTAAGCAACTACACTGAGGCTTTGAATAACCGGCTTATTTTCCTTGTAGCTAATATATTTTATTTTATGTTTTCCCTTTCCAAGATTCTCTACATAGGCTGAAGAATGTTTATTAAACTATCAATGCAATTTTGTTGAAGCTCATAGAGGCATTTATATTTCAATGGGATAGACATAATGAGCTCTGGGTAATTTTCATCTGCTATGAGTGACCTCAGGTTTTAGTAATCTATGCTGAGGCTTTCTGCCATCACTCCGAATAATCAGGAATTGGCAATATAAGGAGGTACTATTTTTTTAGTCCATCTAATTATGGTGATAGTGAAGCCTTAATGCTCTTACAAATTCATAGCAAATGTGAAGGCATTTGAGAGATAAGAAGAGCTTTCTGATAGTATTAGGACATTCCAGTAGTTAAATGATTAGAAGATTTAAATATTATTTTACTTATAATAGGATTCCTTAGCTGCCAATACCATACTTAGCTGTTATCCAATTTTTCTTCTTTTATCCTTTCAGTACAACCATTTTCACTTTAAACCATTTGCTTTCAAAGGCATGAAGTACAAATCCGCATGTCCTTCATATCTGATTCATGTTTTATTGAAGAAACCTCTTTATATTTTAAAAAAGCCATTATATTTTTAATTATATATATTTGGAAATATAGTTATATTTTATTTTATTCATTCTTTATATTATTACATCCTGACCAAAGTCTGTCCTCCCTCCACTCCTTCTAGTCCCTGAACCCCCCTTCAACCAGATCCATGCCTCCATTTCCCTTCAGAAAAGAGCAGATCTTCTGTAAATCAACCTAACATGGCATATCAAAATTCAATAATACTAAGCAAACATACTCATATCAAGGTTGGATGGAGGTTCTAAGGGTAGGCAAAAGAGTCACAGACAGCCCCTGCTCCCACTTTTAGGAGTTCCACAAAACCCCAAACTACAAAATTTATCATATATGTGAAGGACCTAGCTCAGACCATGCAGGTTCCCTGAGTGTTGGTTCAGTCTCTGTGAGCCCCCTATGGACCGCCGTTCATTGTATCTGTGCACCTTGTTTGTGTGGTGCCCCCTGTTCCTCTGGCTCCATCCTATACGCACCTTTTAGGAGTCTCTGAGTTCCACCTAATGCTTGACTGTGGGTCTCTACATCTGCTGCCTTAAGTTTCAGTGGCTGTAGAAACCTCTCTGGTGATGATTATGCTAGGCTAAAGTCAATGGGTAGAGCAGAGTATTACTACAAATCATGTCCTTGACTTTTTTTCCCAGTCAAGTCTGGTGCTGTTCTAGGTCTCTGGGCTATCCAGCCTCTGGTTCCTGGCCATTCAATGTCAAGCATAGGCGCCCTCTTCTGGCATGGACCTCAGATTGGAACAATCATTGATTTTCTACTCCCACAAATTCTGTGCCACTATTATTATCCCTGCACATCTAGCAAGCAGCAGGTTGAAGGTTTTGTGGCTGGGTTGATGTCTCAGTCCCACCACTGAAGCCTTGCTTTGTTACAGAAGATGGCCGGTTTAGGTTCTGTATACCCATTATTAGGAGTTTTCTTAGGGTCACCCTACAAGATTGCAAGAAGTTTCTATTGCATTAGGTTTACCCATAACCTCAGTAATGCCCCCTTATTCCATTAATCTTTCCCATGGCTCTCTCATCCCCTCCGCATTATGATCCTTCCTGTTCCTATCCCCACCTGCCCCCTAGTCCATCCATGAGATCTTATCATGTGTGCGTGTGTGTGTGTGTGTGTACACAAATGCTATGGTTGAGTGATACAAGGTCAGAGAACAACCTCTCTCCATCCCCTCACCAGTGTGAACCCTCCGTTCCCTTCCCCATAAGCCTCCCCAGTCTATCCCATGAGATTTTATTGTGTGTGTGTATATGTGTGCGTGTGTTGGAGGAGAGAACTTCTTGTTGGTTCCCAACTGCCCTGCTGGGACCTGAAATAATCACACAGAAACTGTATTGATTAAATCACTGACCCATTAGATATAGCTTCTTATTGGCTAACTCTTACATATTAATTTAACCCATTTCAATTAATCTGTATATCAACACAAGGTCATGACCTACCAGCAAACTTTCAGCACATCTATCTCCTGCAGGTACATGGTGTCTCTCTGACTCTGCCTCCTTTCTCCCAGCATACAGCAGAACTTTCCCTGCCTACTTCTGTTCTCCCTGCCATAAGCTCAAAGCAGTTCCTTATTCATTAACCAATAAAAGCAACACATCGACAAAAGGACCTCCTACACCATGTGTGTGTGTGTGTGTGTACAAAAATTCTACAGGTGGGTGACTACAGGTTAGCGGACAGCCTCCCTCCGTCCCCTCCCCAATGTGATCCCTCCTGTTCCCATCCCCACTTACACTCCCAGTCCATCCATGAGATCTTTTCGTGTGTGTCTGTGTGTGTGCGTGCATGCGTGTCTGTGTGTGTGTTTGTGTGTGTATACAAAAATGCTAAGGGTGAGTGACTACAGGTCAGAGGACAACTTACATGACCAATTTTCTTTCTCCAGCCAGTCTCTTCCATATCACTGCCCCAATGCCTGTTTTTAAGAAGTCCATTTTAACACAGATACTTTTTTATATTACAATGTTGCTGAAGCCCTATCATGTAAAGTTTGGTTTGTCAACAAAAAAAATGTGCATGGCAATGTATGGAGACTATGGGAGATTTTATTGAATCATTATTCAGATATATAACTATGATATTGGAATAAATATCAGAATAAATGTATACCACCCACAGCTATAAAAAAAAGCTCCTCCTATTAGACCAGTGAGATGACTCAGTAGATTAAGGTTTCTTGCACCAAGTCTGATAATCTCTCTCACTCTTAATTACACATAGTTCTGAGTTTACCTTCAATACTTTATATCATTCAGTGGTGCAACAGTACTGTGAATTCAATAGAAATATTTTGCATGTTTGATTTAGGTATTTTCCCAGGCTACTGTTATGTGATGATCTTCTCAACCTGGGAAGTAGAATAACATCAGCCTCCACTCACCACAGATACACCATTATGACACAGACTTTGTGTTCCACATAATGGATTTTATTGAGACATTTAGTATATATCATGTAAAACACTGATGAGGTCCCCACCAACACTTTAATAACACTTATCACTGCCTTCTTCTGACTGCTTTGGTTCCAATTTTATAAAAACATTGGTTGCTTAACAATTTCCAACTTAATGTGGGATGTCCTTCTGTATGCAGTGAGTGTGTCTTTTTATCTTTGGTTAATAAATAAACTACTTTGGCATATTACACGCAGAATATAGCTAGGAGGGAAGTCCAAGGAGAGATGGGGAAAAAGAAGGCAGTGCCTGGGAGACACCAGCAGCCACTGGAGAAGCAAGATGTGAGGTAACAAGTCACAGGTTTCATGGTAAAATATAGAATAATAGAAATGAAATAATTTAAGTAATAAGAACTAGCTAATAATAAATTTCAGCTAATAGGAAAAGTAGTTTATAATTAATATTAAGCCTCATAGTGGTTATTCAGGAACTGTCAGGAAACCTCCAGTTACATTAACCCCAGATGAGTTATTTAGTGCACAGCCCATCCTAAAGAGCATTTGTGCATGAAACTGTTTTCTTTGGTTAAGCAGAAGTTTTGAGTATTCAGAACTTTCCAGTTTCACAGTAAGTCACAGTTTTCAGCAGGGGTGTGATAGTCTATAAAGTAGAATTTAAGAGTCATTTCACAACAGCACAGGAAATGTATCAGAGATAGGAAAGAAAAAGTTAGCCTATTTTGGTATTGAATTAATTCATACAAAGAAAATGTTGTAGATAAGACTAGGTGAATTCAATGATTTAGTGGCATACTTAATGAATAAAATGAACTAGGATAACATTTTTAGGATGACTTGAAATATTTGGAATAACATGTACTGAAAATGTCTGAGCTGCATTCTCAGATTGGTAAACATGTGATTCTAAAAGCTTTGAGGAAAACATTGAACAATATTTAATGCATTGTTTAGTTTAAGGTGTGTAAAACCGAAATAAAAACAGAGGGGGAGTTTGAAGTTCAGAACTAGCCAAGAAAATTATTTCGAGTCATAATTACTCATTTCCTTTAAATTGTAACCCTAAAACTCAAATTCGCATGCCATGAGATGGCAATCATGCTGTTATTAAACCCTGGCTACATGCCACCAAGATGGCAGTCATGCTGTAGCTAACACCTGGTTTAGTAGTTTACTCTGGTTTTAAACATCAGCATAATTATTTGGTACCTGCTTCTCTCTCTTTTTTTCCCCAAAAGTGTTATAAGCCCTGTTTCCCTCTGATAGTCATACAATGTGTCTCTCTGTTGAAATAATAAAAGTCTTTAGGAAGAAGAGGGCATGCTTTTTTTTATTCTTATCTCAAATCACCAGCCTATCCATGGTTGTATTCATCCTACATACCATTTTTCCTGTCTTAGCTAACAGAAATGAGTTGTATTTGAATCTGGAACCTGTGCTCTACTTTCTGAGATAAACTTTTCAAGTATCCACAAACTTTGGACACAAAATGTCAGCCTCTCTCTCTCTCTCTCTGTGTGTGTGTGTGTGTGTGTGTGTGTGTGTGTGTGTGTGTGTGTAACTGCTAAACGGATTGGTTCTGGCATGTGGAGACAATTCTTTAAAACATTTCTCCATACATACAATGAACACAATATTGTAAATTATTATCCCATACATATAACTCCAGATCATCACTTTAAACCACAGATAGCACATTATCCACTGATAATGTTCATCTGAGACTGCTGCTTGGTGAGATTGCACATCCTACTTGTTCCCAGCAGCTTGTGACCATGCTTTCTTCAGAGAAATTCTGGTGCTATTCAATAAAAATATGTGTCCTATACATTTCTGTGCAACACTTTCTCTTAAACTCTTTCATATGTAGTATTCTATTATAATCTCCATTCGTACTAATTGGATATAATTTTCCTGCACTTAAAAAAAAGCTTCTTTCTAGTCTCTTAACATTGAAAATCAAGCATTGCAGGCTAAAACAAGAAGGAATAAATTAATAGTAAAGAGATGATCACCAAATATGATGGAGATTTACCATGAAAGCACATAGTAAACAAGGAGTTTTACACATGCATAAATATATAAACCATCCCTACATCTTCAACTTCCACTTTTACCATTTTCCCTTACTACCTTTTCTTTCTAATAGCATATATTCTTCACAGACCCACTATTTCTATTTAGTGCTGCCTGTATGTACACAGTGTGGGAGTATCTACTGGGAATTGAAGGACATTTCTCCTCTCCCACCCCTTAACAGTTGTCAATGACTCCTCAGTTAGGTTGGTCTTCATGATTGATGGAGGAGTTACTTTCATTGGTTAATAAAGAAACTGCCTTGGCCCATTTGATAGGCCAGCCCTTAGGTGGGTGGAGTAGCCAGAACAGAATGCTGGGAGGAAGTGAGGCAATCACCATGCCTCTCCTCTCTGGGTCAGACGTGATGAAGCTCCAGCCCAAGATGGACATACACTAGAATCTTCC
Organism: Neodon shergylaensis; assembly: GCA_025134845.1. Classification (NCBI taxonomy): domain Eukaryota; kingdom Metazoa; phylum Chordata; class Mammalia; order Rodentia; family Cricetidae; genus Neodon; species Neodon shergylaensis. Next base: position 5,434,556 of record JABTXL010001072.1, read on the forward strand.
GGGTAAGATACCACCTCGTAGTGCTACACAGATTATTAGATATGGATTAAAGCAAGATATGAGAGTTAGCCAGTAAGAGACTAGAGCTAATGGGCCAAGCAGTGTTTAAATGAATACAATTTGTGTGTTGTTATTTCCAGGCATAAGCTAGCTAGGTGGCTGGGAGTCTGGTGGCAGGAATGCAGCCCGCAGCTTCTACTACACATGATCCCCATCAAGATTTGTGTTTGGATTCTGCAGGCCTTAGGCAGGTAACTATAGCTGCTGTTGGTCTATGAGAATGTTGCTTCTGTCATCTGGGGGTTAATTATTGTCTACAATATAAAGAATCCAAAATTTAAATACAAATAAAACAAATAACCCAATAAAAATGCCTTGTGGAACTAACAGACACTCCAAAAGGAGTTACTGGTAGCTTAGAAATATATTTTAATCCTTACTAATTAAATATTAAGACTAAACATATAAAAGTGGCAGTCATCCCTCACGTAATACTGTAAACAGAGGCTGTGAGGGAAAAAAAAAAAACTAACCTGACATTCATGTTTCCACTTCAAAAATGAGGTAATTGGAATCTGGAAAGGTATCTCAATTTACAAGTAAAGCATTTTTAAATGAGGTTGTTTGCCAGCGGCCATGTCAGAAGAGCAGCAGGTGGCAACTGAAGCTCAAGGTGTCCACCCTGCAGGAGGCAGCTCCCTGAAGGATGATTCTTGGATAGGCAAGACACTGAGACCACAGATAATGGATCTTACTTCTGCTTTGCCTTTACATGTTTGCTGCTGCTATCTTTCTCTGGTGTGAGTATCTTTTTCCTTAACCCCCTTGAGATAAAATGTCTAGACCATAATAGAAATGAGTGTGCACGTAACAGAAGAGTGCTCTCCCAACTAGAGATGCGCATTTCTTCTCACAGAAGACTTCCCAGAATCATCCATTGCTCCCTAATAAAAATGTTCAAGACATTTGAAACATGTGGTCATAACAATATTTGTATTGCAAGGATAAAGGGGAAATCAACAATAAGCAAAATTATATGACCTGTACAAAACCATGTAATCTCGTAAGTCATTCTAGGATGTAGTCAAGGGGAAAACTTAATACACCAAATAAATACAAAGAAAAATATCATACACTAAAACGTTACTTAAAATAAGATAAGTAACAATACAAATGTCATCGATGGGTAGCAATTAACATCTATAATAAAATAAACAAAAATTAAAAGAGTAGTCACTTTACTTCATGTTTAGAAAAGAATAAGGAAATCTAAAAATTATTGAAGTAAATATGTATATATGTCAGATCTGAAGTTGGTGAATTTGAAATATAAGTCAATATAATGAAGAATTCATTCTTTAAAAGGATAAATAAGTTGAAAAACATTTTTTTCTAAGCAGAAAATCTGGAAAGCAAAATAAAGTTAATGTTGAAAATTGAGACATTACAATTGACCAATATGAAATATGAATTGTTACTTGAATAGGATATTTTTTCAAAAATAAAACTCTTTTAGGTCTGGTTGTCTTTTTTTTCTCTTTTAATTGTAAATGCAAATCAATTTAGACATTAAATTATCAGTAAAAGATGAATAGAATATCGATAAAAGTGAGTGTGTGTTACATGTTTCTCTGTCAAAAATATCCTAGTACGTAAAGATCTGAGTAACAAAAGAAGTGTTTGTGTTGTTAACATGAATAGTCTGGGGAGTGACTTCAGTCTGCACAGCCCTTGCTTTGCAAGACAGAGAACTGAGTTTTATCCTCAGAGATCACATTGAAGAAGGAAAGTAGAGCATGGTAACTACCTCTATCTCCTAGGAAAGGGCAGCCAGATTCTAGATTGATGTAAAAAACAAAAACGAAGTGAATGGCACCTGTGGAATAACATGTAAACGCTTCATCTGACCTCCAGGTACACCTGAACACAAGTTTATCCTCACCCACAATGAATAGCCAGACAAAAAGGACCAAAAGACTTATTGGGACTCATCAGTATAAACTCTTTATGAATTATGCACTGAGTCTTTTCAATCTTCAACTTTCTTTACTTTCTGAAGCATACAAATACAAGTATTTGGTGTAAAGAATAATTAATTTGACATCAAAGGTAAAAATGCAAAATTGCTTTATTATATCCTTTCCATATTATTAATTGATGCAATTATTGAACAGACCCTCATGATTTCCAATCTTCATAAGAAAGAAAGCATCAAGTATCAAACGTACTTGCTGAATCTATCAGAAGTGAATTTTCTGTAGAAAAACAGGAAATGTAATGAACGCTGTCTCAATTAGGGTTAAGAAAAACACAGTATTTGCAGCTATCAATAAAGCTTATACTATAGTTTTTAAATTAAAAGATGTAAAAATATCTCACTTCCAGTTATCTTTCATAGCAGGCAAAGATATTTTGTTTAGGAGTTGTTTATAGTTTTCATTATCTGGGCTTTTCATTTTCTTATTTAATTTGATGAAATGTAAGTACATATTCATAATACATTATGAAATCATCTTGTCAGTATTCATTGATTTCTCTCCTTAATGTAAAAGGTTTTATCAGTGTGTTTTAGTGTAACTAACTCTTACTTCAGTGTAATTGTTTATTGAACAGCTAGGTGAGATACAGTTTAAATATTAATCTGAGTGGTTGTTATAATTGAAAGAAAAGCTTAATGGCTTGTGTGTCTAAACAGAGCACCCGCCATTTACAGCATGAGCTGGTGAAGCCTGGTTTGATTACTTTTAATTGTCATAAAAGCCAGTTGTGACTCATGAAGTGAACTGCCCAAGCTTATGCAATAAAATGTCCATTTGGGGGTATAAGCATCCAGTGTCCTGATATTTGTTTTGAAAGGAGAAATATGGGTATTGTCTTGTTATTAAAAATTAAGAGGAAAATCTTATTTCTATTTTGAACATTTCTCTGCTGGTTCCTTAAATTAAGTTCATTATTTCAGTGAATAGTCCTGTGCATCTTTGACTAAGATATTTTTTTATATTTTGGCTTTTTCGAGACAGGGTTTCTTTGTAGGATTTCGAAGCCTGTCCTGAAACTAGCTCTTGTAGACCTGGCTGGCCTCGAACCGACAGAGATCTGCCTGCCTCTGCCTCCCAGGTACTGGGATTAAAGGTGTGTGCCACCACCACTTGGCTGATAAATTTTTTTAAAAAGCAGAATGTTTATACAGTTTCAAAACACAGAATAAACCACCCTGCACAGTATAAAAGCTTTAATGATGATTTTTTTTCTTAGAAATTGAACAAATACAGAAAAGGGAAAAAATCATTATGCAACCAAGTTATAAAATCATTGTCTTGATTGTTAATATGAGTTCAATTTAAATATTGGCAATGAACTTTCCAAACATATGGATTCATACAGATAAACAGTAACATTCTAAAGTTGATATAAAATCTTAAAAATGTTTTCTTTGATTAATTGTGAGAAAGTTTACTGATAATATAGTTTATTTGTTTTTGTGGGTATAAATTCAAGAATTGTGGAGACTAAGGACACAAACTAAATTTAAACCAGCTTTGTTACAATTGTAAGATGAGAATTAAAAGAATGAAGTCATTTTTTTTATTTCAAACCATGTGTACTATATGGTACACATTATTAGAAATAACAATCTATAAATATGCAATGGCTCCTGGCTACTATAGCTTATTTGGTGGAGGTTGCTATCCATTAACTCGGAATTTTCAATTTGCAAATGTCTTACTGGGTCTGAGTTAACAACTGCACATTACTTGTCACAATAACTGGTTTGAAATGGCATTTCAACAGCAATCCCAACTTCCAACGACTTCATTCAGAAAGGCTTTAAAGTTTTCATTTTAAAACATTTTATTGTTTTCTATTTTAATGTATGTATATTTATCTTTGTTCAGTTAACTTATTCTGTTCTGTGTTTAATAAAATCAGTTCTATGGCACTTTTAAACTACTCACCAGGTTTTGTATCTTAACTATCAGGGAAAGAATCTTAATTCAAAAACCACAGCAGGTCTTGACTTGTTTTCAAAAGCCATAGTAGGAAGAAAAAGAGCATCAGAAAAGAAATAGCTTTAAAAGGCTGACTATAGGGGTGATTACAAAACAAATCCTGATTCTGTGAAATGGAAACTTATTTTACGGTTATAATCTGAACCCGTTAGATTGTTTTCAAAGCTTGCTTCTCCCCTATTTTCACTTTATGCTTAGCATTCTGTCACATTTCTCAATTTACTCAATTCCTTCTGACTACATGACAATGAAAGCACACGAATAAAACAGCATTATACTTCCTTAGCTAGTCTTGGCCAGAGATTGAATGACTCCACAGATTAAGATCATTTCATTGGCATATTAATAAGAGAAGGTCAATAGTATTCATTCTTCCATTTTTAAGAGTACCAAGCTAAGCAACACAGACAGGTTCTTAAAACCAATATGCTGAGGATGGAGAAGTTCCAAGCAGGAATACGGTAACACAGCTAAGCTTTGTCAACTGTGCTCTGCAGCTCAGGGCTTTCCAAGGTCTCATCGTAATGGAAACACTGTGTTCAGAGATGGTGCGGACCCCTTTTAGCAGGGACGGTTTCTGCTGCTTTTTCCTCTTCACTCTCTTCTCCAGTTTATTACTAACTTTTCACAACCAAAATAAATACACTGTTTTCTCTATTACTAAAGAATCACAAAATGAGTGGTCACTTCCAATCATGGTAACTTCGCATCGCCCCTAATGAAATTGGGAGATTGAGGTGTTTGTGCGCTTACACACATACATAAACACACACACACAGATATATATGCAAGTATATAATATAAATGAATAAATTCCTGCCATATGCTAAATACTCAATAAATAAATAATTTTAAGGTCATTGTAATAATTATTATTACTATTTCATTATACTCTCTCAATATTTTCCCCTGTCAATTCACAATGGACTTCCATTTCAGGATCCTAGAAGTGTAGAAGGGGAAATGAACTTGAAGGCAGCTGACATATAAACACACAATAGGATGGAAATAAAACTAAGTAAATCTACATTCTTTATGTGTTCCATGGGAAAAAAATAACAGGAACTGGAAAGAGATCACAGGCTTTCAAAAGATAACTTTAAGTAAAAATTATCAAGGGAGTTTTGGAAATTTTGTGTACTTAAGACTTAAACAGATGCAATGATTTGCCTAATATAACATATTACTTGCTTATTGTGCTCTATACAATATATTATCAAGTTATTCTCCAACATATGATAACACTTTTTAAAATTTATTTTATGTTTAACTCTTTATGTATGTGCTGTGCCAAATCACAGCTGTTTTCTCTTTCAGCTTCCTTTTGGCAATGACCTTCTTCACGTTGTACGTTCCCTTTGTCCTTCCTTGCCTTTCCAGACCATCCAATATGGCTACCACAATCCTCCCTTTCTCATCCTCTTTACAGAGAAACAAGTTGGCATTTACATCCTTCTTATCAGTAAGTGGGAAAAGTCTATCTATTTCTCTGTCTAGTTAGTCTGAGCAGAGTGTAATGATCAGACAAATGACAGCATGCGACCTCTAGGCTAAACGTAAAATGTTTCTGCCTATGGTTTTTGAGACATTTCTAATCCAATCATCATCATGAGAAAGTCATGAATAGAAACTGTATCCAGGTGATCTCAGTTCACAGTTTAGCTACAGCTAATCAAATACTACTAGCCTCTCCCCTAGAAAGGTGATCGAATTCTGAGCTTATCTCTAGTCTTTGAGATACGATACCTTGACTGGAACCCTGTGTAAAAGAATGAGCTGTTCATGTCACACATTGATGAGATTGTATACTTATTAATAAGAGACTAACTGAAACCTCTGGTGAGCAAAATTTTGGAAGCTTTGTCATGCATCTATAACAGGAGGCCACTCCACTTTTCCTCCTTAAAACATCATTAGATAAAGTGCCATCAAATCATATGAGCAGTCGGCTTCTTTGAGATTCTTCTTAATCCTTAAAAGATTTTAGCATTTGGTATATTATCAGGACTTTCGATACAGCCCCACAAAATAATCCGTGGCAATTAAAATATTCAATACTCCCAATCTCTTGAGCTCTTCTTCAGTAATCACCTTCCTGTATCCACTTACATCGGTGAACAGTTCTCAAAATCAAATAGCAATCCCCATAGTCAAATAACACTACGAGTTTATTAATTCCAGGAAATTATATCTCAACTTCAAAACCTTATTTCCCAGCTTTCACCTCCTTACATTCTCAGATATGTGACTGTATCAGTTTTCTGGCTGCAGAAGCTTCTAACCTATAGTATTCTTCCCTGCTGTTTTTATTTTCCATTTAAAAAAATGCATTTCATTGAACATAGTCCATTCCCTTTTCAACTCTGCCAGTCTGCTCGTGTCCAAACCCAATCTCTATTTTTTTATTTGATTTTGTTTGTGTGAAGCTGAATATAGTTGCAAAACAATGAAAAATGTTCACTGTTACCATTTTTAATTTGTAATAATTAAGTTCAAATAGACTTTTAATGACAGCAAGGATTATAATGCATTTCCATACACAATTCACCTTAATGGTCTCAAGAAGATGTTTTATGGTTTTTTGCTTAACTGCTGTTGCCCCCTGCTGCTTAATTTTCAGAGTCCAGAGACCTCTTTTCCTTGTGAAAAGACTAGTATGAGCTCGATACTTTAAAATTAATGGAGTGTTGTTTATTGTTCAGCTGTTTTATTATCATCCCCACTTGCAGAGAATATTGTCTTCTATTAGTTTTATATTAAAGAAATGAGTTATAGTTAGTGTAGAGCACTTTATATACTATTCTTCATGGTTTCAATGTATGTAGTTCCTATGTGCTTAATAACTTCATAGAAATGTTAATTACCTCCTGTAAATGTAGATATACAAATATATTTTATTGTTATTTTCCTCATATAGTAGGAGCTTATCATTTCTGTTTTGTTTACTAATAGCTGTAATACTCTATTTTTTGGAATAGTAATAATAATAGGTACTGTAGCCATTTTATGTTTAATTTTTATATACTATGTTCTTATCGATTTCTTCATTTTTATACTGTGTCACTATTTAAGACATGTTTGTTTTAAATAAAATAAATGTTATTTCATGTAAATATTCACTAAATTCCACAGTGGAGACTATTAAAGTGCTATTAAAAGAACAAACTATAACATTTTTATAATAGTGGCAGCTATAAGTGAATATTTCATCCCTGGCTATGCAATTCTTTCAAACAGTAGTCTGTGCAAATGAGCAATATAAATGTTCTAATTATCATTGTTTGTATTAGACCTATCATAAACTAACACAGTTCATTAAGTGTTTAGATTTCAGAGATCTCTGTGCATCTTAATGAAAGGATACAAATAATAGTTTCCAAAGAAGGAGAAAGAACAGAGGAATGCTTAACTTGGGACTGATTTATACTGTTTATTTTACACCTGCATCTTTGCTGTGAGCTTTCACATGTGATTTGCCATTCATCACCTCTTCATGTCTGATTCTTTGTCAACTTGCTAACTTTAGTTGAAATAACTCAATATCACTTTATGGTTGTATAAACAAACTTGTCTCTTTTTGTGTCTTTTATTGCATAATTTATTTTAAATTGCTCTCCAATTAATACCATGGGAATTGAGAGTGTACCAATGGATTCTGAAATACATGATTCTATTTTAAAGAGCAAATGTATAAAGAACATATTACCATGTCCCTACGACTTTATGATCACCAGATAGTTTGATCTTATACTCTACCGTCTTTGTTGCTAAAAGTCATATAGCTCCACTGTTTATATTATGTTTGAATATTGCCCTTTGTTGCTTGATCTTCCTGTAAAATAATTTCTAATGATGATGGTATTTAGGCTACGAAACAGCAAAGTTGAACTACTTAGGCTGTTTCAGTGCGCTTTGCAATTGTAAGGGAAACAATCTGGTTAATGTTCTTAAAGCTCTTAGCCTGTTTGCATTTTGAAACTGAATATGACAACATATCCAGTTTTGGGGGAAAAAGATTTGAGAGAAAGTTTTTTTTTTCCACCAGACTCAAAAAGGTTTTATAACCAAATGTGAAAATAAGAAATCTGAAAAAAAAAAATCGAGATACAAACCTGATATTCTAAACTAAACATCTTGAAATTTGCATGCAAATGATGAAAGTAGAAGAAACCATCCTGTGTGAGGTAACACAGACCCAGAAAAATGAGCAGGGCATGTACTCACTCATAAGTGGATACTAGCTGTAAAGCAAAGGATAAGGAGCCATGACCCCAGAAAAGCTAAGTAACACAGAGAACCCTATGAGAAACATACATAGAACTCCCTAGGAAGGGAAAATAGGCAAGATCTCCTGAGAAAATTGGAAGCGTGGGGGTGGGGGGAGAAAAGACGGTGGAAGGGGAGGAGGGGGGAAGGGGAAGTGAGAGAACTATAGGGAACAGGATGGTCAAGATAAGGAAAGGACAGAGACAGAAAACAAAGAAAGAACATCTTGATCGAGGGAGCCATTATGAGGCTAGCATGAAACGTAGCACTAGAGAAATTCCTAGGAACCCACAAGGATGACACCAGCTAAAACCCTAAGCAATATTAGAGAGGGTGCCTGAACTGGCCTTGTTCTGTAGTCAGATTTATGAATATCTTAATTCTCATTATAGAACCTATATCTAGCAACTGATGGAAGCAGATGCAGAGAACCACAATGGAGCAATGGGCTGAGCTCCCAAAGTCCAGTCAAAGAGAGGGAGAAGTGAAAACACCAGCAAAGAGGTCAAGACCATGATGGGGATAACCACTGAAACAGCTTTTGGAAGCCTTTCAACCCTGGCCTGACAGTGAGGTACTTCTTGTCTACAATCCCACAGGTGCTGAGAATTCAAAGAGAACAGAATCTCTGAGGACTTCTGGGTAGCCCAATTTGAGAACATCAGTCTTAGTGGAAAACAATGTCTCAAACACAGAAGGCTGCGGGTGATGGTGGCACAAACCTTAAATCTCAGCACTTGAGAGGCAGAGGCAGAGACAGGCAGAATTCTGAGTTCGAGGCCAGCCTGGTCTACAGAGTGAGTTCCAGGACAGTCAGGACTGTTACATAGAAGAACCCTGTCTCAAAAAATAAAACCACAAAACAAATCAAAGAAACCTACAAAAGTTTGGAGGTACATGAAGAAGACAATGATGAAGACAAACATACTCCACATATAGGTGGACACAAGCATTAAGAGGAATATACACACATACGAGGAGTATAGTTTATATTTTTGTAAAAGAATGTTTCAAAATACATATGCATATATATATGTATATATATTCTCTTTTTTGCTTTTCTGAGGTCAAAAAAAGTTCTGGAGAAAAGATTTGAATATGAGATAACTGTAGTCAAAGAGTCAGTTTGAAATTACTGCTTTTCTAAATTTGAAAAGAACAATTATGGGGAAAAGGTGAATGCTCTACTTTCACATTCCAAGAATTAAGGTCATGGACAAATGAGGTCCATATAATCTCTTTGAAAACTTAAAAATAAATGTTTTGTAATAATTTAAAATTTTATATCAGAAGAATAATGTGGTGTCTGCATTCAAGTAAGACATAAAGGCACAGAAGAATTTATTAGTGCTTATCTTGCTTTCATTACTATTTTCAAATTTCATTGTGCTAACTATTGTGTATGTGTATGCTGTGTAGGTCTTTTGTACACACACACACACACACACACACACACACACACACACACACACACTTGTTTCTTGGTGGAAGCCAGAGGACTATAAACAGAAATTTTTACCCTGGGAATCTCTGTAACAAACTCAGGTAATCAGACATTATGGCAAGTAATTTCATCACCTTCAGCATCTTATCAGCATTTGGAAGATTATTTCTTGTCTTTTTTGATATCATCTTATAATTGTATCATTTCCCACTATTATTTTCTTTCACCATTTTGGAATGATCACCCACTTAATCTACGGAGCTAGAAACATTACAGACAACTTAGAGTAATGGTACATAAATATTTTGGGGAAAAATGATTAAAGTTTAAAAATATTTAGAAGAAAGTCTACAAAACAGAAAGGGAAACTATTCTTTGTTTAGTTTATTACAGAAGACTAAGTAAACACAATGAAGGACATCCCCAAATAATAATACATAATATCATTTATCACCGAGTTTTAATTGTAAATCAAATATACATCCATAGGCTTTTGCAACTTTTGTTTATACATCCTACTAACTTTACTAGTTTAGTCTTATATTACCTATATCAATATTACTTTTTCTACCTATAAATTTTTGAATTACTAAATCTGTGTAATTCATAATCTAAAAGCTTGTTTGGAACTGTGAAGTGGAAAAATATTACTTAAACTTACTGAATATAGCATTGCAAATGGCCTACAGCTGAAGAATTGAAATACTGTGGGTACATACTAGAACACACTCTGTTTTTATTTTGTGCACTTTCAATGCTTAAATCTCAGATCATTGCCTGTATCAGTGAAGGAGTTTTCAGAATTCTCACAAAAGATTTTAGAGCAACTGAAATGTTTGTGTAAGCAAATGTAAGAGGTCAACCTGACATTTTACAAACCAGGGGAGAGGCTTGTGATATATTTTTCACAGATATTCAATTTCTACAAGAAATATTTGCTGAATCAGGGAAAGTCACATGTTTCTGTGTTCTTTATAAGTCAGCATGACACTGGTTTTATTTTGTATTTTTATTATTTTTGAGATTATAATTTAATTACATTCATCCCTTCTCTTTCTTGACTACAAATCTTTACCATCATGCAATTCATGACCTTTTTATATTTATTGTTTTTACTGATTGTTATTGTATGTACATGTGTGTATTTATAAGCACATATATTCCTTTTTTAGGATCATTTGACATACTGCACCATTTGTTAAATTCCATATTCCTTTCTCTGCCACACTACACCTGCCTTAAGGAGAGCTTGCAATTCTGCCATTTACATCTGCTAAAGACTGTCAAGCATTTAGGCTTGGTATTCCTATGTTAATGTGTGACTTCCAGCTGCAATGCTTTGGTATATTTTAAGCTTCCACATTTTGACTGTGTTTATAGAAGACAGATTGCTTAATATAACTTCATTCATTCATTTATTCATTTCTACATTCATTTATTCTCAGTTCACTCTATCCTAGATCTATTCAAGATAATAATGTGACTTTAAAGAAAAACAAAATTTAAAACAAATTTTTAATTGCTTTCCTTTTATGTATTCTTTATGTCTATATATAGTGTTTGCCAATCTGGTTTCAACAGGTCTCCTCCTGCTCTACAACTACAGGCACACATCTGTGGCCTATTTAAGTAACCTACAGCACCCACTGGAACCATTGATAAAGCTGTTTACTATACTCTAAAGAGCAGTGATTCCTGCCTTAAAGTGCTCGCATTTAAACACGCACACTTTCTCAAATGAAAACATAAAGAAATAAGAACCCAGCGATGCTACTAAAAAACACACGGTTTCATTGCTTTCTAAATGAAGTCCCTTGGCATAGATAAACCAATAAAATGTTGTCTTAGGATATTGTGTAAGAATAATAGCAGTCAAGTTTATGAAATTTCTTTATCTCTTGTGTTCAGAAAAATTGTAGGGCCTTTTCCAGATGCTGCGCTTCCATTTCTCTTTTTATTACCAAACAAAATCACATGTTTTTGATAGCAGTTGGTAGGCTTGTTGATAGTTGGCTATTGTCTTTATTCACTGATGATGAAGTTATGAAGCAAGACTCCTCTCAGCTGTCCCTGCCAATTTCTTGGTCAAATAACATTCTTTAAATTTGTTTCTTTATAAAAAGCTGTATAATAATGCTATTTATCTCATTCTATAGTTGCAGTGGGCAATGCCAAAATTTAACATAATACCAGGCATATAGGAACCATTCATTATTATTTGTCTTATCAAATATCATTTGTGGTTAGATAAATTTCTTCCTTGATGGACACAATCTTGAGTGTGAGAAAGAAAATGTTACAATCACAAGGAATTCATAACTAAGCTGGCTAGTGCTTAGTCTTTTCAGAGCACAGCATCAACACCACATGACTGTAATAAGTACTTGCAGCATCAAGGCCATCGAGAAAGTCAAAGAACACAACAGCACCCATTCTCAAGTTCTTCAGTAATTAGTGCCTTGATAGCTAAAAATCACAAGAGATATAAAAACATTAATTACATATGGTAATTCTAATTTAATATTATAGTGCTATAATTGTCTCAAAATAGTTTATTGGTGTTCTTTAGATAAGATACTACTTTTAACATTAGAGTCTATAAGAACACAACAGAAAATCCTCTCAATTTGTTCATTGTTATTGTTTGTCTCAAATAATACCAAAAGAGCTCAAAAACATACTGCTCTTTGACACTAATTTTAGTTGACAAATGACAACTGTACTTATGTTTGTTAGGTCATATCACCTATACACAAATTACACAAAATACAAATTTTCTACTGTTTTATCCTACTTTATGAGAAAATGAAATCATCTATAATTTCTTCCTTTTTATGTAATGTTATATCTTTACTAAATGTAGGCAGTGTTAAAATTTGTAAGCTTTCAAATTGTATTAATAAAAATAACAGAGGTTTTACGAGCTACCCAACCAGCACGGAGACCTGATCTCGGCACCAGGAGAGCCAGCACGGGGTGAGATGCTGACCCCGTGGCATCAGCCAGGGACAGGGAACTCGGAAGTTCCTCAACCCCCTATCCTTCCTGGGCTCTCTGCAGGGCCTCTACTCCCTGCATATTGCCTCTTTCTTCCTATCCCACCCAGCTTGCATCCAAAACCCTCCCTTCTTCGGCCCCTCCGCCCTCTGTGGGCATATAACATCACCCAGCTCTGCCTGTCTGGGCGCTGGGTCCGAATCCTCAGGGCACCCAGGTGGGCGGGAGTTCTTTTGTTTCAATAGCCTGCCTGCACCAAGAAGGTAGGCGCTTTGTTTACGAGCTACCCAACCAGCACGGAGACCTGATCTTGGCGACAGGAGAGCCAGCACTGGGCACAGAGACCTAATCTCGGCGCCAGAGGAGCCAGCATTGGGGAGAGCCATCATTGGGCTCGGAGATCTGATCTTGGCACCAGGAGAGCTATCACTGGGGAGAGCCATCACTGGGAAGGTACATCAGTAGGCAAGAAGACCTGATCCTGTTAAAGAAGATCCATACGGGAGCATTCAGAGGAAGAGATGGGCAGGCGCCAATGCAAGAATTCACCCAACAATCTGAAAAGCAACATGAGACCACCAGAAACCAGCGACCTCACAACAAGAGGACATGAACACCTTAATCAAGAAGAAGTGGAAAAAATTGACTTTACGAAAGTGATTGGTGCCCTTAAACAGCATGTAAAGAACGCCCTTATAGAAATGGATGAGAAATATAACAGAAAGTTTGAAGAATTGAATAAATCAGTGAATGATACCCTAGAAAACCAAGGAAAAACAATCAAACAGATAATGGAAACAGTTCAAGACTTGAAAACTGAAATGGAGACAAAGAAAACACAAACAGAGGGTCGGCTGGACATGGAAAATTTAAGTAAACAGAGACTACAGAAACAAGCATAACCAACAGAATACAAGAGATGGAAGAAAGAATCTAAGATTCTGAAGATATCATAGAGAAAATAAACACACTGATCAAAGAAAACAGCAAGTCCAACAAACTCTCATCACAAAACATTCAGGAAATCTGGGACACAATAAAAAGACCAAACCTAAGAATAATAGGAGTAGAAGGAGAAGAAGTGCAGCTCAATGATCCAGAAAATATATTTAATAAAATTATAGAAGAAAACTTTCCCAACCTAAAGAAAGATATACTTATGAAGGTTCAAGAAGCATACAGAACACTGAATAGGCTGGATCAAAAAAAAAAATCCCCTCGCCATATAATAATCGAAACACAAAGCATACAGAATAAAGAAAGAATATTAAGAGCTGCAAAGGAAAAAGGCCAAGTTACTTATAAAGGTAAACCTATCAGACTTACACCTGACTTCTCCATGGAAACTATGAAAGCAAGAAGGTCCTGGATAGATGTATTGCAGAAACTAAGAGACTATGGATGCAAGCCTAGACTACTATACCCAGCCAAGCTTTCGTTCACTATAAATGGAGAAAATTAAACTTTCCAGGATAAAAACAAATTTAAACAATAAGTAGCCACAATTCCAGCCCTACAGAAAGTAATAGAAGGAAAAGCACTAACAAAGGAGTCCAACAATGACCACAATAACTCAGACATCTAGAGACCCTTCACCAGCACAACTCAAGGAAGGGAAACACACAAACTCTACGACTAAAAAAGGGACCGGAGTTAACAACCACTGGTCATTAATATCACTTAATGTCAATGGACTCAACTCACCTATAAAAAGGCACAGGCTAAGAGATTGGATAAGAAAACAGGATCCAACATTCTGCTGTTTACAAGAAACACACCTCAACCACAAAGACAGGCACCTACTCAGAGTAAAGGGCTGGGAAAAGGCTTATCAAGCAAATGGACCTAAGAAACAAGCAGGTGTGGCCATACTAATCTCTAACAAAGTTGACTTCAAACTAAAATCAATCAGAAGAGATGGAGAGGGGCATTTTATACTCATAACAGGAACAGTTCATCAGGATGAAGTCTCAATCCTGAATATCTATGCCCCTAATATAAAAGCACCCACGTACATAAAAGAAACATTGCTAAAACTCAAGGCAGCCATCAAACCGCACACACTAATAGTAGGAGACTTCAACACTCCTATCTCACCAATGGACAGGTCAATCAGACAGAAACCTAACAGAGAAACAAGAGAATTAATGGAGGTAATGAAGCAAATGGACTTAACAGACATCTATAGAACATTCCACCCAAATAGGAAAGAATATACCTTCTTCTCTGCAGCTCATGGAACCTTCTCGAAAATTGACCACATAGTCAGTAACAAAGCAAACATCCACAGTTACAAAAACATATTAGTAACCACCTGTGTCTTATCAGATCACCATGGATTAAAGTTAGAATTCAACAGCAAGGCTACCCCCAGAAAGCCTACAAATTCATGGAAACTGAACAGTCAACTACTGAACCACACCTGGATTAAGGAAGAAATAAAGAAAGAAATTAAAGTCTTCCTGGACTTCAATGAAAATAAGAAACAACGTATTCAAACTTATGGGACACTATGAAAGCAGTCCTAAGAGGAAAGTTCATAGCACTAAGTGCCCACTTAAAGAAAACAGAGAAAGCACACATTGGAGACTTAACAGCCCACCTGAAAGCTCTAGAAAAAAAAAGAAGCAGACTCACCTAGAAGGAGTAGAAGACTGGAAATAATCAAACTGAGGGCCGAAATCAACAAAATAGAAACACAGAAAACAATCCAAAGAATCAATGAAACAAAAAGCTGGTTCCTGGAGAAAATCAACAAGATTGATAAACCCCTATCCAAACTAATCATATGGCAGAGAGAGAATTTGCAAATTAATAAGATCAGAAATGAAAAGGGGGACATAACCACAGACACAGAGGAAATTCAGAGAATCATTAGATCTTACTACAAAAGCCTGTATGCCACAAAACTGGAAAATCTAAAAGAAATGGACACTTTTTTAGATAAATACCATATACCAAAGTTAAACCAGGAACAGGTGAACAATCTAAATAGACCTGTTAGTCGCGAAGAATTAGAAGCGGTTATCAAAAACCTCCCTACCAAAAAAAGCCCAGGACCGGAATGTTTCAATGCGGAATTCTACCAGAACTTCCAAGAAGACCTAATACCTATACTCCTTAATGTATTTCACAACATAGAAACAGAGGAGTCATTTCCAAATTCCTTTTATGAAGCTACAGTTACTCTGATACCAAAACCGCACAAAGACTCAACCAAGAAAGAGAATTATAGGCCAATCTCACTCATGAACATCGATGCAAAAATCCTCAACAAAATACTGGCAAACCGAATCCCAGAACACATTAGAAAAATTATCCATTATGATCAAGTAGGCTTCATCCCAGAGATGCAGGGCTGGTTCAACATACGAAAATCTATCAATGTAATCCATCATATAAATAAAATGAAAGAAAAAACCATATGATCGTTTCATTAGATGCTGAAAAAGCATTTGATAAAATTCAACATCCCTTTAGGATAAAAGTCTTGGAGAGATTAGGGATACAAGGGTCATACCTAAATATAATAAAAGCAATTTACAGCAAGCCGACAGCTAACATCAAATTAAATGGAGAGAAACTCAAAGCCATCCCACTAAAATCAGGAACACGACAAGGCTGTCCACTCTCGCCATACCTCTTCAATATTGTGCTTGAAGTTTTAGCAATAGCAATAAGACAACATAAGGGGATCAAGGGGATTCGAATAGGAAAGGAAGAAGTTGAACTTTCGTTATTTGCAGATGATATGATAGTATACATAAGCGACCCCAAAAACTCCACCAAAGAACTCCTACAGCTGATAAACACCTTTAGTAATGTGGCAGGATACAAGATCAACTCCAAAAAATTAGTCACCCTCTTATACACAAATGATATGGAAGCTGAGAGGGAAATCAGAGAATCATCACCTTTCACGATAGCCACAAACAGCATAAAATATCTTGGGGTAACTCTAACCAAGGAAGTGAAAGATCTATTTCACAAGAACTTTAAGGCATTGAAGAAAGAAATTGAAGAGGATACCAGAAAATGGAAGGATCTCCCTTGCTCTTGGATTGGGAGGATCAACATAGTAAAAATGGCAATTCTACCAAAGGCTATTTATAGATTCAATGCAATCCCCATCAAGGTCCCATCAAAATTCTTCACAGATCTTGAGAGGATAATAATCAACTTTATATGGAAAAACAAAAAACCCAGGATAGCCAAAACAATCTTATACAATAAAGGAACTTCTGGAGGCATTACAATCCCTGACTTCAAACTCTATTACAGAGCTACAGTAATGAAAACAGCGTGGTACTGGCATAAAAACAGAGAAGTCGACCAATGGAATCGTATAGAAGACCCGGTTTTTACCCCACAAACCTATGAACACCTCATTTTCGATAAAGGAGCTAAAAGTATGCAATGGAATAAAGAAAGCATCTTCAACAAATGGTGCTGGCACAACTGGATGTCAACCTGTAGAAAAATGAAAATAGACCCATATCTATCACCAAGCACAAAACTCAAGTCCAAATGGATCAAAGACCTCAATATCAGTCCAAACACACTGAACCTGATAGAAGACAAAGTGGGAAGTACCCTACAACAGATGGGCACAGGAGATCGCTTCCTAAGTATAACCCCAGCAGCACAGACATTAAGGGCAACATTGAATAAATGGGACCTACTGAAACTGAGAAGCTTCTGTAAAGCAAAGGACACTGTCACTAAGACAAAAAGGCACCCTACTGACTGGGAGAAGATCTTCACCAACCCTGCAACAGACAAAGGTCTGATCTCCAAAATATATAAAGTACTCAAGAACCTAGACTTTAAAATGCTAATTAACCCAATTAAAAAATGGGGCACTGAACTGAACAGAGAATTCTTAACAGAAGAAGTTCAAATGGCCAAAAGATACTTAAGGTCATGCTCAACCTCCTTAGTGATCAGGGAAATGCAAATCAAAACAACTTTGAGATATCATCTTACACATGTCAGAATGGCTAAAATCAAAAACACCAATGATAGCATTTGCTGGAGAGGCTGTGGAGGAAGGGGTACCCTCATTCATTGCTGGTGGGAATGCAAACTTGTGCAACCACTTTGGAAATCAGTGTGGCGGTTTCTCAGAAAATTTGGGATCAACCTACCCCTGGACCCAGCAATACCACTCTTGGGAATATACCCAAGAGATGCCCTATTATATGACAAAAGCATTTGTTCAACTATGTTCATAGCAGCATTATTTGTAATAGCCAGAACCTGGAAACAACCTAGATGTCCTTCAATGGAAGAATGGATGAAGAAAGTGTGGAATATATACACATTAGAGTACTACTCTGCCATAAAAAACAATGACTTCTCGAATTTTGCATGTAAATGGATGGAGATAGAAAACACTATCCTGAGTGAGGTAACCCAGACCCAAAAAGAGGATCATGGGATGTACTCACTCATAATTGGTTTCTAGCCATAAATATAGGTCACTGAGTCTACAATTTGTGATCCTAAAGAAGCTAAATAAGAAGGTGAACCCAAAGAAAAACATATAGTTATTATCCCTGCTATGGGAAATAGACAAGATTGCTGGGCAAAAAATTGGGACCTTGGGGGTGGGGTGGGATAGGGGTAAGGGGAGATGGGGAGAGAAAAGTGAGAAGGGGAGGATGGGGGGAACTTGGGGAAATGGGATGATTGGGGATAAAACAAGGTTGGATAGAGGAGCAGGGAATCACATAACTTAATTAAGGGAACCACCTTAGGGTTGGTAAGAGACATGAACCTAGAGTGGCGCCCAGGTGCCCAGGGCAATGTCCCCAGTTAGTTTCTTGGGCAGCTGAGGATAGGGAACTTGAAATGACCCTATCCTATAGCCATACTGATGAATACATTGCATATCGCCATAGAACCTTCATCTAACGATGGATGGAGATAGAGACAGAGACCCACACTGGAGCATTGGACTAAGCTCCCAAAGTCCCAATGAGGAGCAGAAAAGAAGGAGAACATGAACATGGAAGTCAGGACCACGAGAGGTGCGCCCATCCACCGAGACAGTGAAGCTCATCTATTGGGAGCTCACCAAGGCCAGCTGGACTGTGACTGAAAAAGCATGGGATAAAACCGGACTCTCTGAACATGGCGGACAATGAGGGCTGATGAGAGGCCAAGGACAATGGCATGGGGTTTTGTTCCTACTTCATGTTCTGGCTTTGTGGGAGCCTAGCCAGTTTGGATGTTCACCTTCCTAGACCTGGATGGAGGGGAGAAGACCCTGGACTTTCAACAGGGCAGGGAACCCTGATTGCTCTTCCGACTGGAGAGAGACAGGGAGAGGAGTGGGGAAAGGGGGAGAGGGGCGGGAGGAGGGGGAGGGAAACTGGAGGCTGGGAGGAAGCAGGGATTTTTTTTTTCAATTAAAAAAATGCATAAAAAAATTCAGCTGCCAACTTTGAATAAATACACAACCCCTTGAATAAAAATAAAATAAAATAAAAATAACAGAGACGATATGAGATGAGTCAATATTCTAAGCATTCAATTGATGGCAATTATTACTTTTAGCTAGGCAAATAAAAATTTTAACTACTTATTTTCATATAAAACATCAAAAATAGTTAAAATAATACAATTTCCAAAACCTGATGAAGAGTTAGAATATGTTAAGGACAAACACACTCTATAGAGTGGTTTAACAGTAACACATAAAGTCTACATTACGTATGAATCTCCTACATTAACATTAATATATTTATCAAGCCTCATATAAGAGAATTCTTAACATGTTTCTGTGATGTTATTTGCAAAATTGCAAATAATTAAAAACAAAGGAGTAGAATGTTAAAATTAAAGAAAATTAACAAATTAATATTGGTTTCAAATGGAATAAAACATTAGAAAATATTGAAAGAAGAAAGCTGAGAAATTGTTAATGAAATTTTCATTGACTATATTTTGTAGAATGAGCATATCTACATTATACAGTTTATTAGAGAAACATACACACAAACACACACATACATGTATATATACATACATACATACATACACACATTAAGTAAATATATTAAATAGATAAAGGCAAACATTGGGAGGATTTTTAACTTTGGAGAAGTTAGAAGTGGGAATAAGATGAAAAATCTCAAACTCAGTTTTTAAATGCAAGAGTAGTAACAACATAAAATGTAAGCATTTATTTTCTAAATTAGAGCAATATTTGCAATCTATAACTTAGATACTTAGATTATATTATAGAAAAACACAGTAGAAACTGCTAGAAATAGATGTACAATAGGAATTAAAGTTCTAGACATCTATATTTTTGAGAATTTTTGCAAAATTAAAGCCCAATATAAGTTGATAATGGTACAATATTATCAATTTATATTGGTGAAAGTTTAAGGTATGAACATACTGTGTGTAAATTGTATTACTAAGAAATTAAATTTACAAAATGGGCGGGCGATGGTGGCACATGCCTTTAATCCCAGCACTCGGGAGGCAGAGGCAGGCGAATCTCTGTGAGTTCGAGACCAGCTGGTCTACAGAGCTAGTTCCAGGACAGGCTCCAAAACCACAGGGAAACCCTGTCTCGAAAAACCAAAAAAAAATAATAATAATAATAATAATAAATTTACAAAATGTTTCTTCACTGTTTATTTTTGCTAAAAATATTAATTATTTCATGCATATGTGTCTTTGTGTGTCTGCATATATATCTGTCTACCATATGCATGCAGAAACCTACAGACATTAGTAGAGGCATCAAATCCCTTGGAGAGTTATATATGGTTCTAAATTATCATGTGGATGCTGAGAACTGAACTGGCTCATTTACTAGTACAGTATTCGTTCTTAATCACTGAACCATCTATGCACCCCACATGCCATTTCTCATATGTTGAGAGGATAGGGAGCTGATCTGTGGTGTTTCCAAATTCAATTAAAAGGAAGAAGACTGGTTTAAGTCCCATACATGAATAAAAAAATAGATGTTTTAGGCTAATAATCCTAAATAAAGGAAAACCAATAGATTCCTTTAAAATTGGTGCTATTTGTAATTCTTATATTTTTTTTCTTTTGAAGAGTCTAACATTTCTATTGGAGCTACTCTGTGTAAATATAAAATTTAGCTAAGTCATCTTACCACCATATTTTCTTAATTTTCAGAAGAAGAAAAGTGTTTGGCTTTTCCCACTGCCTAAAAAAATCTTCAGAGAATTTAGTCTACACAGGTCTTCATTCAGTAAAATCTGTCTTTTAATGTTTAATTCAGAGACTCCGAATAGCAAACTAAGTAGTTGCAGATATTCAGATGTTGGTATAAAACACGCCTGCAACAAATACTCAGGGCAGGAATTTCTTTCCTTAACCTGTTTCAGGCTATTTTTTTTCCATCCTTGGTTACACTAAAAATTTAATTCTGTTCACATTCTGCTGTTCCTGGGAAAGTGGCCTGAAGCAGACAGCAAGAGGAGAGCACTAAATGGAGCACGTAAATCACTTCCTCTCCAGGTCCACAGCCAATTTAAAGTGCACCCTGGCATTAATGCCTAGAGTTAATATACTGTTGAGCCAACACAGCACAGGGACTCGACTTCAGGTTACATCATCATCGAGGTGACTATGCAATTGTAATTAAACCTCAACCTGCTGCCAACAATGCCTGTGATATACATCTAAGATGTGATGGCTCTGAAAAGCATAAAGGTAACATAAAAGTGACTTCTGAAGTTGGAGCGTATTCAAAACTTATTTCCAATTAAGTTATGTCACAACTTCAAAACTCTCATTGGATTGAATGTTTGTTTCTATTAAAAAAAATTGTCACTGTGTCTTACATAATAAACATAGGCCCTAGAAACAGAAGTCCTTAAGAGATGTTTATATAAATACAATCTTTTCTAAACACCTAGCAGTTATTCAGTATTTGATATGACTTATTCAAGTATAATGCTTTTCAAAATCAGGTTTCTATTAATGTAGATAATTCTTATTATGGATATCATCATTAATAAATTATTTATAACTTCTTAAGTCCATAGACAAACATGTTTGCAATTATATGCCCTTTTATATGTATGTAAACTTTTAAGTATATAAGGTTGTATAAGTACACATATGTAATGTGAAAATATAAAACAAAATTGGTTGCTCATATTTTTAGAAAGAAAATGGATTAAGAGAAAGAAAGATTCTTCTATTCTTTTTTTTTTTTTTTTTTGGTTTTCCTTGTTTTGTTTGAGATCAGATGTCACACTGTGAAGTAATGGTTGTCCTGGAACTCAGCCTGTCCTAGACAGGCTGGGCTCAAATTCAGAGATACACACATCTCTGCCTCTTGAGTGCTGGGAATAAAGATGTGTGCCACCATATCTGGCCGAAAGAATCTAAGAATGCTTACACCTGGCCTTTTTGATAATAATACTCACTTAATTATCATGGTGCATTTTGAAGATATATACTTGCTGGGGGTCTACTGTTATTGTTAACTGTACAGTAAAACGATTTTCTCTTGAGGATATTCAATCACAGTATAGAGTGTACGGTTATAAAAACCGTTATTTTGCTACAATGTACTTACTTGGAATTCAATGAAATAAAATAACAAAATAATGGGGAGATTGAATAAATATTATCTAAGAAATAAGCGATCCCTTCTCATTGCAGTCAGTAAGATATTTCAAGGGGAGCAAAGGTTGTCATTAAAAATAAGATTTTCTAATTCCATATCTTGTCACAACTAAATAAGTTCTAAACAACAAAAGTCTTTACACTAATAAACACAAATAAAACACTTTCAAAGGCATTCAAATATGAGTCGACATCCTGATATGAATAATATTTGTTTTTTAAGCAGTCAGCATATTCTTTTGATATCTTTTAGGAACAAAATTTGCATACTGAGTGTGATGATGTACCCATCTATATACAGCTTTTGTTTCTGTTTCTGTTCTGCTTTTGGAGTCAAAGCAGAGGCAATCCTAAGACATGTGAGGGAGCCTTGCATGGCACCTAGGGACATGTCCAAGAGAGCTAGTGTTACTCTCTTTTGGTTGCCTTGTTTTCACAGTGTTTGGAATGTGGAATGAGTTGTGGTAATCTTGAGATCATTTATAAAAGCAGGGTTTTGTTGTTGTTTGTTTGTTTTTTAAGACTTAAAATGATGCAGTTCATAAGGCCTTACAAAGTGACAAGATCCAGCAATCTGACGATAAATAGATTGCAGAGTGTAAGCGCAGAGTGCAGAGCACTTCAAAGATTCTTCTTACATAAGTCAGACACAATTTCAGTTACTTAGGCACTAAAACCACTAACATATTTGGCCTTTCGCTTATATTTGCAAATGTCAATAGAATTCTCACATTGAAAGATTATTGTGTTAAAGGAGGCCATATTTATACAGGTACATATGTCTATCTCATTCTTCAAATAATTCTGCCTCATACTTTAGGGATGACCTTAAATATGCTTTCCTCAAACAGGTATTAAATGATGGCTTAATATGAAATAATTTATTCTGTTTTTCTTTTCCTTTTTATGACATATGAAAATTTCAAAAGATCATCTGTTAGTGTACTTTCTGACTTGTTTCTTTACTTTGTATACTATAAAATAGAAATTTTACTAAAAATCATGGTTAATACAAGGTAGTGACTAATTTTCATCTCCTGAACAAAGATAAATCAAATACATTAAAAACAGTACTGATTATTATTATCAAACTCTACAAAAATTAGATGATTTCTTCTGCTTATATATAGACTTTATGAGATTTTTATATCAATCAATTAACTTGGAATTTCGTAATTTTAATTTCCAAAGAAATAGAAACTCTTTAAAAACTACTTAAGTTTTTAATTAATTCTTAATTAAAACGCCATTATCACTTCTGGTCCCAGGTTTTTGGGGACCGCAGGCCAACAAAGCCAAGTCCTAGAATATACACACCCAGTGAAAATGGCAAAGAAAGGGCATCAGAAATCCGATCACAAAATAGGAATGTCTTAAGGGGGTCAGACCCACCTTCCTGAGGAACACGTGCTTTGTCAGATAGCATAACAAGAAAGGCCTAAGGAAGATGCAGGTAATCAATGTAAAGGCAATGATGAGTGCATGTGTAGAGGCCTATGGCCTCAGATGTCATGCACCCAACATTCATTCCAAGCTTGGCAAGTGGATCCAGAGCTATATGGCCAAGAGTCATAGGGTCTACTTTCCAAAGCCCGTGGTTCAAACCAAGGCAGGGGCCACATCTCTAGCTCAGGCTCCCAAAGGCAGGCGGGCTCTGTGAAGGCTCCAGAGAAAAGGGTTCTCTCTGCCAATATGAAGACAGAAGGACTGGTGGGACACATGCGCTATCTGCGGTGTCAGTGCCCATACTGTTTAAATAACTAAACTTCAGATAAGATCTGATAAATCTATACACACGTGTATTTTTAACTGAACTCATTATATAATATTATATATAATAACATATATAATTTAAAAATTAAAAATTTCCCATTATTAGGCTTTCTCAACTTTTAACCTCCCATGACTTTGGGGCTTTATCTTTTTTTTTTTTTTTTTTTTGCATTAAACTCCACCACACTGAAATATCTGCATCTTCTGTTTATCCTGGACTTTCTCTTGCCCTTTGAAAAAGTTTGGAAAAATATGCTCTAATATCTTCACTTTTCCATTTAACTCCTCAATTTTTTTTTAAATCATTCACAAATTATATTTTATTCTACTTCCAATTTCTCCTTCCTAAAAATTTTAGTTACTCCATTGAACAACTGTGGGCTAAATAAACAGAAGTTCCAGGTTTATGCCTTCAAATCTAGCCCTTAGGCATCTAGGAATGTCCTTCTTTAGCATACTCTTCTAGTCACACTTTTTGTCAAGGTCTAAATCAACACTTTACAAGAACATTCCAGTTCTTCACCTTAAAAACTGTCTATCATTTTGTTCATCTTATCTTGAGATGAGCATAACTGTTCTACAAATCCTCTGAACAATAAGTAAACGGAAGAAGAATAAAAATAAAAGTTTGAAAAAGCAATTTGACTCTCCTATTTCTTAGTTATTCAAGATTTATATTAATATTTCTTGTGTTAGTAACATTAGCCCTTTCTTATTTCAATTTGAAGTGTTTTTTTTATTTAGACACATATCCTAAAGAATAAAGGGTATGAATAAAAACCATTTTTTTCTAAATTATTTGTGATACGATAGAACTAAAACATGTATTTCTTTTAATATGTCATGGAATTAGAAGATTGTGCTGTAAGATGAGAATGCTTTTCATTGGTTACTGGCTTTTTTTAAAGAAATGTTTAGAAATTCAGTAGTAAAGTTAAGATAACTCATGTAACAAGTGTGCACTCAAATACTGTTCATTTCTGTACAATAGACATGGCTCAAATGCCAGATGAAGTAGCATATAAGAAAGAGGAGCAGAGAAACAAGAGATGATAAATGTTTGGGAATGGAATATCAGAGTAGGAGAGAAACATAGGAAGAAATAAATAATACTAAAGGCCTGTGAAATTGTGTTATGGAAAATTAATACTTTAAAAACTTCCTTAATATGTAAAATGACATATGTATGGCATATATATGGACAGAACCATTGGTTTGATCTATTATCAGTAAGCGTGATGGAACGAGAGAAAAAAGGAAGAAAGTAAACAAAAGAGAAGGGAAAAGGGAGAAAGGATGAAATGAAGACAGGAACAAACAAAGGAATGAAGGAATGGAGGAAAAAAGGGAGAAAGGGAATGGCAGAGGGAAATAAAATGACAAGAGAAAAATATCTAATGTGATATTTTTATTGTTTTTAATTGGAAACTTTTTGAAATATTTTCAACTTTAAAAATAAAATAACAATGCAAACTTTGTCTTTCAAATTGTTCTCAAGTCCTGGTATAATCACACAGATTTTGGGACTTTTTAAGATGGGATACATATTGATGATATCCAAATACATAGGTATCATGTTAGTTATATTCTACCAAAGTCTAAAGCATGGGCTTATATAACGTACACAGTTAAATGGTACTCTGAAAATTCAAATCTCTGTTTGTTTCGGTTTCTGACCATTGCTAACATCTTTGAGTTGTACATATTGATGATAAGATAGACACTATCAAATATAATTTAAAAAGTTTAATTGGTCATATTATGGCCCCAAAGACATTGAAGTGGTGCTACCATAAATTCTAAATTGTGTAGAAAAAAATGTGTGCTTGGTTCAGTCTTATGTTTCAGTGAAAACAGTCACCGATGCAAGGTCTATGAACATTGTTATAATATAAGTTTATAATTTCTGAAATCTGAAAAGATGTTTGTCTTTGCTGTGAATACAGTCCTTATACTCACGATAAATTATGGCATGAAGTATGAATGTCTACATAAGAACTAATAATATTAAGGAACTTTACTTTTTTACACTTTAAAACCTCATAATCTATAAATATCACTTAATTGCTAATGAGGTCATTATAATGTTAGATATCTTTGTCTGATCCCATTTTTATGATTAAATATCTCCAATGAATGTGTCAAGAGCATGAGTAGAAAAAGAAGAAACAGAGAACACAAAAGGATTAAGCAGCAATTTGGCAAATATAAAGAAAAGAAGATAAAAGAAAAAGAATTAACAAAACCCTTTTGAGAATGGTTGTTTTTCCACTATAAAATTTTGGAGACTTGAATGTCTCTGAATCAGAATCTCCAAGGAAATTCACTTTAATTGCTGTAGGACAAGATAAATTAATTCATTAACTTATCAAATATTCTAGCATTTTTGTTAATATTAAAGATATGCTATTATATAATAATGCCACACTATTCAAATACATGTTGTACATAAAAGAGCAGAATTTGGGTCTAGAAAGTGCAAAACAAAGCGGCTTATAATATAGGAAAGGGATACACTATCATGAGGATACAATTTAATTGAATAGTCCTAATTAATATTATTTGTATGAATACTACAGTTACTCATAAAGGTATTATAATTTGCAAAACCAAAAATTTTAGAAAGGAGAGATGTCTTCTAAATATTTTTAGAACACACTAAAAGTTACTAGTTAAACATTTGATAGACCTTTAAAAGTCATAATTAATATTTTATTATTATGTAATAGAAATAAAACAGCAGGTCTTAATTATGATTAGCACATTAGTATAATTCTTTATATCTGAAACCTTCGTTCTGTAACAGAGTATGCTTTCGTGTTGCCTGTAATGGGTATGACTATGTCAGCTGCAGAGCACTGAGATGATAATTGCCCCGACCTGGTGATTCTTTTTCAAGCAAACAGAAAAGCAGTTTATCACTTTGATCTGACTTCTTCAACTCACTAACATTCCTTGCAGTATGACAGGCATCAAAATCACTTATAATTGGCTCCTTTCTTGATATCAAGGAAACCACTGCTCCTTCCAAGGTCTTGGATAAAAATAGCTTTCTGTTTTCATAATATAGAGATGTATTGTTGATGTATTATATAATTAAGCATATTTCACTGACTTTATTATACAAATATTATCCTACGCACTCTCAAATACTAATCCAGCAATACTTTGAATAACAAAGTGCACTGTAGTATTTGTGATAAAAAAATGTTCACAGAACTTTATAAGCCCATAAAATCTAATGGATTTTTAAAAAGATTTTTGCTAAAATAAATTTTATCAGTCTTTGGATCAATACAAAAACCAACTTCAAAATGTATGAACTGGCAGTTATATAGCAATTTCAGTCACCTAAGAAGCCCACTGTAGACACATTCCAATTGAACCAAAGATAATCCACAACGTAAAATATTGTAGGTATATATAAAATATTTTCAAGGACAGAATCACAAATATTTTACATTAATGTCTCAGTTTTAAAATGATGCATGTGACTCAGCAGGAGGTAGAAATGAATTACTGAAGTTTTCTAGTATTAATTTATTGTGCCACGCAGAGTTGTGCACACCTTATCATGGCGCTTCCATGATGACAACCCAGTTTCAGGTCCTTTAGATGGAAGGTGAATTAATCACTTTCTTTTTTAATTGGGTCAGACTATGACTTAAAGGGACAAATTTTCTACAAAACACCTGGGATCCAAAAATTAGAACATATTTCTCCTTAGAGAAAATGAATATCTGTATTTTTCCCTGTGGTAGAAA
Source organism: Neodon shergylaensis (assembly GCA_025134845.1). Lineage (NCBI taxonomy): Eukaryota > Metazoa > Chordata > Mammalia > Rodentia > Cricetidae > Neodon > Neodon shergylaensis. Next base: position 5,462,440 of record JABTXL010001072.1, read on the forward strand.
TAAAGGAAGAAACTGAGCCAAATTTTGCTTTCAGTTCAAAGAAAATGGGATACGGCCACTTATCTTCCAAGAGATTGCATGTAACTCAACATAACACATTTTCAAATCAAATTGGAATATTATGGTCTTAAAGTCAAGGATCACATTTATTGTGCAACATTGGCTCTTGTAGTTGCTATATTATGGTTACTATGTTGATAATGAGATTTTTTCTCAAAACCAATGACGTAGAAAAAGGTGAGGTTTTCAGATAGCAAAGTTGAATTGCTTCTTGCTGTAGTAGCTCTAGCTACTTCACAGATAGCAGTATCTGCAGAAGAAACCTTACCTGCCTTAAAGACAAATCTAGACATTAATAAAATGTGCTAATGAATATCTGTAAAGGTATCTCAGGTTCATAATCTTCATAAGGTCTCAATTTTCTTTAAGTTTGGAATTCTTTCTGACTGCAGAATAGGAAGTATTGTCTTTAAATGTATTTCGTATAAAGACCCCATGATATTTTCAGTTCAGTTTGCAACAGTCAAGTTTGAAATGCTTATGTGGTACATAAGAATGTCTGTATTTGTACTTTAAAGACAGTTAAATTCTTAAAAAATGTTAATAGTTAATTTGTAAGCGTTTACTAAATGGTGAAATTCATGAGAGTACTCATAAGGAGTTTATGTCTAAAGAAAGAGGGAAAAAACAAAAAAAATCTTAAACAGAAAGTGACAATCATTGTATCACAAACCCTGTTGGTCTGGTATATGATCATGATTGAAGCTGGGAACAGAGATTTTAAAGGTTACCACTTACCTTTGTACAGCTACAATGATAGACATAAGAATGAAAACAATCATACAAATGCTACGTTTTCTCCTTAAAATGTAGTAGTTTGATATTTTGATCACATTCTGACAATAAAGTTTGCTTTGAGTCAGAGGACAGACTTAACTACTAGCTGACCAAAATTAATCATAGAGATTTTAGAGGACTGAGGACAAGCAGGAGACAGGAAGTAGCAAGGCAACGCTGACATAGGATCTTGGCCCTTTGGCATGGAATAATTAGAGAGGTAGGAGTCACTAGTGACTTCTCTGCAGCTTCTCTAATCGTTCATGTTCTTACCCCAATATCTGACTCGCAATTTTTTATTGACAAAGAGTAATTAGATAAATGTTTCAAAATATAGTAAGAATACTGTAAACTATAAACATTCTATCTTCATAAACACACTTTCTTAAATTGCTTTATATGATATGTTTTTATATGATATGAAACTTCAAAAGGAAGCTTTTATTCATTTTGTAGAATGTGTGTTACAGGAATAAAAACACAAGAAGCCAAGAACAGTCACCCAGTCACATGCAGCTCAGCTTGCTGTGTCCCTCTGGATGCTGCACGTGTACACATATTTAGGTAATTGAGGTTATGCAGTATGCACCATGCTTGTCCCCACATTGTGAATATTTATCATCTAAAACCCCACACTACATGAGTATGTTGATAACCAAGAATACATCATGCCATCTCAATCTGTCATTGAGATGTAATTCTGTCTTCCTTGGCAACAAAAAATTTCATAGAAGAGAAGAATGGCATCAGGCCTCTAGATAGATGTACTGGTGAAGTTACAATTAAAATTCTGCATTCCCTCAATGCTCTGCTTACAGGGAAACACAAAGCAAAGTTGCTTCATATGATATGTTTTAATTGCAATATAATTACATTATTTTCCCCTGATTCCTGCCTCTCTCCGCTACTCCCAGCTAACCTTCTTTGATGTTCTAACACCCCCACTCTCATTTGATAGCCAGTTTTGGTTTATTTCTGCTTATACATATATATCAGCATTCTGTATATAGGCAAGTGCTGATTAAAATACAGTTCTCAGTTTATATTGTTCATTTTAACAATATAGCATCACTTTCCAAGGAAAGACATCACATTTGCTGAGAAAGACTGACTTGTATTTACTGTTGAACAACTCACCATTTATTTTCTTGAAAACAAAATTCTTCAAATAAAATCCCAAAAAACAATGGATAAGCCACATGGCAAGTCCACAGTTTGAACATTTATGCATGTCTATATGTAGTTATGTGGTGTAGAAGACCTTACTGTGCATATGTTGTTTTTATTTGTCAATGAACAAAGAAACTGCTTTGGGCCTATAGCAAGGCAGAACAAAGCTAGGTAGGGAAAACTATATTGAATGCTAAGAGGAAGAAGGCTGAGTCAGAGATATACCATGTAGCCCCGCCTGAGACAAAGGCTAGAACTTTACCCAGTAAGCCACAGCCTCGTGTTGATACACAGATTAATGGAGATGGGTTAATTTAAGATATGAGTTAGCCAGAAATATGGTTAAGCTATTGTTCAGCAAATAATATAGTTTCTGTGTGATTATTTCCAGTAAGGGCGGTTAGGAAATGAACAAGTGGCTTCCTAGAACACTTATGCAACTTAAATCTATATTATCAAGATATCAAAACTTCTGTACAAATCCCACACACCAAGATATATATATCAATAGAAATCCACTCTAGCAATATCCATCTTCATCAGAAAAGACCATATATCTGTGTTCTGAGAAATTCATTAAGAAAAGGCCAAGTTTGTCATCAAACAACTGTGACCATAGATGCATGTGTATGGGATAGTGATTCTGCCTTCCTTCACCTTCTTGATACAATTCTTAGACCTGGAAATGAAAATTGTACAACTGACATATCCTGGTCATCCTGTACCTCTTTCTTTAGCCTATAAATTTGGCTTTTACAATTTTATTGACAGGGATTCTAATTTATTGGCTTGTTTTTAATCAATACAATGTACCCTATGATTATATGTATGAAATTTTATTTAAAAAAGGATCAGGTGAAGCCAAGGACCCATACAGACAAATGACAAATGAACTCTATTTCTTTCAGTGCTAAGGATCAACACACACACACACACACACACACACACACACACACACACTGACTCAACAACACACAACATTTCTCAGCACAACTTAAAAGCAGATGTGAAAAGGTGGCATATTTAGGCCAATTGGTTATGGAAGGAACTGTGTATGAATCCTTCTGCTATCACCATAAAGATGATAAACACGAGGCAAAGAATCTGTGTTTCTTTCCCACTCTTTAAAACAAATTAGTAGAGAAATGTAGTGGTTTCTATATATCCAGCATGTGATTTCTCAGGTTAGTGATTGGATATGCGCCCCACCCATTGGGTCTATGCATAATTCATAAAGTGAAGCTTACTCCGACACTGCATTATCCCCTACACATGACCTTGCTCCTGTATCCACTGTGATTTGTGTTTCTTTGTTGTAGGCTGTTTCTTTCAAATTACAAGTAATAGGGCAGAAGTTTTGTGTTAAGATTAAAAGTAAACCTACCAAAGGACAAATCTTATATTAAATAATAAGGAGATAACTGCTATGAAAATAAATTAACTGGATGTTAACAGAGCAGTTGTTCCACCTACTAGTTGGTGAAACTCTGATAAAACCATTGTTATCTTCTCATATCTTGTATCTCCTAAATAAGGATAATGTAGCTTTTACAAAGGACTGAATATCAAAATGCCAGATGGGAGATTATAAATAGAACATTTAATATATATCTGTTAATATTTCAGTGTAAAGTAAATTTTGCATTATTTTTAAGCCTGAATCATTCTTCTACTGCTAATGCATTTGTCATTGCTATTTTTGCCAGTGTGAATCCTGTTAGCAATATTACCTGTTTCCTATTTTAAACGAAATAAAAACTAACAAGAACTGAACTTCAATTTATAAAGCATGTGGCTACTGTTCTACTTCTCAAATGAGTGATTGACAAAGGCTATTCTATTCTGAGGCATTTCCCAAAAATAGGCAACTATGTATGATTTGTCTTCAACAAGCATGTAATAGTGAAAGCAAAATCCTCCTGATAAAGTCAGCTGCATGCATGAAATTAACTAAACTGAAACAAATTCCAAAAATGTACAATATCTTCTCATGGATGTCATGATGAACCAGTCACAACAATAATTATGTTTGTTCTAAATTTCAACAGACTGGAGGATACTAAGAGCCAGAAGAACATTTTGAAAACTACTATTTTCCAAGTGCAAGAAATATGAGCATGGGAATGACTGTCTTTTTGAAAGGGTTGAGTTCTCTTGCACAGTGTGCTTTGTATAAACAATGATCTGTGCTTTGACACCAACTTGGCTTTGTCTCTGACAATGCTATTTATAGTTCAGTAGGAAAACAGGCCCTGCGCTCTCTGAGCTGTTTTTTAGCCTTTAAATTTGGTTCCAAATGGTTCTTCTCAATAAAGGTTTAAAACACAATTGATATGTGGACAATCTAAAAAAATAGAAAAAAATAAGTAGAATAGAAAGTTAAATATTTTGATTTTAGCCATTCTGACAGGTGTAAGATGATATCTCAAAGTTGTTTTGATTTGCATCTCCCTAATCGCTAAGGAGGTTGAGCATGACCTTAAGTGTCTTTTGGCTATTTGAACTTATAAATTTCAAAAAAGTGTATTGCAAATTTAGATTCACTCTTAAATAGTCCCGGGCAGAAAACACTTTTTTGAAATTTCATAATGCTTCTACTTTCTCACAGTATATATTATTAATTTCTTCCTTTTAACATCTATATTATTAACAACAAAGTAGATTAAAATATCTATGGGATAAGAAGAACCATTATAAGGGCTATTTTATAGATTTTACCTGATATCCTGAACCATAGTTGACAGATCCTGATACATAGAAAATTTCTAATTGACCATCTTTTTATAATTAATTATTTCCAAATCTTTCAAAAATTGAAATAAAACTGTAAGGTACACTCATGTACTGCAACAAGACTCAGCAATTTTCAACATTTCGCCGCATTTTTCTGTCTTCTTTCTTTTGCCTTTTCTCTTTAAAAAGGCACACCACATAGTTCTCTGAACTGATTATTATAGTTAATTTATACTAGGGGATTTCTGTCTCTTTTATTTCTTCCTTATTCATCAACTGGGCTTTATTCATAGACATCGTGATAAATATTTGAACTTATTCCATGAGTACATAGCACCCATTTAAAGGAAACATACAGCAACAAACACCCTAAATTTTGGTATTTATCTATACAAGAAAAAATAAATTCTCAGATATTGTCTCTCTTCTTTTGGTGTAAAAATGTCTCTCTATAATCTCTTTTGTTATTATCAATCAGTTAAGTTTTCCTAAAATATTTGTAAGTGTTAGTAAAACATGACTACTTACATCTATGAATGAGACTACCAAGAAAACAAATACGATTTCTGACTCTCTGTCTCACTATCTCTCACTTTTGCTAACAATCTCCTGGCTCTCTCTATGTCTATTTTGATGTGTGTATCTTCATCTCTGTTTAACATTCACTATAGGTATCTCCCTGTTTTTCTTTTCTGTCATCTATATTTTTACCTTTTTCTCCAGTTATCTTAAATCAAAACTGCATCCAGGTTTGGTGGTTCATGACTGTAGACATGAATGTTAAGACAGATAAGATAGCAAGAATCTTGAGGAAAGCTTAATCTACACACAGAATTCATGACAGCCAAGTCTACATCATTCAGTGTTTTCCTCTGTGTAGTCAGATCTGTACTTTGTTGTTGTTTATTTATGTTTGTTTTTATTCTAAGCTATGTTGAAACAAAGAGAAAATTTGATCTTAATGGAAAATGATTTTTTGACTTTTTGCATACAAAACTGCAGTCAATAATGATCATAATAATATATTAGAAAGAAAAACTAAAGCTTTATTCAGGATCAATTTATTCTGTTCTAATAACTGTGGAGTTGCATGGTAGACATCTATGATTCTGTAATAAGTACTTCCTGTTATGTTCTCATTGACATACTTATCTAATTTATTTTTACGTGATTTTCTAGTATGGAAGAAATTTAAATTGCCTCACTGAAGTTCACTTATCTGGCAGACCTCAAGTAGATAGGATCTCCATTTTCAACCAATAATTATTTGGTTTAGAAGTATGTAAAAAACAAATACGTAAAGCATAAATGCTAACAAGATTTTTAAATCCAATGTAAAATTGATATTTAGCCAAGGAATCCATATACTGGAGTCAACTAGCATGTTGTAGAAGGAAACCCTACTGGCAGCTATGGTAACTGTCCATCAGTGCCAACTTGATACATCCACAAGGGCTGTAGATTCAGTTTTAGAACATGGCTAAAGACAAGCACACAAAATTTAGTGTACTCAGTGATACCATAAAAAGATTCAAAGGAGTCAGGGAAACAAAATATTTATCACTTCCTAAGCAATAATACCTTGCTATAATTCATGTATGCTGATCTGTAGATAGAATGTACCAATAGAAAATAAGGAAATAAGTGGGATCTGATTGAGATTGGGTCTAGGTACTTACTGTTACAATTGCAAACAATTTGGTAAAGATTTTAACATATTGTTTTTGTTTAAAATTTATAAAAACATATCACAGAGTCAAAGTGTTAATAATGGGATATTAACTCATCAATGCTGTATTTCATACACAGGACTCTTGGGAATTTAAGGCACATAAGTTGTAGCTATATCACCCTAATAAGTACTAAAGTGCTAATTTGTTACTGACCTTTTTCTTCTGTTTAACACAAAACATCACAAAAAGTTAATTTGATATTTGGCTGTTTTAAATGAATGTGGGATAATTCAGTCTGTTTATAAAGGAATATTAACTCACTTTATCTCTAAAAAATTTTGTTTGCACTTTAATTTGATGAAGCCATTTATTTTTAAGGATTCTGGATTATTTTCATTTTACCTATAGTTCAGTATTCTCTAAAAAGCCAAATGTGCCGATGTTTATCAAATACCCATTGATTAAGTAAAGTGATTTAAATGCCACTTTTCCAAGTTTAACACCAGTATTACTACTATTGATATTTCCTCTGGATGGTAAAACAATCCAGTATTTATGAATTCTAATATCCCTAACATTGCTGTAAATAAACAACAGCAATGCGGCGCAGTAATATTTTAAACAGTCGTGCTTTCCTGTCAATCACCTAGACAAAGGCTGTCTTCAGATAGATAACATATTCCTCTTTTATTTTGAGGCCTAATGACAGAAAAAAAAATCCAGTCCAATATACAAATTCAACCAGATGCATAATTCATTCATTAAAAATTTCAACTTTGTCCTTAATAGTATAATTATTCATAAGTCCCCATATGACTGAAAGTGTTATTACAACATTAAATATAGTGTTCACTGCTGTGGAAACTGTAATAACAGTTGTTCACAAATATCTGGGTTGATGAATCAATGTGAAGAAAGGAAATTAAAAAAAAATAAAGGTCTGTGTAGGTGATTGTGTGGTGTGAGGGGATAAAGGTCTTAAAATGCCAAGCAAAATCAGCAAGTGATAGAATCATTCTGTATTAAACTTGACTTTTTACATTCAGTGGGATTCTCGACTACCTGCAGTGGTCTATACATAAAGTGGACGAGGGAACAGGAGTTCAAAGGAAAATGAAAATAAAGAAAGAACTAGAATGGTTCTATTGCTATCACTTTGGTGATGAGAACAAAAGAAAGTAGATCATAAAAACTAGCAAATGAGACAGGCAAGCTGTTCTCAAAAAGGTAACTTAATATAAAATGTTTGTGTTCTCTGACGTATTCCACAGTTAAAATGCTTCACAGAAGTTATTAGTTTTTATTTTTCTATTATTCTATGCACAGTAACTCTCTGATAAAGCCATTGAAGTTATCTTTTACTAAATAAAAATGTTTTTCAAAGCTCCAGAACTTTTATTTGATTACTATGAAGTTAGCAAATTAACTCACTTCCTGAGTTGAATTAGAAGAGCAGAATAAAAGAAAAATTACTCTATCAAAGAATACTATAACAGATTTGACAGAGTAGAAAAAGAGTTAGCGAATCAAACTATAAATAATAATATAACTTCTAGGTTAAAATTAGTAAAAGAGACCGAAGTCAAATGCAAAAAATGAGGCATAAAACAAAGAAAATGCACTCGAACAAGTGAGCTTACTATCACAGGAATAAGTAATAAAGGGAGACAAGGGTGAGCCAATTAAGGTAACTGAGAACTAGCCACACTGGTGAAGGATGGACAAACACAAATTTTAGAAACTACTAATTATAAGCAGAAAATATCAAACAATAATAATAACAGAAATATATTTAATATTTTTACAAGAACATGTACATAACTGCCTTGAATCTGAACTGTCATAAGAAGAAAAGAAGACAGAGATATAGAGGATATAGAGAGGATATGTGTATGTGTGTGTGTACATGTATGAGGGGAGAGCTAGATCAACACGGAATATTTATAAACCCTAGAGATCCTTGAATCTGCATCACTCCTATGGATGTCCAATTGTCCTCTGACCATTTTTCAAGCCTATGGGGAGATAGGAGCATAAAGACCTCCACAAATGTTAACTATTCCGTTGCTACGAATGCTCGCTCTCAAGTAAGCTTTTGTGCGCTGTTTAGGAGTTACATGTCTTCTATAAGTCTCCTTGAAGTAACACAATCTAGATGTCTCAAAGGTTGTTAAAGAGCAGAGTTTTTACAATTCTTGATATAAATATACCTAAGATTTCAGAAGACCAAAACCAAAATATCTCTGAAAATAAGTGAGAGAGAAGTCATATGTCCTTACAATGAGATAAAGCTGATTAACACCTGAATTGGAAAAAGAAATCATAGAAACTGCAAGAATATTATTAAATCAATGGCTTCCTGAAACCTTTCGTAACATAGAATTCTATAGAGAGAAAAACATCCTCTGAATTCTTTGTGATTTTCAGACTAATGTGAGAAAATTTTGCCACCAGACACAAAGTTACCTTAAAAAAGTAGCAAAATCAGTAACATAAATGATGCAATAATGATAAAAATTAGCTAAGTACAAATACATGCAAGCTACAATTAATATTTACTCAACATTATAAGATGTGCTCTTTGAAATAAGAGCCAAATAAAGTGAAAGAGTGTAATGACTTTCTGCTAGGGAAAAAGTGATTCACTAGTGATCCATTCATGGAAGGAGTGTTAATAGGAAAAATGATTTTCCTTAAGAAGAAAAGATGTTGCAGTCTGTAGGACAATCTATAATCTGATTATTTAAAAGAGGAGAAAAACATAAAAATAATTAGCATTATCATTTCAAATATTTATGAATAAATAAGAGACTAATATAGACTTAAGTTAGAACAGGGTTAGAGCATTGCTTTTAATTTTATTCTTTGCATATGAAGATTAAGGTTACGAGTTTTACATAACTAAATCATTACACACAGAGATATTTGGATTAGATTAAGTGACATTAACATCAGTTCATGTCATGTTATTGTTGAAAATGTCTTATAGTTTATGTGGATGCTGCTGCTGAGGTGCCCATAAAGCATACTATACATTGATTAAAAAAAAAAGACTGTGCATAATACTACATATCAAAATTTTATGTCACAAAAGACATAATCTAAAATAGTTGACATTTGTAGAGGAGCTACAAAACACATTTAGGATTATTTCTCAAAGCATAAAAAGCAGGATAAGCATTTTATAATGATATTAACAATTATAATATTCATAAAAATATTATTTTCTTTGATTTAATGTAAATAATAAAACATAATGATGAGGAAACAAAATTAAGCAGAACTTATTTTGAAGTGTAGACTGCCAATTTCCTCACTGATTTGAGTCTGGAGCATATATATTTCTTCTTCAAAGGTTCAGTGTGGTTGATTGATGCTGGTAACTTTTTCTTTTTTGTTATTAAATGAATGTGAAAATAGAAATAAATCTAAATGACTGCTTTCACCCATTTTTACTTTGTCAACGTGGTTTTCCTTGATGAGTATTTCAAAATTTCAAACTATTATGATGAACTTTGCAGCAACTGTATGAGTTATCATGACTGACATATGTATTTGTTTTCTGACATGCATTTTCCAAAACAGTTAGATTTCTATTAGAAGATACAAGATAACAACAAAGCTCAAAATAGTTCAGTGCATGTGCATGAATCAATGTCAAAAATTTAAACCATAAAAAATAGGTTAAATATCTTTATTAATAATAGAGTTGGCTATATTTAACTTCAGAAAAGAAATCTGAAGTATATTGGATATACATACAAATCTGTATGAAGACATAAATTATAAAAAATGCATATGTTACCTGGGTATATAATTTAATTTGTAAACAATTGGCTTTTAAGCTTGCAAAGAGTCAGTTACCAAAATTACCTTGGTGTTAAAATGTTAACTCCAATTTTAACATACACCAAGATGCACATATTCTGTATATGTGACAATCGACTTTACTTAAAACAATGAAAGACATAAAAGAACAGAGAGCAAAACTAAGATAGCCTCCTTTTCCTCTGTTGGTTTTCGGGGGGATCATATATGATGAATTATTCCTACTTTCCTGAACAATTGAAAGTGTGCGTGCTATATAGATCACATGACTTTTTAAGTCACGTATATGATATAAGAAAGCTCGTAAGTAGCACTTGAATACAAAATTTTATAGTGTTTTGAGAGCAAAACAGTATTAATTGTCAAGGTAAGTAAATGCAGAAAGACATCTTCATTTTGACTTTTGTTATATCTCAGAATTGTTGACAAAGAATAGTTTACTAATCCTGGTTTCATTTTCAGACTTAAAAAGTTGGATTTTTCTGTACAGGTGGTAAAATTAGACGATCAGCATCTAATATTAATTAATTACACGGGGGGGGGAGAAGTAACGTGTTTGCAAATCTAGATGGTAGTTTCCTTTCCCTCTTTCAGACTGGCAAAGCCACAACTCAAAAAAAAAAAATGAAAATGATGTTCACCTAAAACAAGATGAGCAACATTTTCGGCTTCACTCCAGGTCTACCTGTCTCCTCAGCAATCCTGTTTGTATTCATCCCACAGAGGAAGCAAGCAGCAACCTCTCTAATGAAGCTGTTCCCAGGCACTGTGTCCTGATGTCGGCACCGCCAGCACGGATGCTGACTTCATCAGTGTTTAAGAGTTACAGGAGCTGAGAATGTTTGCTAGTTGAGCATTGTTCCAGTTCTTTGAACCGACTGTCATGGATTCCTGGAGCTTGACCACATTACAATTTTCACACTTAGCAACTGTAAAATTGTTAAAACGCTATCTTTCCACACGGTTTATTCGTTATTACAGCTACGTTTGGCATACCTCCTTAGTTACAGACTTTAAATGCCACTTTCATCACTTCCCGGGGTAACCTTGGCCATGAAATCAGAAAATCAGATCATTTTCTGGTCCGTTTTCCTCTTTTTCTTTGGATGAGATTAGATTTTGCCACGCTTGACTGACAAACCTCATTTAGAATTCAATGAGAGGCCTGAGTCTCGACCTCTTTAAAAAGTGGGAGGTGAGATGTCTTAGCCACTGATGAGGAAGAAGGGGCCAATTTCAACTCATCACACAAAGGCAATTAGAGATTCATTTACACTGTGAGACAAAAATACTTCAGGAAGTATAAGGAGTCTCTTGGTGTTAGGCCACATCATTATTTAAGGTTCTTCTAAAATACCAAACAGACAAAAATATTTGTAAAACTAGAGTCTTGGTGTTTGACGACATCATTATTTAAGATTCATCAAAAGTGCCAGTCATACTCGAGAGTTGAAAAAAAAATATTTAAACTATGTTTTGATTTCATTTCAACATCATTTGGTTTCTGGAAGGCAGAAACCAAAATAAACAACAAAAATCTGATGCAATGTCATACTGTAGTTAAATTATAATAACCCAAATTAAAATAAGCTTTCTTGTAAAAAAAAAGAAACAATTTTTAGCAAAACAATCATTTTATTTATGGAAATGGCTAATGTCACAGCAAAAGCAAGCATTCTCTGTGGCATGATAACTATGTAAGTGAGTAGTTGCTTTTTGATCCAAGGCTAGAGTGCTTAGTTGTCAGTGTATACAATCTCCAAATATATTTTGCTTGGGTCTATCATACATTTTAGGTAACAGTACTAATGGGTGGCATCAGAAAGCATAGAAGTAGTAAGTATTAAATGCTTCACATGAATATCTTCCAGACTTTGCTTTCTGCATCCAGTAGGCTTAACACTTCAAGATTAGTTTAAGAATGAGACATTTTGAGATCCTTCCTACAAAAATTGTACTAAACGTATTGAAAGAAGAAATACAGGTGGATATATCATCAGGATAATTTGACCAAATAAAGGAATTCACGAGTATTCCAAGCCATCATGTGTGGTATTTGTAATTAAAATGTGGGAATTTGGATAGAATATGAAGCATCCAAGATAAAGCAGTTTAAAACAACTGTCATTTTATGCTAATTTCTCTACCTATAGCCCTTGTCTTTCTAAAATTGTTCTTAGCAATCTAATGTCTTATAATTACAGTTATGTCATATTTTACATCATTAAGGTACTGGATATTTCAAAATAAATGTTTAGCTGTCCTCAATTTCTTTTTTGATATATTTGGCTTCAGATTTTTTCCAACAAATTCAGGGCTCTAACTAAATATTTGGTGAAATTAAAATTGAAAACCTTTTCTTGAATATTCTATGTAAAGAAATACAGATCACAGCTGTTTGCATAAAACGTTAAGAAAATATTTGTGAAGGACTGGACAACCTCCCTTAATCCCTCCGGCTGTATAAATATTGCAGTTCATAGATCAAGTGTTCAGATGCAGTACCTCAAATGTTTTGAAATCAATTATATATGAAGATATTCATAGCTGTCTGAAAACTTAAATAACATTTTCAGCACAAAAGAAAAATCTTTCAGCAACATAGCAAGACACACCATTAGAATAAAAAACTCCAATGAAGTAAAATTTCATTTTATTTATTAGACGTGCTCCTGATTAGCTGCAACAAGCAAGTGTATGCTTGAAATTTTTAAGATGACTCAAAGAATATCAATACACTTCCAGTAAGTTTAGCCCTTAATAAGAAATGTTGTCCCAAATTACTATGTTAACGTGAATTTCAATGCTCATTAAAATAATTTATTAGCCTTTTTCCTTTTAATTCCATATGTTTCCAGATATGTCAGTTAGGGACATAAAAATTTAATCAGAAATACTTGCACTGCTGATACTGCTAAAAATCTCAAAGATATACATACTCATTTAAAGTTCATAATTATATGTGTATATATGTATATACAAGCACATATGATAATATAAGTAAAATCCCTGTAATTATTAAATTACTACCATTTCATTAATTTTTGTATGATTTAATTAAATTCATAGCACTTTTATTGAACAAGGTATAAAATGGACATACTATTTGACTTTCTCTTTTGTTCATCAAACAAATATTATTTAATCAATATATAAAATCAGTTTTTATTAAAGTGTATAAAACTTTGTAAGAGACAACTCTGAGACTATCTCATAAAAATAAAAGTATATGAATTAACCAAACTATTATATACAGAGGAAAGGTTAATGCTAAGAATAAGTAGAGCATTGTAAAGCAGATTCTATTTCCCCTGAATATCTATTCTTCTAACATCACAGATAATATTTGCGCATAATTTACATTACTAACCTAATCCCCTATGCCTAGCTACCAGGCATCTCCATTATAAAGTATCTGATGCTGAACTTTCTTTATCCTACGTGGCATTTTCTTCTCTTGAAAGACAATGATGTGAATAAACTTACTATTTTTCACATGGCTAATATTTACTGAGTTCTTGCTCTATATCAACCATAAACTTCATATTAAATTATCTATTGAGAACATAGCATGTTTAGTCACTTAACTCAGTGGTGCCATGCCATAGTAATATCAGAATAATGGAAAGAACTCCATTACAAATGTAAAATTTTATCATTCCTTGAAAACCAATCTAGGAAGTTTAAGATCATATGTTTTCAGTTTTGAGACAGATATATTTTATACACAGGCTATTTCTATAGCTTCTTTATATTTCAACATGAACTCATTCCCATTAATACAAAAATGTCTTTTCAAGCTAAAATTCTGAACACACTCTTTCTCCCAACTGTTTTAGCCATAGGCATGTCTTTAGTAGCAAAGACGATGTATCTTCACATAGGAAATAAAAGATGGTAGAGATGATACAGCATTTTGCAATCCCCTGGGAGGGAACATCTAAAGTCTGTATTTGAACACGTTATTATGAATCAGAACACTAATTCAAAAAGGAAAATTAAACACATAACCTTGATACAAAATCCTAAAATCTCTGTTAAATATATGCTTTCCTATTTACTCTGTTGCCACATATTAAAAAGAAAGTGATTAAGATTGTGTGAATTATTTTCTTTTTTATTGATTTTTATTGAGCTCTACATTTTTCTCTGTTTCTCCCCCTTCAACCCTCACCCAAGGTTCCCAACTTACTCAGGAGATCTTTTCTTTTTCTACTTCCCATATAGATTAGATCTATGTAAGTCTCTCTTAGTGTCCTCATTGTTATCTAAGTTCTCTGAGATTATGTTTGTAGGCTAATTTTCTTTGCTTTATGTATAAATATTTTCTTAAAGTGATTAAATTTGTTTTATTTTGAAAATCACATGTAATATACACTCTAATGTATTGTTGAATGCTAGGTAACCTCGTAAAACACCTTAAAGATGATTGAAATATTATGGGAAATAGCAGTAATTAATTAGTATGGCTTTTATACTTGAAATCATGATACATAATAAATGTTACAAAATAGGTATTTTCAGTGTTCAAACTATGAACTAGAAATACAAACAAACAATAAAATAAGAATAAAAAAACAGCAAAATAGCACCCAGGAGGGAATATTTTTCATTTGAATGTTTCAAAATCTGTCTGCTTAGAACTTTCTTGCTGTCTTACAAATGATTACTAAGCAACCTAAGAAGAGCAAATGTACAAAATGTATAACACCTTTCAGGATGTTCAGAAATTTATTCTCCAAGCAATACTCTGTCTTAAGCCAATTCCCTCCGGGTTTTCTAAAACGTAAAGCTAAGGATTGTTTTGATACCAATAGATGTGCAGATGTCATCAAATCCTTCTGAGAATTTATCATATGATAAACTCCTCTGCCCTGGATAAGACATCAGTAGCCAGCTCTTGTACAGGCAACACATCATTCTCCTGACATATTAGCTTTGAGAAGGCATAAAGCCAATTCGATGGCAAGTGTGGATACGTATTATTTCACCACCAGTCAGATTAAGTGAAACAGCTTCAAGAGGTCCTGCAAGAACTATTATGATGTCAATAAAATGTTTCCTGTGAGTGGCACCGCTAAGCCCGGTACAATCTACCCTCTTTCTGGCAGAAGTCCAGCCACACACTGAGATCACTGAGAGGTGCACAGGCAGGATTAGAAGTCACCTATGCATGATCAGGATAATTTCTCCTCTCCATAAAAATAGTCATGTCTTGATATCATACAGATATATAAGGAATTGGAAGGAGTATACAATGCTTGACTCACTAACCACAGATTGGCATCCATAAATGTAATTCACCTCTCATTACAAAATTCATAGTGATAACAAGTCACACAGAGAACATTTTCACAAAATGGTTGACTCTTTGGATTTTATATTTTATCATATACTCTTTGTTATAAATTGTTATAGGTTTTATATGATAGTTTCAGAGGAGATGGAAAAATTAGGAAAAAAAGATCAGGGGCTTCTATACAAAGTTTGGTGCCATACAGTTTCCTTATAGTAATTCACACACCCAGAAAAGAACTTGATCACTTTTTCTCCTTTGCACTGGCTAAGCTCTGAAGGAAAAATTGTCAAGGATAATTGAAACTCTTACGCTTAGTAGAAGTGGAGCATTTTGTGCATAAAAAAGATTAAATGCCACAAGGTTGTGGTCCTTCTTCATAGAGGGTGAATTTTAATTTACTTCCTCTGTCAAAGTATTCACACAATTATGTCTGCATGTCATGTGTGGAACTGTGAGTTGTATTTCTCAGTTTTTATGTAATGAGGAGTGATTAAGGGTAGAAAAAAAAGGTTAGAAAGATAGATCTTACATATAAAATCAATTACATTTTGTGTAGAACATTCTAGGTTTGATAATAGGAATGAAAAGTGAAGAGCTGGAGAAACAATCTTATAAGAGTAACCGGTTATCGCTGAATTTATCTGGTGCATGCATATCAGGAGATGTGCATTATTATTTCCTTTGCTATTTTCACATTGTCTCATGGGTTTAGTGATGAATGTTTATAGATATATATTTTAGAAGTCCTTCAGTACAAAAAATGATAACCTATATACTGCGATTAAAAATGAACTAGATGTTTTTACTAACACTCAGCTATTCAATAAATAGAATTTAATTATTGATATCAATCTCATTTCTTAAGTATGGTTTGTTAATTTTTGTTCAGGTGATGATATTATACCAGTAAACCCATGAGCAAAAATTAAAACTATAAGGATAAATTCAAGCAATCTCACTAAAATCTTTAATCCAAGAAGTGAGATTAAGTAGGGTATGAGGGTAACAACTGGCTAAAATTAAAACATAGGAAATAAGGCTTAAAATGTAATTAAATATAGCCACAGTCAAATATTTCAATGAAAAACACTCAGCAGATGATCAGAAAGAACCTTTAGAGAACTGAAGCAACTCAAATGAAACAAAGAAAGAAACAAACATCAAAGCAAAACAAAACAAAGTCAGTGGCACTAATACTTCTGTCAACACCAATCGCCCGTTTCTAAGAATCCCGAGCTAAATTCTCTATTTGCTATATTCAGAACTTATTGTCATCTTCCTCCAGGGGTTGAGTGCAAACAAGATAACATGCATTTATTATTAAAGAAAATTATAACTTGTGACACCTGCACTGAACTACATTTGGTGTATATTTAAATTTCTTACAGTTTGATGATAAAATTCATAGAGAGTATTATTAGGATTCTCATTTGCCCATTTTCTTCTATATATATTTATATATGTTTGCATGTGTATGTTTTTGTAATATTTAACACCTTTATGTTCTAAGAATGATAGAATATAATGTAAATTTATTTAGCAGTTTTGAAGTATTTTTAAATTTCCCCTTAGCCAAAAAAATAAGCTATTAATATTAGAATTTA
This sequence comes from Neodon shergylaensis, assembly GCA_025134845.1. Taxonomy (NCBI): domain Eukaryota; kingdom Metazoa; phylum Chordata; class Mammalia; order Rodentia; family Cricetidae; genus Neodon; species Neodon shergylaensis. Next base: position 5,479,584 of record JABTXL010001072.1, read on the forward strand.
ATATTGTTGTTAGAATTTAATGTCAGATTTCAGTCTCTAGAACTGGACTCTAAGACAGGGTTTCAGTCTGGAATTTAATGTCAGGGTTTCAGTCTGTAGAATTGAGTTATACTAAGAATTCTGCCTATCCACATCAAATGTCTCTTGGCTGATTCCTAAATAGAAATGATGAGAATCATTTTTGAAACAGGTACAAATAATCTCACGATATTTTCCTCCCTTTTAATAAGTTATGGTTTTGATGCAGAGTTTTTGTAGGGAAGTATCTTACATTTTTCATCACTTCTCTTGAAACTGTCAGTTCATTTATTGATGAAAGCCATGTTTAATTTAGAGTCTGCTGAGGTATTACATATACTCATTCCTAAGAGTTTGTAAAGCACATATAAAATACAAAGGATTTTTCATAAATTTAGTCATCATTTCAAAGGCAAACCCATATGGATTGGATGAGAAAGTGGCCAATGCCACACTGGTGGCAAGCAGTGGACATTTTGCATCCCTACTGAAGTCCATACTCTGCTAATGGGTCAGCTCAGCTCCTCCTAGGAAGTGAACCATTTGTTCATGGTTCTTTCAGTAACCACAATGGACATTCTCTCTGGTCTCTAGCCAGAACAATTCTTTCATGGAGATTTTTTCCAGCTATTTATTGTTGAATATTATCTGCCAACATGTTTCTTGGTGAATTTCTCCAATAAGGCAAGATTTCAGGAGCTAAAGTTCCAAGGGTCTACATCTGTGCCATGACAAAGAAAAAGAAAAAAAGGTTGATTATGAGGAAATTTAGGCTGAATTCATATATTTTTATAAATTCAAAACAACGACATAGAAGCAGGCTGATAACTGATGATTTTTTTATCCATGTTATTGATTAATGCTAAAATGAAATGCCTAGATCTCTGAAAAGGATTTAGTGTTATGTGCAGACATTGGGTTTAAAAGTTGGTATCTATATTAACCAAAGAAAAAGTTTCTCATGCTTTACTGCACATCAGGTAATTCTGCAAACTAGTGGGGTGTTGTTCAAAAAATTATCAAATAAGAGTAAAAGGTTGGGGTTCCAAGATAAAAGTTGATTTCTCTGACTGTGTCATATTACATAACACCATGTACTGTAATTTAATGAGCCCTGGAATCAATACATAATTCTTTTGAATTCAATTTAATACTCTATCAGGTGCCCCACAGCCAAACCTACAGGAATATAAAATGTTCAACTCTACTGTAATAATCACATAGTTCTTTTCAAGTAAGGAAATACTGAAGGATAATTGGCACAGTAGTCCTGATAACTGTTTTGCATTTTTATGGCTACTTTCTATAGATAGTTTACTAATGCTGTTTTATGAGAGTTATCTCTAAAAAAAGAGTATAAGTTGTTGTTATCAAACCTTATTTTTACCTATATAATGAGGTTTACTTTCCTTCTGAAAAATTTTCTAAAGGTTTTATTTCTGTAATTATACCCTTTTCCCTTGAATTAAGAAGTGAAATCATCACTCAAAAATGTTTATTACTATTACCATAATCAGAAATAACATTATATTAAATTTCCAAAGTCCACTTTGGGAGAAAAGGAGAATGCCAATGGTGCTTATTTTATTTCACTTCAGAACAATTTTCTATGTCTTTGTCCAAGTACAAGCCACATAATAAACTACTGAAATTGGGAAACTGCAAAGGTAATGAATTAATTCCTACACAAGGCTTAAACCATTATGTATTTGAGTATACCAGACTAGCATTTCCTGATTGTTTAACTACACACAGTGCAATCTGAGAGTCAAGATTTAATATAGAGAATGTAGATGATATATGGAGCTTTGAACTTTGTGTAATGACAACATGCTGATGTTCAAGAAACACTGGAGAATCCACCATATATCCCTGCCTCCCTGAAAGTGTTTCACTTTATAGTTTTGTCATAACAATAAATTTATTAAAGGAAATGTAACTTTAGGTCAATTCCATATTTTAGTATCTATTAAATGTAGAAACTAAAACTATGCTCATTCCAGATAATTATATAAAACAATACACCTAATAAAAGAGTTTAAGTCAGTTATCTAGTTCCAAAAGACAAAACCAACAGCAAGGACAGAATACTGATGTTTTGTACATTCTCAAGCATGTGGGACATCCCTACAGTCCCCATTATCCTTCTGTGTAGTTTTCTCAGTCAAATGTACTGCCAACACAAGTATAGTGGGCACAGTATGCTGAGACATGACAGGACTTCACAGGTCAGTTTGAGAATTTAGGTTGTTCACAGTGGTCCATTGATCATATGGGTACTTTGTAATTTCTCACAACTGAGTAAGTGAACATGGATGGAGCAAAAGCAGACTTAAGAGTAACAAAAGCATTAGACTATTGAAATTGATACGCATTAGATCGATTTAAACTTTTCCTGCCTCAACTCAGCACCAAGTCCACATAGCTCCATTATACTAAAAGCCAAATCCATGTATTGATCTGTGGTATCTTTCTTGGAAGCAGTAGGGTAGAATGAACCACAGAGGGTTGAGGGGAAGCCATTCTAGGAAATAATTTTTAAACATAATTGATATGCCAGAAAATTGAAGCTCACACAGAAGCCTAGAAAGAATTGCTTTGGAGTTGTTAATAAAACATTTATTTTCAGGCCCCACAGGGTGTAATATAACCACTTAGGTGGCATCCAACATAGCAATATTCTGAATGAACTTAATCAATATCTGTAATTGCGTTAACACTAGAAATAAGAAAGTCAAGTACTTTCACCTGAATGCAATGGACCTCTTGATTCTTCTAATTACTTGAGAATTTGAGGAAGATTTAAAAGTCACTGCTCCTGAAATAATTCTTGCTAGGCTTTGGCTCTGTAGTCTACTCAGTTTAAGCATGACCCACGTAACGATGACATCCATTCTTTCTTGCCTTTCCCCTCTTCTTTTTGCCAACTTTCCATTTCTCACTCATTCCTTTTTTTCTTTTTTCTGGCTCATGCTCAGGATCTCGTGTTCCCAAACTGGCCTCAAAATAGTTGCATATCCAAGCCCAGGCTTGAATACCTCAATCCTCCTACCTCTATCTCTCAAATTGTAGAATGACAGGCATGTGCCCTACAATGTCTGCTAATCCATAATTTTGATAGAACTTTTTAAATTTTGAGTTCCTTTTCTATGTAAATTTACAGAAATTAATGAATTTCACTCCTAATATTTTTCCTAGTATTGAAGAGTTCTCTTTAGTGTATAGTACTGTATTGACACTAAGGGACTAGAGTATCAAGTTTAAGTTTTAAGTCCATGTTCTTCACTTGTTATTTTTGAGCAAACTATAGAACATAAAGGTCCTTCAACATAAACTTCAGTATTTGCATTTGTAGATTCTTATGAAATATTTGAACTCCCTCCACATGGAACAAATAATATTTCTGGGTTTCTTGACAGTAGACTTAATACGAGGATGTTTGGAATTATTTTCAGTCACTTCACATGAAAATTCCTAGAGGGTTTTGCAGTTTCGTCCATGTTTGTGGAAGATATGCTGTCATTACACAAGGTGATTATATCATAGGCAGATTAATAATAGGTGGAACATTTATTATTAATCTGTATCTTCAATGTCTCAAAAGTTTTTAGGGTTTTCTTTAAAATACATGATTTAAACCACAGCCAAACATTAAGCGGATCTTAGGGAATCCCACAGATGAGCTAGAGGAAGGCTTGGAAGAGTCAGAGGGTAAAACACAACATAAAACAACCCAAGAATCACCTAAACAGGACTCACAGAGGCTCAACAGAAAATTAGGAAGCCTGTATGGATCAGATATATGTCATATATGTCATATATATATATGTGTGTGTATACATATATGTATACATATATACATATACTTGCATGTGTGTATACATACATACATACATTCATACATATTACAGCTGTGTAGCTTGGTGTTCTTATGAGACTCCAGATACTGGAAGTAGGGTGTTTCTGACTCTTTTGTCTACTTTTGGGATGCCTTTTCTCCTACTGGGTTGATTCATTCAGTCTTAACATGAGAGGAAGTGCCTAGTCTTATTGCAACTTGATACACCATGTTTGTGTAATATCCCTGGTAGACCTGCCATTTTCTGAAGGAGGAGACGGGAGTTGAGGAAGAGAAAGACTGAGAGGAGGCTGGGAGAAACTGTGATCCGTGTGTAATAAATGAGGGGGAGGGAAGATGGGAGAAAGGAAAGATTAGCTATAGAGGGGGAAATAAAATTACCTATTTAGTTTCTAATGCAGAAGCCAGTCCAACACCACTGCACTTATCATTAAAAAGAAGTCTCTCTGAATAAAACTGCATGTGTTAATCCTGACAGGCAGTTTTCAAACCTCTTCAGGACCAGAGGGAAAAGGAAAGACTGCAGCTCACACAGAATGGAGGAGACAGGAGACATAGAGCACAAAAGACAAGGTGGTCCTGGATTGTACACTGAGACAGAGACAGGACAGCATAAGAAGAAAAATCCCAATGAAATGCGCAGATTTCTTAAGGGAATTGTGTTAATATAATCTCTTAAATCCTGAATGTACAAGATTATGGGATGATACTGAAAGTATAACAGGCTCCCAGAATTTAGAACTATGGATATCATGTTAGAGACATTTTTTCTGACCAAAAATTCTAGAATGCAGGACCCAACACGTGTCAAAATGGCAACAAAGATTCTAGACTGTATTCTCACAAATTTCCTAAATGTACTAATCACACTTTCTGGCTTCTGTAGTTCAGCTTCTTGCTAACTGAAGCATGATAACCAGGGTGTTGTTCTTGTGTAGAAAAGGCAAAAGCCTAAGGCTTGGTGCTGTATTATTTGGGGAAGTTGCCCATGTAGCCACTGGCCAGTGATAAAAAATTTCTTTTCAGTATTCTTTCTTTTTAAGTGTGAAAACAGTCCCCCATAGTACTATTGCCCCCTTTAAACTTTAAAATAGTGGAGGAAAAGTAACTAGCTTTTGAATCCCAATGATATTTTTCAAAATTTTGTTATTCCTTCCATTTTGAGGGAATTTGAGTGATATTTATAATCACTCTCATGAGACGATAAAGAGGAACTAGCAAAACCTTTGAGTAGCAGAAAATGCTAAAAATCCTGTCGTCTCCCTTGTTATCTGTGTATAAATTAAATATATGAAGCAGCTACATTTTTTTGGCAAAAATATTTAGAAATCAGCACATGAAAACATACTTTCATTTACTTTTAAAAATTCTTCTCTCATATATTACATCCTGACTGAAATTGCTCATTCCTCGCATCTCCCAAGTCTCTCCTTCCCCCTTACCTCTTCCCCTTCCCGGAGAGCCACCCAAGTCTATCTTTGTCAGAAAAGAGCAGGAACTCCCCGGGACATCAACTAAAGGCTGTATCAGGTGGTTCAATAAGAACAGGCACATTCCATCACACCAAGGCTGGAAGTGGTAGAAATAAATCTTCTCCAGCATTCCTGTCTAATTGAATAGACTTTTGGGTGTGATGAAAGAGGATTTGTATATAAAAGCTTAAAAAGACCCTATCCTACAGCAATGCTGACGAATATCTTGCATATCACCATAGAACCTTCAGCTGGTGATGGATGGAGATAGTCACAGAGACCCACACTGGAGCACCGGACTGAGCTCCCAAGTTCCCAATGAGGAGCGGAAGGAGGGAGAACATGAGCAAGGAAGTCAGGACCACGAGGGGTGCACCCAACCACTGAGACAGTGTGACTGATCTATTGGGAGCTCACCAAGGCCAGCTGGACTGTGATGGAAGAAGCATGGGATAAAACCAGACTCTCTGAACATGGCGAACAATGGGGGCTGATGAGAAGCCAAGGACAATGGCCCGGGTTTTGATCCTACTTCAAGTTCGGGCTTTGTGGGAGCCTAGCCACCTTGGATGTTCACCTTCCTAGACATGGACGGGGAGGGGGGGAGGGGGGGGGCTTGGACTTTCCACAGGACAGGGAACCCTGACTGCTCTTTGGACTGGAGAGGGAGGGGGAGAGGAGCGGGGGGGAGGGGGAGAAGGGTGGGACGAGGGGGAGGGAAATGGGAGGCCGGGAGGAGGCGGAAACTTTTTTTTCTTTTCTTTTTCTCAATAAAAAATAAATAAATAAATAAATAAATAAATAAATAAATAAATCATTTGATGAAAAAAAAAGCTTAAAAAGAGATCTTTCTTTTTCTACTTTTTTTTTCATTTTTTATTTATTCATTTGTGACAGGGTTTCTGTGTGTGGCCCCAACTATCTTGTAAATCACCACATAGCCCAGGCTGTCCTCAGACTTACAGAGATCCACCTGCCTTTGCTGTCCATAAACAGAACATTCGTTAATCCCAGAACCCTGGAGGACGCAGAGGCAGGTGGATCTCAGAGTTTAAGGCCAACATAATACACAGAGCAACTTTCAGAACAGGCAGGATCATAAAAAGAAACCTTGTATGAAAACAAGAAAAATTCAGAAACTAAATGATATCAATAGATTACACTCACAACTCATCTGTATGTTAATAGTTTAAAAGATAACAAGCTCATAAGAGTACTAGTCGTGGCCCACAAGTAACAGATCCATTCCTGTCAAGGCCGAGGAGAGTTGTGTACTGTTTGTTTTCTGTCCCAGTTCCACTTTTAAAAGTTTTGTATTTAGAGCTGGACTAATACATCACCTGTTACTTATACTAATTACATTTTTCTATGCTTCAGAAAGAGTCAGACACACTAGAAAAATAACATTCATTTCAGTCCAGTTTGCTATCATATTCATATTTCATTTACAAATGATTTCACCATAAAAAGAAGTAAAATATAATCTTTTCTCACATATTTTTAAAGGTCATCTTAGAAACCCAACATAGATATTAAAATTTGCTTCAAAATCAAAGTAGTTGAAGAAGCCTTTCAACCAAGAGGATGGGTTGAACTAAAATTCTACAACTCCCTCAAAGAGCTTCCCTAAATTCTAGTTCCTTCTATATTATAGGCAACCGGTTTTCTCTCTTGTTGCAAACTCAACTGTAACACCAAAAGATTGCCATAATTACTTATCCCTTCTTTCCTTCATTTCTTTGTGATTTGAGGAATTGAGATTCCAAATATACCATTCCCACATTTGGCTTTCTGGTGAAACGAACATGCGTATGAATATCTGTGCTGATCTACTTTTATTAATCTGACGCAAACTAGAATCAGTTATATGGCAGAAGGGAACCTTGATTGAGAAGAATGCCTCCATTAGATTTGCCTGTTATCACAAATTACAGAGCAAGGAAGTAAGCAATATTCTTCAATGATCTTTGATTCAGTTTCTGCTTCCAGAATCTTGTCTTGCTTGAGTTTCTGCTTTGACTTTCTTAAATGAAAGACTGTGATTGGAATGTGTAAACTAATTGTTTTGGTCATGGCCTTTATTAACAAAATAAGAAATAAATTAAGACAAATCCATGTTCTTTATCATTTCCATTTAGAACTTGTAAAAATGAAAATTGATCCTGGATCCTATTGGTTTATGAGAAAAAGACATGAAAAGTAAGTGACATGCACAAGGAAAGAAACACTTCTCCTTTTAATTTAGTTGAAGGTTTTCTCCTACTAGAGTCAAGAATTCCAGCACAATAAACAAAATTTGCTGTGAAAATTGGCTACATGGAGAAAATTGTCTTTTTTATAGAGACATTTCAAGAAGAAGTGTTAAAAAGCAATGAACCACATAAAAATTTAGGCATCTACGACCTTCCAGTTTAACCCAACTATTTCCTAACTCAAACTTGCAATTTTCTGTGAATCTCAAGAGTTTAAACTGTGTACAGCCAAAATGTATCCTAACTCCCTTGTGACCTGGTATAATGGATCCCTTCAATCATTGCTAGTGGAGGCTTTTTGAGCTGTGACTCTTGTATTCCTTTCTGTTTAGTCATCTCCAAAACAGAATTGTACTATGCTCTTAAATCTAAGAAAATGTAAATAATAAAAAATAGAACAAAACCAGGAGCAAAAAGGGTCTTCTCAGAAATTCTTTCAGTAGAAAATCTTCAGAATTCGTCAAAATCATATATGGCTACTATTTGGACGCAAAACCCAGATTCTCTTTTGAAAAGGCTGCATTCAAGTCTTTGGCATGTATACATTTATTTTTTTTCTAAATGAAAAGGCTGATCTCAAAGCTGTGTCAGGTAGATAGATAGATGATAGATAGATAGATAGATAGATAGATAGATAGATAGATAGATAGAT
>JABTXL010001072.1:5487846-5500985 GCA_025134845.1 Neodon shergylaensis
GATAGATAGATAGATAGATAGATAGATAGATAGATAGATAGATAGATAGATTCTTTTCTAAAGGCTTTGTTCTTTATTAACTTGTAAGAGCTGAAATTCATTAAAACATTTTCTTAACAAATTCCAATTTTTCTTTACCCTGACACACCTGCAAATTATTTCCTACAGCGAAGTTAAGAATCCTAGTCTCAGCTGGATGCAGGTTTCTAGAGAAAATTCAGGCTCGCTCAGGTGGCATCAAGGAGCCACAGCTCTGGTTTTGGGGGGTCCAAACTAACATTGATTATATTACAAGTCTAAAATCTTTCTTGCAACATGTATATGAAATCATTTACAACCACTCATCAAAATAGTTGACCTGAAAAGCTTCGTGTGTTTTGAGCAGTTGCTAACCTTAGCAGAGAAGATTAATATCAACATTAGTGGAGTAAAATAAAATAATACCAGTGTTTCTAATAACTTTTGTAGGTAGATTGATGCATAAATACATTTACAAAAACAATTAATGACATGAGGACATTGCTTATTAGCTATTTCTCTTATTACCATTATTTCTATACTCAGCATTCTCTATGGCAATAATTTAATACATTGTTAATTTATTGCCTATTTTTTCCATTTATCCAGAAGTGAATCTCATAGTACTATATATTTTTCACTTATTACCCAGAGTCTATAATCAAATATTATACACCTATTAAAGTTATCAAAAGCAAATTTGACAGTCCTACTTGGATTCTTGTGAGGAAAAAAGACCATACACTGACACCTTGCAGTATTTCTGAAAAATTACTCCAAGCTTGAACAGGTTTTGTACATGTAGCCACAAATTCTGTGAGTCTATATGCGCATCTGTGTTGCTATGTCTACATTGTAATGTTTCTTTGTAGGCATCCATGACTCTCGTTCTTACACTATTTCTGCCCCTTCTTCCACCATCATCCCTGAGCTTGGTGACAGAGGAGTGTAGTTTACATGTATTCCCTTTAGTGCTGAGCAACCTTTGACAATTGCGGATTTCTGTGCTAATTACCATATGCTGAAAGTAGAAACTTCCCAGATGAGAGTTTGTGCCATTAACACACTAGAGAGCATGTCTTTTCAGACCAACTGATATTATAGTTCATACGTTTCATAGTTGCGCATCACTGATCACTAGTGTTCTCCTCCTGTAGATTATATTAAAAAGAATAGATAGTATGAAGCTTCCTGGTCCATACCAGCCTGCTCTTACATTGTTCTGTGACTCGGGGATATCATGTCTTAAGCAATAGAGTTTTATTATAAAATTCTAGAGAATAACTACTAGCAATGGCAAATAACCTGTAATGTTTGGTGGCTATGGAATTTCAGTGTCCCACAATTCCAAAATATGTAATCCATTCCTAGGGTAATTTTCATTTTAACTATTTTTATGTATGTATGTTCATCTATATGGAAGCATCTCTATCAGTAGGATTCTATATGACTCTTCTGAAAAACGTTTAGTGTATTTAACTCCAACGTATACACACACACACAAACACACACACACTCCTTTCTCTATCCTTCCTTCTTCTCCCCCTTAAATCTGTACAATAGCAAGTTAGATCAAACCCAAAGATAGAATTAGGGGTTGACCACACAAGCTCACTCCTAGTGGTGACACTAATGACAGTTACTAGCTGCTGGGAGATACAGACATCTCTAAGAGTATAGTCTCTGATAACTAAACCATGATCCAGTGTAATTAATACACACACCTAAGAAGAGTTGACCAGAACAACTTGGTCTTGAAGTTTGTTTTTAAATACACAAAGAGTTGGGTAAGTAGGAGAAGTGAAATTTATCAAAACACATTGCAAGAAATTCTCAAATATGTAATAAAATTAAATGATTTAAAAAATTTATAAAAATATAGTTTTTATAAAAGATTGTTTAAAATAAAATAAAATGAAATCTTTAATATATATGTATACACACACACACACACACACACACACATATATATATATATATTCTCTAAAAGACTTTTCCTGAATTCTTCTCTCCCTAACCAACTTATTCAGAAAAGAAGTTTCAGTGTGACCCATTTGCTAAGTGGATCAAAGTTAACAGAACTTTAGTTAGCTAAATCCCATCATTATGCAGTCCTGTAATAAAAGCATTTTAACTTCAGTACCTAATATATTCAGACCAATTCCACTCTAACTCTTTTTAGCCTTTACAAAGTAAGTAATTTCTACACTTCTCTTTCTATATAAGAAAGAGACTTATATGCTTATAATGAAAAAAAAAGACAACTCAGTGTCTTCCAAAAAAATGTAGTAAGGGATTTCTAGTATTGCCTTAAGTAATTTTCATTTACACGTATTCATTTTGTATTATTACACTTCAATGCTTTTGGGGAATGGCTGTTTCTAAAAATGTAAGATATTTATTTCATAACTAACATTTGTAATAATACTATGCTTTCATTAAAATTTAAAACACATATGTGTAAGAGGAGTAAAATAAGATCAGTTAGTATTAGCTTTGTCAAAGACTATAGAAATCTGTAGGGTGAAGCAGACACTGCTTGGAAGAGTCTCACAGATATGCATATTATAAACGCATTTCGGAACATATATACAACTGAAAATGTTCTTAAAAGACTGATTTGTAGTAACTACATAACTAGAACAAAATATCAATTTAAATCCAAAATTGTCTTTGATTCTCTAGCTTTTAATAAATTATAAATATTATTTTTAATGTATAGTAGCCAAGCTATTCTATAAGGTTTTTATCCTTATGCTTTTAAATTTTACAAAGTCAGAAACATTCTGTTTTTTTCTTTTAGCCAGTTCTTTGGTTATAACCTTACATTCTCCATTCCCTTCAAAATGTCCCTTCAAACTTGTCTTTCAGGATGCCAAGGTCCTTTGCATGACAAAGAGACCACTGTGGGGGCCCTACATTTCCAACAGCAAAGTATGGTAATTAAGAGCTCTTACCTCTATTTTCTCATGACTGTAAGGTAGAAAACAATGAGGTCTCCTTTTTCTGTTAGCAATTCCATTCATGCAACAAAGATGTTCAGTGTACATGTCACAATATAATAACAGTCTAAATGGATTAAATTGCAGTGTATATTAAACACACAATTCACCCTGGCAGATGTATATAGATATTTGCAGAAAGCCACTTAACACTCTTCATATCCGGTTGCAAAGCACAAAGTGACACCTCACAGGGTTTCTCAAAAAAAATTATTCCTAGAAATGAGGACTGTTCTGAAACATATTTTCTAACAAACCTATTCACGAAATAAGTTGTGTGGTCAATGGTGAATCATTTGCTAAATCAATTTCATGCTCTTTCTACAATCTCACCCACCCTCATTCTTGTTCCTTTATTATTATTATTATTCTTTTTTTTTGATGGAAATCCAGAAAGGCAGCAAAGTGCTGTTCCAATTTAATTTGTGGTTGAGACACTGAAGGACTGACCCTGAGCTCTGAGGTAGGCGGAAACAGCAGCTGAGGGGCAGTGGCTGATTCTTTCCAAGGCAGGCTTGTCTGAGTCACACCCCTCAAATCTTCAACTGGAGCGAAATGCAATTGACAGGATGCTAATTAGTATAAATTGTTTTCCTTACCCAACTGCAACTTCACTCAAGAGCACTTGAAATGCATTAACGGTTAGTTCAGAAAATTAATTTATTTTAGCTTTCTGAAAATTTTCTGGTGATTCCTTTCCCCGTAAGGTAGAGATATTTATTTTTTTATGGAAATTTTAAGAACGCAGTTTTGTGTACTCAGCCTCCTGTAGGGTCTTATCCATTAGAAAAAAAAATAACCTGAAAACTTTGAGTGCACGCACTTAATATATAAACACTTAGCTCCCACTTCTATTTATGCAATTACCAAACTATTGATTAACACAAACTTGAAAATATTTATTTTTGTGCTGTGAAAGCAAAACTAAAAACACTAATTTTTCAAGGATTATTATGAGTTTATTTTGTTTCTTGAAACTGTGCTGGATGCTGAGCTGTGTCACTTGGCAGAGAGTTTGCTGGAAAATAACATTTGAGTAACATCCTTTTTTCTGTCCAGCACGGCTACATAAAGAATATTGACACTCCTTTGAAGGTCTGGAATTTGATCTTTGAGTGTCTTCAGTAAATCAAAGGCACCTCTAATAAAGAAGGAGCCAGTTCTAAACAAAGGATTGGATGAGAAACAAAAGTAAACATTCATGCATGAATTTGTGATATCAAATGCTCTTCGGGACACAACATTGTGTGGATAAGAAATAAACATGATGAAAAAAAATAAAACCTCTTTTACAGGGATTCAAAAAGAGTTTCAGCAACAATATCTGATGCAAAACCTAAAAGCATATTTATGAAGATCACTAGGTAGAGAATATGAATGTGTCTATTAACCAGGTGGCTTGAAAAATATTTTTGTCCAAATGGTAGTGAAACATGCATACATACACCATGCAGACAGGCAGGCAGACAGAAGGGACAGACAGACAGACAGACAGACATAAAAGCAGTGGGATTTTCCAATTTAAGGAGTTTCTGAAACATTGTTATAATGCATATTTTGTTTTATCTGATATTGCTGTATGATATTCATCCTTGAAACTCAACCCTCTTGAATTAAGTTCTGCTTGCTGATTATCTAACACCCCTCTTTTTCACAGAAAATATGAACGCTTGCACATAAAGTGAAGTTTCAAATTCTAATAATAAAATTGTTTTTTTTTCCCTTTTGGGTTGGGGGGGGGGGGTTCGAGATAGGGTTTTGCTGTAGCTTTAGAGCCTGTCCTGGAACTAGCACTTATAGACCAGGCTGGCCTCCAACTCACAGAGATTCTCCCGCCTCTGCCTCCCTAGTGCTGGGATTGAAGGTGTGAGCAACCACCTCCTGGCTATAAAATTGATTTATGATTATTAGAAGGCAGTAGAGAAAATAAGTTGTAATACAATGTCATGGATTCTAGAAGGATCAGGTATGAGAGATCAAGAAAAATAAACAGTACAGTTGCCATCCACACAATTCTTTGTTGCCTAGTGTTTCACCCTGCACTTCCAGTCCTTCACATGGCCACTGTGAGGAAAATATATAGAATAGATCAATACAGTAAAAGGACAGCAAAAATGTAAAGTATGTAACTATCCTAAACCAATTACTATATCAAATGCTCTAATAGAGTATGATGCATTTTATGAGGGTTATTGTAGTATTTATTTATAGGAAAATTTGAAAATCCACTTTGGGGTATGAATGATTCTAACAATATATCAATCCCTTGAAGTTTCTTATAAGTCAATAACCCATAACTGACACCAACACATGGAGTAAATGGAAGGGATTTATAGAAAAGAAGAATGCATATCGATTTGTTTGTCATTTTGTCCATGCCTCCCACTCTTTTGTTTTCCATACAGGCAACTGACAGCCAGAAGGATTCCTTCTTTTTTTTTTTTAAATAAGTTATGGGATTGGTTTGTGGTGATTTTTATTGCTTCAGCTCTGTTTTATTTCATTTTGCTTTAAAAAAATACGGACAGGACAGTGGTCGTTACAGTTACAGTAAAACATTTCAACATTCATACCAAATAAGATCTTATTTCTACATTATATTTATTATACATAGTAAAAGTAACAAATTACCACAAACTTTCCAAAATCCTGAAACTTATTTCCTTATAAATGTATGTCTCCAACATAAATAGTTTCAACCTTTTAAACAAACTATCTTCTTAAGTCCTTCAGAATAGTTTTTCTATAGTAAATATAATTTAATTGAAGAAAATATTAATAAGAAAGGTTATTTTGCTCTATATTTTAATTAACCTAATTCCTAGAATTAGATAAGATTAGATAATATTTTCAGAAAGAATTGTTATTCTAGTGAAAAATCAGAAGAAATCTCGTAGCAGGGACAGCTATAATCTGAGTAATTTCCTCATTGATATGGGATTCTAGGCAGAAAGCGTGTATGAATAATAAGGGTCATTTGCAGCCAGCTACTTCCTAAGTGGTCGTTAATCCACATCTACAATAGGTTCTTCTTGTGAAAATGGAATGACCTATTTCAGAAGACATCATTTCTGAAGCAAACAGTGGATGTTGCTCATTTCTGGAGAGTACTTTAAAATAAATGAATAAAAACATAATAGCTGCAACTACCCCCTCTAGAGCTACAATGAGCACAATTCTTTCTTTTTTTTTTTTTTTTTTGCAGGAAATTCTGGAGTCGTATGATCAACTTTATTTTTTTTTATTGAAAAAAAAATTTTTTTTCGCCTCCTCCCAGCCTCCCATTTCCCTCCCCCTCTTCCCACTCCTCCCCCCTTCCCCACTCCTCTCCCCCTCCGTCTCCAGCCTGAAGAGCAGTCAGGGTTCTCTGTCCTGTGGAAAGTCCAAAATCCTCCCCCCTCCATTCTTAAAGTGTAAAAAAAATTAATTATGTGATGCATATGTCTAAGATGCTTGCTCTGCAGTATGGTCTCTCTCTCTCTCTTTCATGTGTATGTGTGTGTGTGTGTGTGTGTGTTTTATGTCCTGACTAAGGATGTATTTAAAAGCGTTGAAATCAAGGGAAGGGAAGGAAAAGAATATGATCAAAATATAGTGTATGAAAAAAAATATTTCAAATTAAAAAAAGCTGCAATTCATTTTGACAGTTCTATTTGGCTTTACCTCAAAACAAATATTTTGCTTTTCAGGGTCAAACCAAGAGTACACAGGATTGCTGTGATTTAAGAAAATTTTCTCCAAATGTCACCACACAGTTATTCATCAAGAACATGTTGCTTACAGTTTTCTTGTTTCTGATAGTATCAATTTATTTCTTAGCCACTGCTCTATTTCTTTACAGAGACACCATCAACTAGGTAACTCTAATAGAAGAAAACATTCTATTGGGAGCTTGCTTACAGTTTAAGAGGCTTAGTTCATAATCATTATGGCGGGGACCATAGTAGCATGCAGGCATGCACTGGAACAGGAGCTAACAGCTATGTCCTGATCTGTAGAGAGAGGGAGACAGCAATGCTGGGCATGGCATGGGCTCTTGAAACGTACGAGTACACCCCCAGTGACACATGTTCTCTACTAAGGCTTCACCTGTTCCAATAAAGTCACATATGCCACACCTCACTGAAAGAGTTCCAAAGATTTCCACTCCCTGGTGACAAAACATTCAAATATATGGATTTATGGCAGTAACTGTCATTCAAATATCCACAATCATCATGGTTGTTATTTTCCCATGTTAATAATCATTAAACCTTCATACCAGACATTTGAGAGATAGGCATGCAGCTATAAAACATGATTGGACTTGGATATTTAAACTGAAGCACCTATAGTATCTCAAATCTTCTAAGCGTGAGTGAGTTAAGTAATATGTAAATAAACAAAAAGAATTAAGAAACTTAGAAAGACACTATCTCCTGCATTATTATACCCAGCCATACACATAAAGTTCACATGGCATCTGCAGCTGAAGATGAAAAAACACATTTTTGGCTGTGGGGTTCAGTTTATCTACATGGAATTTATTCAGCATGTTTTTGAATGGAACTAAGAATTAAATTTGGAAGATAAAACAGTATATCCTCCTTGCTCATTTGTCATTTATATATGAGTAGTTATTCGAATGATTCTACTGTATTTAAAATCTTTTAAAAGTTTTGAAAATCTTCAGATATACTTCACTTATAATAGTGAAGTTTTATACTTAACAGTTTACAAAATGCTTATTAATAGCTTGTAAAAAGCAGAAATTTATTAGGATGTCACTCCACAATTAAAGAAGAAACAGTGTGTCTGATGACAGAATGTTATTTAATATGTTAACAATATATAATATAGTGAAAGATTATATAACCATTACAGTCAGTTTCTAAGAGCACTGAATATCATGGCAGAACTCACCACCACTACACAAGAGGTACAAAGTGGCCTGATGTCCTTGGGGTAGAGTACTTGACTAGTGTGTGTAAGGCATGAGTCCTTAACAGAAAGATAGGATTTTGAGTAAACTCTATCTCACAAGAAAACATTGGTTTTGAATTGAAGAATGTGTTGTTAGGTATAGACACTAAGAAATTTCAGAAAGTAATGAATAGGTAATCTTATGATAATAATCAACAACAATAAAAAGAAAAATGGACAAACTTAATCAACTGAATTAATCAGATGGAAAAATTCAAGAATGACTCTGTACAGTTATAATAACCCCTGAAATTTTGGGCACATTTTATGTTATTATTACTCAAGTACTAAGACAAAAAGCTATTCAAGTCTCCACAATATCTAAAAATTTGATAGTTCTTCTCATATTATCTTATCAACTCCAAACTCTATCCTGTAAGCGCTTTCATAATAATATAAAAATATCCACTTTTCCTGTGCTACTTCATACCTCAACCTGGAGAGACTGATGTGTCTAAACACTCTGTAAAAAGAGACCATCCTCCTAACTTTCACTATTATCTCTGTATGGTGATAGGAATGTTCTACTAATTGATTTGCACTTATAAATTGTGTTACTCATCACTCTATGATGGAATCATATGCAATCAAGATTCGTTCTAAATAGTTATAAATAAATTGCCAAATGCACCTCTAGAACTCAATTCTTAATTGTTACAGCAAAAGCACAGAAGGCATGATATTTGCACCTTTTGGCATGAATTTTGATACCTAAAAACATCCCAGTAAGAGTTTATGCATGAGAAAATTTTGTAAATAAACAGTAAACAATAATTATGGCACACATGGGATGCAAAGTTATCACCAAATAGAAAGCTTTTTCCTATAGTCATCTCTCTGAACATTGATTCATCCAACAAATTGGGTACTTAAGTGGCAATAGCGAGTAAAAGAACGGCATACTGATTCACAGGCTATACAAGTCAGTTTTCACACGATAAAAATCTCTAGGGCTTTACAAACCGCGTGTTCAAACACAGAAGTATAAAAATTTAGAGCAGCAACACCTACACATAGTTCAAGCCAGAACTCCATTAACAAGGTAAATTTGTCGTGCATTGTCTACCTGTCATCCCAGAAACACACATTCACTCAGGAAACACAAGAGCTGAATGTGCTTGCTACTACTAGCTGCAGACTTTGCCCTATTTTCCTTATGTCTTGCCAGGAAGGATTCTAACTTACTTTATCACTATCCTCACAAGGGAAAAGCTCATGAGACTGGGACAGAATGGCACTGAGAGCAGCACCTGGGATTACAGGCCAGGGCTCCACACTTGCAAACGTGGATTCCTTGGCCAGCCACACCCTGTCTGTATGTGGAAATGACAATCTCTCCCCACACTGAGAGAGACAGATAGGATACTTTGCAAAAGTCAGAAATCATCCTTATGTTCTTGAATAGATATTAAACTTTTCGACACTTTTACTCAGAAAATGTCTGTATATTCATTTGCTTTTCAGCTACTTAGAAGTATTTGCTAAGAACGATTTCCCTAAGTAAGGGTTTATTTTGTGATAATTATTGTTATTTTGATATTGTGATCAGAATTAGAATTAATTATCATTACTGTGATTTACCAAAAAGTGTATTTTGTATTTGCTAACATTTTGTTTTTAAAATTTAATGGAACTGTTTAGGGAATGTTAAATATTTGACTTTAAAATTTGCAAGGTCTCTTCTTTTACACCTTCTGTCTATGTGCATCATGTGACAACTGGGCAGCTCACTTCAAATATATTATAAATTAATGATAATTTGGACATTTGTGGTTAAAACTGTACTGTTACATGTAACGAAGTGATGGAGGAAGGTCATTGGTTAAAAAGTAAAGAAACTGCTTGGCCCTTATAGGTTAGAACATAGGTGGGTGGAGTAAACAGAACAGAATGCAGGGTGGAAGAGGAAGTGAGCTCAGACTCCGATAACTCTCTTCTCTGAGGCAGACACACACGATCAAGCTCCGACTAAGGATGGACATAGGCTAGAATCTTCCCGGTAAGCACACCTCGGTGCTACACACATTAATAGAAATGGGCCAGGCAGTGTTTAAATGAATACAGTTTGTGTGTTGTTATTTTGGGGTATAAGCTAGCCAGGCAGCCAGGAGCCAGGCTGTGGGAAGAGGCCCGCAGCTCATTCAACATGAGTTAATTTGCTATGTATTTACTAAGGCTCTCTTGTGATGGAAGCAGGGTTCAGGGAATAACAAGGTAAAAAATTCATTCAAGTTAGTTAACTTACAGAGTTATTATTTAAGCACATTATTTCCTTTCAGATAATAAAATTTTTTGGCAAGTTTTGCATATTTATATTATTCAAACTTTATTTTGAAATAAGCAAGATTATGAATGCCCAGCATTGTTACATGAGTAAACGTATATTATAAAATATCAATAGATTTGGAATCAGAGTTCCTGGAAATCGCTCTAAAGAATGAAAGAAAAAAGCATAAATCACTTAGCATTCTATTTGAAGTTCGCTCACATTCCATCTCACACATGATTACGACACTTCCAGGAATCCTTAGTTCTTTGTTTCACATAAACGGATAAACTGTATCATTTTACTT
This sequence comes from Neodon shergylaensis, assembly GCA_025134845.1. Taxonomy (NCBI): domain Eukaryota; kingdom Metazoa; phylum Chordata; class Mammalia; order Rodentia; family Cricetidae; genus Neodon; species Neodon shergylaensis. Next base: position 5,498,402 of record JABTXL010001072.1, read on the forward strand.
ACTTCACATTCACTATTACTGATACATGGGTTATTATAAATTAAATTAATGTATAAATGCATTAGTTGCTAAAATGTTTGTATTTGTATGACTATATGTATATTCCCATGTCATCTCTCATGACTACTTTAAATCTCCAAACTCTCATCAAATACTTAATATAATTTCTTTCAGATCATGAACTGTGTTTCTTATATCGTGCCCAGTCTCATACCAATCTTTATCCTCTGTTGAGTATGAGACTAGGCATGCTGGCATAAGCCTTTGACACCAGTACTTAGAAGGTAGATCTCTGTCTGTTTGAGGACATTCTGGTACATACTATAGTTAGTTCCAAACAGAGACCCTGGGAGAAAATAGACTAAGGAAATCTAGTCTCCTTTGCTCTTTCTAGATATCTACTGGATTTTCCCAGCAAAATAATACATGTGTTTTCTTTCCTTCAGTTTTTCCATTGAAAATTCCATTCACAGAAAGAGTGGAGCTTGAGAATACTGGAAATCTACAGGTAATATTATGCCTCTTCCTGGACTACAGTAACTCATATTGAAAATGACTTCTTTGCATGGTGGCCGGGCAGTCTCAGTGAGCAGAGGGACACAGAAGCAAGATCTGGCAAATTTATCTCTGTCAGTGTTCACAATGGTCTGAGCCACAGATGAGTTGGAGAGCAAAATGTTGACAGCAACTAAAGTATTACTAATTTGTAAACAGTTAGACTATGTTAGAAGTGTGCATAAATTAAAATTCTATCAAAGACGTAAATAAATTGCCATTGAGTCTACTGCTAACAATTATCTGTATAACGCTTATCATTAAGATTTAGATTATGATTGTGAACAAACTAAATATAGAAGGATGAAATGAACATGCTGAATGCTGATTCTGAGCACCTCTTATCTGTTTTATGAGGCTATTGTTATCCATTTTGTGGTATAACGTTCTGCTTTGAAAAGCAGTAAGATTATAACTTTGGAAATAATTAAGAACTACAGTAATTCGATATTTAACTAGATATTAAATGAAAGTAAGCTTAATGGAGGAAACAGCTAGGTGGTATTTTGAGATAGAAAGCTTGATTTTATAGTTAGCAGATGCAGTGCTTCCTTTAACTTTGCTAAAATCTTTAAACTCATGAAAACCTCTTATAGGAATTCTATTTTCTTTAACTACATGAATAAGAATTTTTGAAAATGTGTAATTTAAATTTTCCAGAGAATTTACTGTATTGTCACTATTATTATTATTGGATACCTAGATAACAAAAAAATCAAAGAACATGATGGAGAATTAGCAATTAAGGATTGTGGTAGCAGAGCTTATGTAATGTTCTAATGTGAGCTATATAAACATTAAAAAATAACTAAGGCTATGGTTTCCTTGTTTTGCCACATATATCTGTATTCCATAATATTTAAAAAATGATTAGTTATACCTTTAGAAATCAAATTAGAAATATTTTTCTAATTTATTAGAAAATAAATTAGAAATAGTTTTCCCATTATTAATTATCATTTTTGTGTTCCAACAGAATGGCACCCACATGGACAGCTGCATCCACATAAAGCCTGAGAGAGCTCACTAAATAATTCTAGACAGAAGAGAATAGAGTAAAGCATGGCTTATTGATAGCAGCACTTTCTTGGGTGTGCTCTGCTTGTTAGAGGCAAGCACTCTCATTTAAGAGAAGGTTCCTGACTCAACTTTAGCTGCAAAACCTTGCAGCTCTTTTAAGAGGTCCTACCAAGAAACACTTAAATGGTGTTGATGAAAAGCTGTCCGCATGCTTTTTAGTGGTGGCAGGGACCTTGAAATGCCATAGAGTTGTGGCAATAAACATGGCTCTGGCTGGTACCTCCACCATGACGCTGAAATCTCATAAAGCTAAGGAATGGATTGGATCTAGCTGTCAAAGAGATGGCTTTAATCCAATGCTTGAGAGGCAGACTCAGGAAGACCTCTGTGGCCGGTTCTGGTGGCGCAGACCGGTAGGATTTGCTGAAGGAGGCAGAAGCAGGTGGATCTGGAGTTCGAGGCCAGTCTGGACTACACATTTTTTGGCCGGGCGATGGGAGGCAGAGGCAGGCGGATCTCTGTGAGTTCGAGACCAGCCTGGTCTACAGAGCTAATTCCAGGACAGGCTCCAAAGCCACAGAGAAACCCTGTCTCGAAAAACCAAAAAGAATAAAAATAAAAAAAAAGACCTCTGTGAGTTCAAGGTGTGGTGTGTGGTGACACACAACTTTAATCCCAGCACTTGGGAGGCAGAGGCAGGTGGCAGATCTCTGTGAGTTCAAGGGCAGCCTGGTCTACAGAAGGAGTTCCAGTACAAAGATACATAGAGAATCGCTGTCTCAAAAAGCCAAAAATTAAAAATAAAAGTAAAAGAAATAGAGTTTTAAATAAAGCCATGTAAAAACGGAAAATACGCCGATAGTCTGGATATACAATATATTATTGTGTTGTCTTTGAATTGCGGGACTGCTGAGGAAAGACCAACAGCTGGTAAAAGACATTTGATTATAAATACTGCTGAAATATATATATATATATATATATATATATATATATATATATATATATA
>JABTXL010001072.1:5500995-5513284 GCA_025134845.1 Neodon shergylaensis
ATATATATATATATATATATATATATATATATATATATATATATATATAATGCCTTGACTTTAAAATATAAGTCAAAAGATATATTACTTTGGAGAAGAGATTTTGCTTTTTTTCCATAGGAAATGTGAGGCTGTGGATTCATTCCGGGTTAAGAAAAATCAGGTTTGATTAAGGAAGACCCCTCTGAGAAAACTCCAATAGGAGAAATGGCCCAGATGTCTGAGTTCTACATATAGAACAGTTCAGAGACTGCTGCCTGAGATGATCAAGCCTCACTGAATATTTCAGCCAGGACTTGATCATAATTCTAAATTTTCTTTAGGTCCCGATAAGACTATCAGTGCCTCAATCAGCAGGAAGTATCCTAAAAAACTATGCCCACATACTCAAAAAATGGATTATGGATGCTTGCCTTTGTTTAGAATGTTGGTTACAAGTTGTTATGGATTATGATCAGGAGAAAAGCTAAACAAAAAAGATTCAATTCAGAGTTGTTATTTTTTAAAAAGTGGGGGAAGTGCTGTGGGACAATGGTCTGTACCCTGTCATCTGTATTTTAGATAAACGCTGATAGGACAGTAGCCAGGCAGGAAGTAGAGGCAGGGCAATGAGAATAGGAGAATTTCGGGAAGAGGACTCCGTCTGCAGTCCTTACCCAGACAGAGAGGAAGTCCAACGCAGAGCAAGCAAGATTTGACTGCCTCCTTGAAAAAGGTACCTAGCCACATGGCTAACACAGACAAGGATAATGGGCTAATGTGTTATAAGAGTTAAAAATAAGCCTGAGCTAATAGGCCTATCAGTTTATAATTAATGTAGACCTCTGTGTGTTTCTTTGGGACTAAATGGATTTGGGACTTGGTGGGACAGAAAACCTCAGTTAACATATACCTTTAGAAATAAAATTAGAAATAATTAGAAATAATTTTCTCACTATGAATGATCATTTTTGTGTTCTTCAGATTCCAATGTAGTCCCATTTTACTGTGTATATGTCCAACAAATGCTGTGTCAGCTAAGAAACTGAAAATGATATGGATATGCCACAGTGCTAATTGCTTGCTTAGCTTTGCATAGCTGGGAGTTAAATATACAGTACATTGAAAACAAAGGAACATACTATGAAACAAACCAGGAAATGAAAAATTCTGCTTTTCTATGCATAGGAATTTCAAGAACTTCCGTGTGCTGTCAGCACAGTTTCTGCTCCCTTAAGCACTAGGATAATTTACTAGTGATGCTCATTTAAAGAACTGGTGACTCCCAGTAGAGAAAATTTTGTTTGAGCAACACATATTAAGTTTTTAAACTATTTAAAGACTCGTTTCTCCTTAATGATGTTTAAAAAGAATGTGATGAGTACATGTCTGAGTTCAAACATTACTAAGCCTGATAGTAGCAGAATGGCTTTCAGGAAGAAAGGGGCTCAGCATTTGTTTTAAAGTGGTTATACTAACTACTTACAACAAAATTAATCTCTACCATAATACATATAACTATACTTTTAAATATTTGTATATAATTTAAATGTATGTTTCCTGTCTGAGTTGATGATGATCCTCCAAGACACAAAGATCACTTATCAAAACCCCAAATTTCATACATAAGAAACCCTTATTTGAATAACTTGTCAGGACTGTCTAACAGGCTCCAAAAACAGTCTATTTCTATTATCCTTGCTTGCCCCATGGAGGTTGACATCCCTATTGCTAAGGATACCATGCACTTTACAAACAGATACAAGAGACTCCTGGTTTGGAACTGACAGGAAAGCTCTAATCCAGAGGAATAGCTTTTGTTACCAGAGGGCACCATAGAGGCTTCCAAAAGAGGAGGAAATCAATAGTCTTAATCATCTATGTTGCCTATGAGTCACATCAATGACCAGCATGGCAGAATAGCGCTATGGATGCAGTAGTTACCCACATATTCTGACAATAATCAACAGCTATCCAAATGGACTTGTATCCTGCTCAACAAGAGGGAAACCATGACTGGTAATGGAAACAACTAACTTAAATCAAAATAGCCCCAAATAATAACCTGTAAATATTTGCTTATACCCACAGGTAAGTGGAGTCTTTACTCTTCATCAAGAATACTTCCGTTTGTACAGACAGAAACCATTACAGAAAACCACAAGCAATCCAAACACAGACATATGGAACCCAGTTCCAACAGTTACGTTTACAAATCTGTCTCATATCCAAGTCTTCGGGACCATTGCGTGTGTGGAGGGGAACAAGAAGGGAAAACTGTTGGAGACAGAGGATCTTGGAGTTTGTCATGATATTTCTCTTATTAATATCAGAAAATACTCCCACAAAGTTTCACAAACATGGCTGCCCAAATGTGAGCTGAATGACACCAAGAACAAGCCAAAGTGGACGTAGAAAAACCCATGAGGTTTCAACTCTACACAAAGAATTATAGCCAACTGAGGAAGGCTGGGAGGACGAGGGGTGATCTTCCCCAGAGCACACCAACTGCTTGTTCGGTGGCAAAAAGTCAGTGCTGAAAATATATTGCAATTATATGATAATTTCAAAAATAAAAAAGAGTTCTACACTTCATTACTGTGACTTCAATCATGAAGCTTTTCCTGAGTTAAATGCTTTTACTGTCTTTGAAGTGTAGTTAATGTTAAAAAATTACTAATTATACTAATATTATATAACCATTACTACAAGACAAATAATTCCAGAGCTAAAAGAAATAAAATAATGTAAACAAGAAAATATCAACAATACTGAATACAGTTGCTTATAACATTACATATTTTACTATAGAAACTAAAATACTAGTTTATTTTGCATTACAATATTATATGAAGAGTTCTCCTCCCAAACTAATAATGGTTCACTTCTCTCTGATCAGAGTCTACACGTCCAAAGCAGTGAACCTTTTATTCATACAGCATTACTTTCATTCAGATTTTACTTGGTGATACGAAATTTACAAAGTCTGCAGACCATTGTATACCTTGAACAGTAACAGTCCCAGTAAAGGGACTGTGGATTAAGCAATGTTTAGATACAAAGGCTTTGTTGTTTCTTTGGTTTGTTGTTTGTTTGTTTTTGAGACACAGTTTCTCTCCTTTAGAGCCTGGCACTAGCTCTGTAGATCAGGCTGACCTTGAACTCTCTGAGATCTGCCTGCCTCTGCCTCCCAAGTGCTGGGATAAAAGGCCTTTGCCACTGCTGCCTGATAGAAACAATGTCTTTCTAGATCTAAAGAAAATGTGAGTTACTCTAGTTCTCATATTTACAATGAGCTTTATTTACTGTTTAATACAATGAGCTTTATTAACTTTCATAGAAAGTAAAGGACAAATTAAGAATATCCCCCTGAATGATCTTTATGAACAGGAAACCTGTCATGTAAGCAGCACACTAAATTCAAAATGCATTGAATATGTGACAAAAAATAAAGCATTTTTTTCATAAAGATATTTCGGAATTGAAAGTAATTGGAAATGACAACAAATTCCTTAGTCTCCTTTTTTGGCACAAAATCAGGAGAGAAATTTATAGAATTAACCACCCTCCTCTGTTCATCAAGAAAACACAAAAAGTCTGGTCACCATCACTGAAGAAAACCTTGGACCTTCACCAGACTAAAGAATACACCAGATATCTGTATGTCTTGTTTCTAACAAACATTTGCCTATCTTTTTCTTCTAATTATTTCCCTTCCCCGAGTTTGCTTTCTAGGCAGAGAGAATCAGGTAAGATGTATGAAAGACACTTCCTTGTATATGTGCATACATGAAGACAGACTTTTTGTCGATCTATTTTTTATATAACAGAAAAACAAGTAATACATAAAATGGGTAGAAGGAAAGTACTTTTTTAGAACTACTTTGAAATCAGTCTCTTAGTTCAAGGAGTGACATAAACATCAAGTAAAGCAACTCAAATACCGTTCCCTGCCTAGGTTCCCATGCATCAGCCTGAGTTCTTTGAAACTTTAACTTAGTTTTTTGTTGTTGTTGTTGTTGTTTTAATCTAAAAGTAATTTGTCTTTAAACATCAGCCTTAAGAACCTTTTAATTGCCGAGCCGTGGTGGCACAGGCCTTTTATCCCAGCACTCAGGAGGCAGAGGCAGGTGGATTTACTTGAGTTTGAAACCAGCCTGGTCTACAAGAGTTAGTTTCAGGACAGGCTTTACAACTACAGTGAAACTCTGTCTCAAAAAAAAAAAAAAAAGAACTTTCAGTTTATTATTTTATTCCTATTAATACATATTAATACATATGGACATTTCCATTTTTATTTACATTAGCTTGCAATAGATTGCAATAGAGTTAATCTTCATTAGACTTCATAATATCTTCAATGTATTGTACTTTATAACTATCAAAAGAGACTTATTCATTGTCATATTAACTATGAATAACAACTATTTTAAATGTTAAATGAAATGTGTCATGAAAGTCAAGACTAAATGTGTATTTGAACTAATTTCATTGTGATTATTGCAAGCATTTTTAAATTTTGGCAAAATAATTGAGAACTTAAATGTTAATAAAAATGTAAAAATATTTTTTTAAAAATATGGAAACTTCTGCACCCATATCTCAAAGTATTTTATATTATAGAAACTATAAAATAGGCAGAAATTGAATTCCTCATCAATATCTCAGATCATGAGTTGCACTTTAAATTTCCCGAATTAATTTAGAACAAAATAAATAAAAATAACTCATTGGAATGCACTGAGATACAAAATGGTAATACTTATCAAAGCGAAATCAACACTACTTATTGCTATTTTAGATGTATTTAAAATTTTCCATATGGCAAACACTCTATGACTAATTTTCCAAGTGTTAAAATTATATTTTTAGTCTGAGTCAGGGGAGCAGACATTTTAGATACACCTTACATAACTTTGCATTTTAAAATCTTTACTTAAAACTACATGGAATATATGCATTCGATAAGCAGAAACAGGCACTGCCTATTCAGAACATATTTTGTTTTTCCTCTCTGAAAAGCAGGATTATAAATTATTGATTTAGTAAGAGAAATTAGTTGCACGTGATAAGAATGAAAGAGAAGGTGTAAATAATTAACATAATTTCAAACTTCTAATATTACTGTGAGAAAAAATATATATGAATTAATCAAGGAGCAGTAAGATGGCATATTTTGCTGAAGTTGAGATTCCCTGAAAACTTGACCAGTTTGGTAAATATATAGAAATATCTATCTATCTATCTATCTATCTATCTATCTATCTATCTATCTATCTATCTATCTATGGTTTCTGAGTTAATAAGGAAAGCTAAGGTTAAAGGGCATTTTATGTATTTGGATTGATTTTGGAAGTTCCTGAGTAATGATAAGGACCTGGATTTGTAAAAACAGGAAAAGCAGGTCCCTAGCTCTCATATGTCTGCAGTGGGAGTAGAGACAAAAAATAACACGACATTATTTCAGCTTAATTTATCTATGGTTTTAAAATTATTGTTAAGAAGACTATTTGTCATATAGAACAGACTAATCCTGAATACATGTTCCTCTTCCACCTTCTTAACCTCCCGACTTCTGAAATTACAGGCATGCATTATCATGAATGTCCAGCTCAACTTTTCAATTCTGGATAAACAACAGTAAATATGTATAACTATATTGCCATTAACAATTACCTCTACCTTTTCTCTATTATAAATTTTATTTCCTATATAAGAAAAGAAATAAATTATTACTGCAAAAACATATTTACTCATTTGAGTACCATAACAAAATTCTTAATGAATTGTTAATCAGTATACATATTTTGGTCTTTAAATGCACACTTATGTTTATTAAATTCAATAAAAATATGTTGAAGCCATAAGTCAGTTCTATATGAAAGTGGTACAATCTAGAAAATAATGTAAAATTCCTTCTCACGAAGAATTATGGCTAAGAGAGAGAAAGAAAGAAGAAGTTAATCATAAAACATTTTTTAAAAGATGATAGCATTTAAGGAGAAATTATTTAGTGGTAAAGCCACTATTACCAAACTGTTCTTTGTAAATAAAATTAATTAAGAGTGAAAAAGTCTAAGTATGACAAATAACAATGATTAATCACCATTCCCTTGCTAGCTTATATCCTAGAGTGGAAGATATTATTCTTTCATTTTTCTATCCATTTTTGTATTTTGGATTGGCACTTTCAGAACATATCTATGAGTATATGAATTAATATGTATGACACAAATATTACAGTAAAATTAAATATGACAATAGTTGATCAAGGTTTTGCTATGGGAAAAGCAACAATTTGCAGTTGGATAAAGACCCAGCAGAATAAAGGCCTGATTGCCGTGATGCATAATGCATAGAGCCCATGGTACTAATTAACCTTGTACTCCAGGAAGATAGGGTAGAACAATGAGGCTAATTTGATTGTGCTCCTGCACTTTTCCCTATGGCTTGTGGCTATTCCTCTTCAGAATACATTCAATTCAATTTTTTATATAAGAGAAGGGTTTTTTTTTTAGTGTTTTTCACATAACCAATGAAAGAAAGAAATTACATTTTTTAAAATTAAATATTTACTCAATGTAGAATATTTACCCTTATGTGATTACATATAATAATGCTCAATATTAATTAATATTAGCTAATTTAGTAAATATTCACAATTTATTTCCAATCCTTTCATTCATTTATCTATGATTTTCTTTCCTCTTAAATTACTAAAATGAGTTAAATAGGCAAAATATACCTCAAATTTACAATGCTAATGTTTTCTCTAACTTCATCATTAATTCTAAGTATAACCCTTCTATATTTTATGACTAAATTTTTTGATGCAAAAAATGTTGCTTGTGAGGATGTATTAACTTCTTCCTTTAGTGTTTTAACTCCCAGATTCAAACCATCATTTAGATGTGTCATTTAAGTAAGAAACATTTCAAATTCCTATTTTCTTTTTTCCCTTCTATTCTTTTTTTGATTAGAAATAGATTTTTTTTCATATAGTATATTCTGATCATGGTTTGTCCTCTGTCATCTTCTTCCAGGTCCTCTCCTTCTCCTTCCAATCCAACTTCATACATTATTTCTCTCTCTCTCTCCCTCCCCCCCTCTCCCTCCCCCCCCCCTCCCTCCCTCCCTCCCTCTCTCTCCTCTCTCTCTCTCTCCCTCCCTCCCTCTCTCTCTCTCCTTTCTCTCTCTCTCTCTCTCTCTCTCTCTCTCTCTCTCTTTCTTTAGAAAACAAGTCTCGCTGTGTAGCAAACTACACTAAAGGGCAGATCCCATGCAGAGGACAGCCAGCTAAACTGAACACAATAGTCATTTCAGGGATGTTAATGACTCACAAGGTTTTGTCTAGGCATTTATTACCTTACTGATCTCTCACTTAGATATTCTTGTTTCTGAACTTGTGGGTTTTTTTTGTTTGTGTAGCATGTGTGTATTAAATATATATTTAAACATAAATAAATTAAAGAAATATAAATGGAATCACTAAACAATGAGAAGACAAAGTCCCAACTAGCCATTTCTTGCCACCAAATGAAACCTCCAGTGTCAGGAAAGGGTTACATCAAGTTCTTCTTTCAAAAGGTCCTTGGCCAGAGTTTGATAATAAAGACACTTAGATTTTGGAGATATGACTTATTTATTTCACCCTCTTTCCAAATATCTGCTCGAGTATATTACATATACTTACATACTGAATGACTGGTAGAAAAAGGGAGCCTACCACTTTTAATATTAATATTCATATGTATAATGTTTGTAACCTTAGTTTATAACAAAACTTTATTTTAAGAAGTCTTTCACACACATGTATGTAATTTTAATGTTTCTAATATATTCTTTTTAAACATGCATATAATGTAATTTGATAATATTGACCCCTATTACACTCCATCCTGGCCACACTCAACTCTTTCTTTCCCCACATTTCTTAATTTCACGTCTTCATTGTTTTTAGTGTGCTCCAATCATAGTGTGTTTGAAGAATGTGATATAGTTGTGCTTTCAGTAAATATTTTGCCTTCTAAAATTATTCACATAATCAAATTCTATGGTAATTGTAGAATTATGAGTTCAAGCACAACACTTTAGTATTGCTGACTAAGAACACAGTTGAATTTTATCAGTTACCTTCCATTTTATTCTAGAATTATCAAAGATTGGCTCTTGAATTTGAATTGAAGCAAATTGCAGTTACTTTTCTTCAGAAGAGTGGTATGACCTTTGTCACTTTTGTCTTTTATTGTAGTTTTCCTGCATCAAAGGGAAAATAAATCTGCTTTATCTATTGTAGATAAAATAGATTCTAAGAATTTAGAAAGCTAACATATTCATTTTACCTGAAGAGTTATATGTATTGAAGCCTAATGAAATTGTGTTTGTAACCAATTACTGCCAGAGAGTACTTGGAAATCTTATTCCACTTACACCAGACTCTAATATCTATTTACTTTCAGCTATGTATCACATTTGTTGTTAAGATAAAGCAGTTTGCTGCACATCTGGGCAGAACGGACTCATTCATGAACAACTTTCTTTTGTAAGCTCATTTTCCTCATTAGAACATAAGTACATTTGCTTTTCCTTCCATTGTAATTACTTTATTTTCATCAACCAAGAGAAATAAGAATTATTTTTATTAAAGTGATTTGTTTATGGAAATTTGTTTACCAGTGGATTTTTTTAATGTTGCTTTTTAAAATGTTGTTTGTAACCAACAATCAGCAAGAACAGCTTGAAAAATTCTTCAAGGTGCCTTGTCATAAATTTTGTTTCTGCTGCTGTGTGGTGTCAGAATTGCTTTTAGCAAATGTTTGGATATTGGGCTACAGGGGACAAAATTTGATTTCCATTTGAATTCTACCAGCCTTCTCCACACCCAATTTGTTATCATTATTTATATATCAAAACCACAAAACAAAATAGAACCAGGAAAGATGAGCACACTTTTTAAAGAAAATGTCACTTTGATTTCTCAGAAAACATATTTAAATAGCTTACTTGGGAACAGAGAAAATACTAACTTGGTTGTGCAAGAATGAGCAAGGACAGAAGTTGGAAATAAAATGGAAAGTCACAACATTCTTAGACAATTTCTCTCTCGAGTGTATGTATTCTGGGCTTAGGGGGAAAAACCTTCTTCGGTCTTTATTGGGATGTTCTTGTAGAAAGCATGCCAAATTATAAAGTTCTTCCTTTTTGTGAATCCTAACTGTGAAGCTTCCGATGCCCAGGAAAAGCCCTGGTGTTCCTCATCCAACATTCCCACTGCTCTACTTTCCTTAGCACTATGATTCCCTACCACATTCTACATTGCAGTTGTATTGGTTTGTTTTGTGAGTGCATGCACCTGCACGGAGTGGGCATGCCATGGTAAACATGTGGAACTCAGAGAACAATTTGTGAGCAAGCGTCAGTTCTCTCCTTTCTTCGTGTGTGTTCAGGAGAGAACTTGGGTTGCTAGCCTCGGATGCAGGTTCCTTTTCCAACTGACTGATCTGGCAAACCCAACTGTCACTACATTAGTAGTTATTCTTCCCATCACTGTGTGGTTCATGCTTACTTTTTTAGTGTGACATCTGAAAGTAGAGACTGAAACTACTATATATAAAAACAAAACATGTTTTTCCTTCTTCCTTTTGGCAACCTCTCTCTTTCATATTTACTTCATTACAGTTCAGTCAGGACAACAGATTAAGTTCACAAATGACTTGAGTCAGGATGACATAATCAGAGAGTTTCAAATGAATCTTAATGTAGAACCCACAACTGGGAAGAAAATTACTGGCTGACATAAACACACCTGGGGTCGAACGTCAGCTACCACTTTCTAGTTCTGGTTTGTGTGATCCTGCTAAAATTAACTTTCTCAGCTCCAGGTGCCCCAGAAACTGGCACAAGGGGTGTTGTCATGTTTAAAGGAGAATATGAATAAAACATTTAACAGCACAGGCACATAGCAGTTCTGTACATGCGTACCATTTCCTCTGCTTGCCTTACCAGCTCAGTTGAAATATCCTGACAAGTCTGATGTGCAGGACCTTAGGTCTTACTCCCCGAGATCTGAATAATTTCTCCTGTACTATTGCCTTTTAAATGTCTAAGCCAAACTATTCCCATCAGTGCACTTTTGTGTTTTCTAGAACAAAGTCCTTGTCCTTGTTTCAGGGTACTTCCTCCTCACTCTAGGTAAAAATAACTCCTGCCATCCTGAGCCCAAGTGTGGGAACTCAGGCCAGCTCCCCTAAATGACATCACAATGACCTTGTGAAAACTTTCACCTTCATCAAGCTTTTCCCAAAGCTCAGATTTCTCACCCAGTCTTGTGTTTCCTGAATGCTTAATTTCTTTCTTCCTTTCATGAATGAGCTCACCAATCCTGTAGCACATTTAATCACTTGCAGCATGCCTGGTTGCTCAACTTTATTTCTGTCAAATTTAGATGAACTGTTTGATTATTCCATTAATACAAAGGATACTCAGAGAACATGCTAGTGTTTCCAGGCATTGGCATGCATAGCTATCTGGTGAGCAGAATGAAGGACACTTCATGCCAAAGTTCCATTCTCTATCCTTCAGAGGGCAGGAGAATCAAGCTCTTAATTGAGGCAGTTCTTTTGTGGAATGTAGAAGGTAAGTGACTCACATACCTCTGCTATTGTAGTCAAGAAAGCAATAAAACTGTAACAACGTGTTTCTTCTGACTTCATTTTTGTAATCTTGAGCCCCCTTCCCTTCTTTTTATAAACTCCAACCTCTATGAGAATTCAGTTGAATTTATCCGGGGAATTACTTAAATCCGTTGTGAGTTTTGACCTGGTAGCCATCCTCATTTTTGTTTAAATAAAACTGGTTTTACTTCCATTTGCCTCAACTGGTCATCGGTGTTGATACATGTATTGCAGATTCAATTCATGCTAAATAAGCTTTTGGAGAGCACAGTCTTCAAAATCTACTTATTTAGCTGAGGTTTTAAAATCTACTGTGAAAGGCAATAGGAAAAAGTATTATGGTTGATAAGTTATTAAAGCTATTTACCAAAAGCAATAAAAACTTTAGGCTCTGGCAAAAAGGTACAAAAGAAATCAAACTGGAGCAAAGAGGTATTATCTTTGGAAGTTATTTTGGCAATACTATTAACAGATGTTTTCTGTTTGTTTATTGTATTTTATTTTGATTTTGATTTAAACCCACCCTGCATAGAAGGAACTGGGACATTCTCCCAGGCTTAAATATATTGTTCTATCATAGTTTGCAATGTGTGGTCCTGAAGAATACTGACGTAACTGCAGTATAGTCTACGATTACTGTTTCAGTTCTTCTCCCGGCACCCCCTTTTCCACTGCTAACAGTATCAAAGAAATCTATTCCTGTCACCAAACAAGGAGTTTTCATTGTTATGACATTTCATTTACCTGAGATGCAACATGCTTGAAAGGAGACTGCCTGGAACTAAGTATGGAAGACAATCAAATGCAGTTAAGCAAACCCATGTTGACATATTAAATCATGCTTGAACCACGAGAGCAGAAACAGACTACACACAAAACCTTCTAAAGAGATTTTTTAAAATAAATAAGTGATGCAGGCCTGTCTGCTCCTAAATAAAGAGGCTTTTAGCATGGGAAATTAGGGAACTAGATGAATGTGGAGGGAAAACCACCACAAGATCAAGTAATTATTTCACTCTCAGATTATTAAACATGTAAGAGACTGGACTAAAAAAGCAATGCGATATTAACCCTGGAAAAGGGATAAATTCACCACACTTGTTTTCCAGTCCATGGAATGGAAAACAACATTTTGATTCTTTACCCTAGAAATGTCTTAATAGAATACTTTCAAAGAGCTTTGCATTTAGTAGATGAAAAGCCCTTATGCATATGGAGTAGCGCATTATTATTCTCCTTTACAATCACACAGCGGGATCTTGGGAGCATTCATTCTCCAAGTCAGATTCCTACTAATAATTGCATCAAAGAAATGGAGTGATCCATCAGTCAAATGATCATTTGCTCTAATTGTTGCTTCCCCAAACTGGGGCTCTTCTTTCTTTTTTCTCTTTGCATCCAAACTACACCTTAATAAGGCTAAATGAAGGGGCCATCTTCATGCTCTGAAAGGATTTAAGTATATCAACATAATATTTTCATTCTTATACTGAAGACCCTTAGGCACAAACACAACATGTACACACAAAATAATAAAAAGCTGCAAGATAAAATGTGGCAGACCTAGGAGTAGAAAGAAAGAAAGAAGAAAAAAAGAAGGAAGAAAAATAGGAGGGAAGGGTAATGAATACTGGTTA